>JAJMHJ010000009.1:72421-326644 GCA_030583035.1 Yamadazyma taylorii | reverse complement strand
TGTCTCGAAAAATAAACTCTGAACCATTTTAATAGGAATAAGTCAACGGGACACCATGGTAAAACCTTATATTCCAGAGGAAGCCGAGTTGAATCCTGAACTCTATGGATTACGGAGAAGTGGGAGAGATAGACCAAGAGTCCAACTGATGATTGAATCCAGTGATGATGAAGATAGTGATGGTGCTAACGGGAAACGAGCCACAAGTCAACCCATAAACGGGAGAAAAAAATCAGGACAAAAGAAATCCACTGACTATGAAAGTTTCGGAGAAGATGATGAAATGGAAGAAGATGAATTTGATGATGATGATGACGATGATGATGAAGAATTTTCTATGGGAGGACCCAAGAAGAAGAAATCAACAGGTGCCATGTCCAAAAGAGGAGGAGGGGGTAGAGGTAGAGGTAGAGGTAGCAGCACCACCAAAGGATCTAAAGGACCTAGAGCATCTAAAACCAAGAATAGATCTAGTGATGATAACGATATACCCAGCGAATTAAGGTTTTCATCAAGGAATAATCGATCTGTCAATTATGTGGTTGATGATGATAATGATGATGATTTATTAGAAAGTGGAGATGAATTTGATAATGATGATTATTATTATTATGAACAAGCCACTAATGATGAACCGGAAGAAGCCATTGATGTTGTTTTAGACCACAAGCTTAATGAAGAGAATGCCGAGGTGACCAATGAACCCAAATTGGATTATTTGTTTTTAATTAAATGGGTTGGCATAAGTCATTTACACAATACTTGGGAATCCTATAGTCGATTAAAAACCATTAAAGGATTCAGGAAAGTCGATAATTATATTAAGCAATTCATAATTATGGATATGGAAATTAGACAAGATCCATTAACTACCAAAGAGGATATTGAAAGTATGGATATTGAAAGAGAACGGAAACGTGATGAACTACAAGAATATTGTCAAGTAGAAAGAATTGTTGATAGTGAGAGAATAATTGATGAAACCGATGGACAGTCTAAATTGAAATATTTTGTTAAATGGAAACGATTATATTATGATGAAAATACTTGGGAAGATGCAGAAGAGATTGCCAAATTATCTCCTCAACAAGTAACTAAATATCAAGCCCGATTAAATTCTAAAATCTTACCAAACTTATCAGCCAATTATCCATTAAGTCAAAGACCAAGGTTTGAAAAATTGGTTAAACAACCATTATTCATTAAGAATGGAGAATTAAGAGATTTTCAACTTACTGGTCTTAATTGGATGGCATTTTTATGGTCCAGAAATGAAAATGGGATTTTAGCTGATGAAATGGGATTAGGTAAAACCATTCAAACGGTGGCATTTTTAAGTTGGTTGATTTATGCTAGAAGACAAAATGGTCCTCATTTAGTAGTAGTACCATTGTCAACTATTCCGGCTTGGCAAGAAACTTTTGAAAAATGGTCTCCAGATTTAAATTGTATATATTATCTTGGGAATTCTGAATCTCGTAAAATCATTAGAAACTATGAATTCTATCAAGGTAATAATAATAATTTAACTAATAAACCAAAATTCAATATTCTATTGACTACTTATGAATATATTTTAAAAGATCGAAATGAATTGGGTTCAATTAAATGGCAATTTTTAGCAGTTGATGAAGCTCATAGATTAAAGAATTCTGAAAGTTCTCTTTATGAATCATTAAAATCGTTTAAAGTTTCTAATCGATTATTAATTACGGGGACTCCATTACAGAATAATATTAAAGAATTATCTGCCTTGTGTAATTTTCTTATGCCAGGAAGATTTGATATTGAACAAGAAATTGATTTTGAAACTCCTAATGATGAACAAGAACAATATATTAAAGATTTACAGAAAAAAATTCATCCATTCATCTTAAGAAGATTGAAAAAGGATGTAGAAAAATCATTACCAAGTAAAACTGAACGGATTTTAAGAGTTGAATTATCCGATTTACAAACTGAATATTATCGTAATATTATTACCAAAAACTATTCCGCATTAAATGCTGGTAGTAATAAAGGGTCACAAATTTCTTTATTAAATGTAATGGCCGAATTGAAAAAAGCTTCTAATCATCCATATTTATTTGATGGAGTTGAAGATCGAGTATTAAGTAATTATGGGTCGAATTCTCGAGATAATATCTTGAGAGGGATGATTATGTCATCTGGTAAAATGGTGTTACTTGAACAATTATTAACTAGATTGAAAAAGGAAGGTCATAGAGTATTAATCTTTTCTCAAATGGTTAGAACTTTAGATATATTGGGAGATTATTTATCAATTAAGGGTTATCAATTTCAAAGATTAGATGGAGGAATTCCCTCATCTCAAAGAAAAATTAGTATTGATCATTTTAATGCTCCCGATTCGAAAGATTTTGTGTTTTTATTAAGTACTAGAGCCGGTGGTTTAGGGATTAATTTAATGACTGCGGACACGGTAATTATATTTGATTCTGATTGGAATCCTCAAGCTGATTTACAAGCTATGGCAAGAGCTCATAGAATTGGTCAAACTAGACATGTGTCAGTTTATAGATTTGTTAGTAAAGATACTGTTGAAGAAGAAATTTTAGAAAGAGCTAGAAAAAAAATGATTTTAGAATATGCCATTATTTCTTTAGGAATAACTGATCAACAAAATAATAAAACTAAACTGGAAAATCCTACTGGTAATGAATTAAGTCAAATATTAAAATTTGGAGCTGGGAATATGTTTAAAGAAAATGATAATCAAAAGAAATTAGAAGAATTAAATTTAGATGATGTTTTAAATAATGCTCAAGATCATGTGACTACTCCAGATTTAGGAGAATCTAATTTAGGATCAGAAGAATTTTTAAAACAATTTGAAGTTACTGATTATAAAGCTGATATCGAATGGGATGATATTATTCCTCAAGATGAATTAACTAAATTAAAAGATGAAGAAAAGAAGAAGGCCGATGAAGAATTTTTACAGCAACAAATTGAGATGTATTCTAAGAGAAGAGCAGCTGTAAAGAAATTAACTGATCATGATGATGATCTAGAAGAAGATTCTGATTATGGTTCATCAAGTTCCAAATCTAGATCATCTACTAATACCAATAATAATAAATCCAATCATGAATTAACCGAACGAGAAATTAGAGGTATTTATAGATCAATCTTAAAGTTGGGTGATTTATCTGGTAAATGGGAACAATTAGTTGAAGATGGAAGTATCTCTAATAAGAATCCAGTATTAATCAAACATGCTTATAATGAAATTCTTAATATTAGTAAGAAATTGGTTAAAGAAGAAGAACTTAGAAGAGAAAAAGCTATAAATGATTTAGAAAATCAAGTTAAAGATCTGAAAGATTTCCAATTAAATGATGGGACTCCATTATGGATTGCTAAAAAGAAGGAGAAGAAGGCAGTATTGTTTGAATATAAAGGGGTTCGAAATATTAATGCTGAATTGGTTCTTAATAGACCAAAAGATATGAAATTATTACAACAATTAATTGAAAAACATCAAGATCCTACCAATTTTATTATGCCCAAAAATCCTAAACCAGTGACTTCATGGGATTGTGATTGGTCTATAAAAGATGACTCTATGTTATTGTTAGGAATCCATAGATTTGGATATGGATCATGGCATCAAATTAGAGATGATCCATTATTAGGATTACAAAATAAATTATATTTGGATAAGGAAAAGATTGAAAAGTTGGAAAAAATTAAAGAGGAAAAGCCAAAGGATGACAACAAGGTAAAGGAAGAACCTAAATCAAAAGATGACCCTAAATCAAAAGATCCTACCCCACCAAAGGATAATACTAATATGAAAAAAGTCATGGTCCCTAAAGTTCCAGGATCAGTCCATTTAGGTAGAAGAGTTGATTATTTATTCTCCCTATTAAACAATACTGACACATCCTCAGGACCCAGTTCCACTTCGAACTCCACTTCTACCCATAATGGACATAAAGACTCGACCATTAAAAAGAGAAAACCTAAATCCGAATCACCAGAAATCAATAAAAAACCATCCAAAGAAAAACTTAAACATTCATCCAACGGTGGTCACAAACCTAAAAAGATGAAGATAAAATCAGAAGAACCGGAACTTAATGATGAATTAGAATATGACAGTATGGATGAACAAAAATGTAAAGACCTTTTAAAACCCGTTTCTAAATCATTGATCAAATTACACAAAGGACAAAAAGGAATTGAGAAATCCCAATTCAAGTTATTGTTGAAGACTGAGTTAACAAAGATTGGTCAATTCATTGATAACACTACTACTGATAAGAAATTACTTAAACATTTATGGAGTTATGCTAGTTTGTATTGGCCTGTGAAGGTCCCTAGTTCCAAGATTAATGAGATGTACAATAGAATCAAGCATTCACACGATAAGTAGGTGAGAGGTTGTTATACTATTTATATATGATTATTGTATATTTATAATTCACATTTGTTATTTTATTCTTCTCCTACGCTTCTTTTACTCTGTTCCATAACCGGGTAACACCATCTCTTCCTTTGTGTAATGTCTTCCCTTTTTTTTTTTTTTTTTTTTTTTTTTTTTTTTTTTTTTTTTTTCTCGCTCTTCGCATTTCTTCAAATCACAAAAAACCAGTAACGAAAAATTTTCATTATTTAATAAAAAAAACTTTATTTAATAGGTTTATATTACATTACAAAGTTGATTATAAGTCCTTAATAACTTATAATCTTTTACTTATAAACTTTTTTAAATAAATTAAAAAAAAAATAAAAAAAAATTATAAAAAAAAAAAATTTTTATATTCATTTTGGTTTTTATTTTTTTTTTTTTTTTTGATTAATTGATAGAAATACCCGTGTTTGAATAACTGAGATCCTACCCAGCAGTTTTACACAGATATATATAACATACCTAAATCCAACAAGTCAAGATGTCAAGTGATCCAACTACTCAAGTCCAAGAATCCATGGAAAAATTAAACATCAACAAGCCAGAAGAAGGAGTTGAAAAAACTAGTGCCGAAACTGGAGCCTCAGGAGAAAGCACTGCTAAAACCACTGAAGCTGGAGAAGAAGAAGGATCCAACGTTTCTGAAGCTTCTGCTTCCTTATACGTTGGGGAATTAAACCCATCAGTTAACGAAGCCTCTCTTTTCGAAATCTTTTCCCCAATTGGACAAGTTTTATCTATCAGAGTTTGTCGTGATGCCGTTACTAAAAAATCATTAGGATATGCTTACGTTAACTATAACAAATTAGATGATGGAGAAAAAGCTATTGATGAATTAAACTATAGTTTAATTGACGGTAGACCATGTAGAATTATGTGGTCCCAAAGAGATCCATCCTTAAGAAGAAATGGAGAAGGTAATATTTTCATTAAGAATTTACATCCAGCCATTGATAATAAAGCTTTACACGATACATTTTCCGCTTTCGGAAGAATCTTATCCTGTAAAGTTGCCACTGATGAAATGGGTAATTCTAAATGTTTTGGGTTTGTTCATTATGAAACTGCTGAAGCTGCTAATGCTGCTATTGAAAACGTTAATGGAATGTTATTAAATGATCGTGAAGTTTTCGTTGGTAAACACGTTAGTAAAAAAGATAGAGAAAGTAAATTCGAAGAAATGAAAGCTAATTTCACTAATGTCTTTGTTAAAAATTTATCAAGCGAATTTTCTGAAGATGAATTAACCAAATTATTTGAACCATATGGTAAAATTACCTCCTTATATTTAGAAAAAGATCAAGATGGTAAATCTAAAGGATTTGGATTTATTAATTTCGAATCTCATGATGATGCTGTTAAAGCCGTTGATGAATTAAATGATAAAGAAATTAATGGCCAAGCTATTTATGTTGGTAGAGCTCAAAAAAAGAGAGAAAGATTAGAAGAATTGAAAAAACAATATGAATCTACTAGATTAGAAAAATTATCTAAATATCAAGGAGTTAATTTATTTATTAAAAACTTGGATGATTCCATTACTTCTGAAAGATTAGAAGAAGAATTCAAACCTTTTGGTACTATTACTTCTGCTAGAATTATGGTTGATGAAACTGGTAAATCTAAAGGATTTGGATTTGTTTGTTTCTCATCTCCTGAAGAAGCCACCAAAGCTATCACTGAAATGAATCAAAGAATGCTTGAAGGTAAACCATTATATGTTGCTTTAGCTCAAAGAAAAGATGTTAGAAGATCTCAATTAGAACAACAAATTCATGCTAGAAATCAAATGAGAATGCAAAATGCTGCTGCTACCGGGGGAATGCCAGGTCAATTTATTTCTCCAATGTTTTATGGACAACAACCAGGATTTTTCCCTCCAAATGGTAGAGGTGGTCAACCAGGTGGAGCTCCAGGTCCAGCTGGAGGATTCCCAGGTCCAAATCCTCAAATGATGATGGCTAGAGGTGGTCAAATGCCACCACCACAAGGAGGACAATGGGGTGCTAGAGGTCCAACTGGTCCAAATGGTCAACCATTACCAGTTTATGGTATGCCACCAGTTTATGGACAACCAGGAGCTCCAGGAGCTCCAGGTCCAAATGGTGAATTTCCTCAACAACCACCAACTCCTCAACAACAACAAGCTGCTGCTGCTGCTGCTGCCGCCGCTGGTGGTAGACCAATTAGAGGTGGTCCAGGATTCTTACCACCAAATGGTAGACCTCAAAAAGCTGGTGGTGATTTAGCTGCTATTCTTGCTTCAGTTCCAGCTGAACAACAAAAGAGAATTTTAGGGGAAGAATTATATCCAAAAGTTGTTAGTACTGGTAAAGCTCCAGAATCTGAAGCTGCAGGTAAAATCACTGGTATGATGTTAGATTTAGATAATCAAGAAATTTTATCATTATTAGAAGATGATGAATTATTCACTAATCATTTTGAAGATGCTTTAACTGCTTATGAAGAATATAAGAAATCTTCAGAAACTGAAAATTAGAATGTTGTGAGAAATTAAGTTTTTTTAATAACTATTACATGTGTTGTTATATGTATAGTGTAATATTTAGGTAGAGAATGGGTTTTTTAATGGATTACAAAATCACTGAAAAAAATCAAAAAATGAATAAATGTTGAATTTAAACTGTTTGTAGGGGTGTGGGTAGGTGTGTGTGGTGGTGTGAGCAGCGATGGGAGGGTGAGGGAGTATACGGTAATGGTATATGATCCTATATAGCTCAGTGTAGTCCACTATGGTCCCCTATAACCCTAAGAACCCTATGGTCCACTATAACCCTAAACCCAACTGTGTATACAATCCACTATAACCCTATATCCTCCTCCCTACACCCTCCTCCTCCCTACACCCACTGCCTCTCATACCTTCTCTTATCTTCTCTTTCAATCAATGGATTTTCTAGAACCCGCGACTTTAATCACTTGCTAATTATAAAAGACAAGGTGGTTGCTACACCAGAAAATTCAATTGACTATATAACAATCTACTGGTTGTACAAGCTGTAAGTTTTCTATTATCCTCATTAAGTTATTGTTCATTTGCTGCTACATATAATTGACACCACTCAACTGTTATCCTCCTCAACTGTTATTCTCCTCAACGTCTATTACACTTTATTCGTTTATTTGATTTGTAACCGGTTGCTCCATTGTCATTAATCATGGAAGATTTATTTGCATTACCGAGTGAAAATATTATATCACCAAAAGATGTTAAAGATAATGATTTAAAGTTATCTGGAAGGATTATCAATGTAATGACTCTGATTCCTAATCAGATTTATAAGAATAATCATAATGCTTGGGAAGTTGAACCCCTTCGAGGCAATTCGTCTCTTTATTCATCTCAATTCTTTTTAGATCAACAAACCGATTGGGAAACTCATTTAGTTGGATGGACGGGAGAATTGCTGAATAGACAAACCAATAGTAATTTCATTGAAAATGAAGATATTAAACAAGATCCATTATATTTAACTGAAGACGATAAGTTAATGATTGAACAAAAGATTAAAACTTTAAATAAATCGGATAATATTCATCCCATTTGGCTTTTGAGACGAGATCAAGAAAGATGGAGAAGATATGCTGAAAATGGAATATGGCCCGTGTTTCATTATATTCAAAGTCAACCAACTAATGGGAAAAAGGAAAGTGATAGTTGGTATGATTATGTCAAGTTTAATGAAAGTTATTTACAAAAAATTAAATCTATTTATAAACCAGGTGATATCATTTGGATTCATGATTATTATTTATTATTATTACCTCAATTATTAAGGATGGAATTTCCAAATGCTTATATAGGATTCTTTCTTCATATCCCATTTCCAAGTTCGGAATATTTTAAATGTATTCCTAAAAGATCAGAATTATTAGATGGGATGTTAGGAGCTGATAGAATTGTTTTCCAATCTGATTCTTTCCAAAGACATTTTATTAGTTGTTGTTCAAGAGTTTTGGGTTGTGAAATTAAGGCTAATAAGGTATTTGCTTACGGATCATCCATTTCAATTGATACTTTACCAATTGGGATTGATACTAAAAAAATTGAATTAGATGCATTTAATGATGATATTACTGAAAAGGTCAATGCTTTAAAAGATCTTTATCATGATAAAAAAATTATTGTTGGTAGAGATAGATTAGATTCTGTTAGAGGAGTAGTTCAAAAATTACAAGCATTTGAAATGTTTTTACAAATGTATCCAGAATGGAGACATCAAGTAGTATTAATTCAAGTTTCAAGTCCAAGTTATTCATCACATGCTTTAAAGACTGAAAAACGAGTAGGTGAATTAATTAATCGAATTAATAGTGAATATGGGACATTAAATTCTACTCCTATATTACATTATCAAATCCGGATTAATAAAGATGAATATTTGGCGTTATTAAGAGTGGCCGATTTAGCATTAATAACTTCGGTTAGAGATGGAATGAATACTACATCTTTAGAGTTTGTTGCTTGTCAAAAACAAAATCATTCCCCCTTGATTTTAAGTGAATTTACTGGAACTGCTTCAGTATTAAATGAAGCAATTTTAGTTAATCCATGGGATTCAGTCGGGATTGCTAGAACTATAAATGATTGTTTATTGATGTCAAAAGATCAAAAACGTAACTTACAAGAAAAGCTTTATCAAAGAGTTTTATCAAATACTATTCAAAATTGGACTAATAAATTTTTAACAGGATTAGTTAATCATATGAAAAACACTCATAAATTAACTTATACGCCAGCTTTAAATAGACCTAATTTATTAAGTCATTATAAACAACTGGAAAGAAGATTATTTTTATTTGATTATGATGGAACTTTAACTCCAATTGTAACTGATCCTGAAGCAGCTATACCAAGTCAAAGATTAAATGATGTAATTGATTCATTATCATCAGATCCAAAGAATCAAATTTGGATAATTAGTGGGAGAGATCAAAAGTTTTTACAAAAATGGTTTGGTGATAAAAATGTTGGATTATCAGCTGAACATGGATGTTTTTTAAAGGATGTTGGAGATGATAAATGGATTAATTTAGCCGAATCCTTTGATATGTCATGGCAAATTGAAGTTGAAGAAATTTTTAAAGATTTTACCGAACAAACTCCAAATTCTAATATTGAAAAGAAACAAGTGGCATTAACTTGGCATTATCGTAGAGCTGATCCTGAGTTGGGGAAATATCAATCAGATAAATTGATGCAATTTTTACAAGATGATATTGCTAAAAGATATGATGTTGAAATTATGGCCGGAAAAGCTAATATTGAAGTTCGACCAAAATTTGTTAATAAAGGAGAGATTGTTAAACGATTAGTATTAAATCCTCATGGATCTAAACAAGATCCTCAACCAGTAATTAATCATAATTATGACTTACCTAATGATCAAGTACCCGACTTTATATTATGTCTTGGAGATGATTTAACTGATGAAGATATGTTTAAAAGTTTAAGACAAATTGAAACCAATTGGAAATTAAAGAATTATCCAAAAAATAAATTTGGTAGTTATGGAGTTTATCCAGTAGCAGTTGGTCCACCAACCAAACAAACTATTGCTACGGCACACTTGTCAGATCCTTCTCAAGTATTGGGGACTTTAGGATTATTAACTGGTCATGTATCATTATTTGAAAGTGCTGGGTCGGTTGATTTAGATGATAGAGGTCATGTTGAACATAGTGAATCATCAATTAATTCTAAATTAAAAGCAGCTGATGTTAATAGACACCGGTAAATGATCTCCCCTCCAAATACCAGATATCCTTTCGGACGAATGTTTACCCATCTGTTATATATAGATATATAGTTTAGAGGTTTTAAAAGCTTATAGATCTGATAGAAAATTAACTATAGAGTAGTAATCTTTAACAGTAGTTCATTAACAGTAGTTCATTCTCTAATAATAATCTCGCACCGTATCTCATCCCGTCGGACTTGGATTTTTGGAACCTAAAAACAGGTATATAAACCCAACAATTGTTTTAGTTTTATTTTTTTTTTTTTATCTTTCTCACCATGATGTCCATATTCAATTGGGGATTTAGAGCTACTAAGACTCTTAAACAATCAGATGAGTCTATAAACCTTTCATTGAAGTCAGGTGACCAGATCAAATTAAATGAATTAATCAAACAATTACCAAGTTTAAAACATGAAAAATTAACCTTACACCCCTTATTATTTAATGGAACTTTACAAAGTCTTTATTATGGTAAAGCTAATTCAGAAGATAAATTCCAAGTTTATTATGGAAGAGAAATTTTCAAGTTTGAAGATGGAGGAATTTGTTCATTAGATTGGGTTAAAGATGAAGAAAGTAAAGAAATATTCAATGCAAAATATCAAGAAACTTTACCAGAGAATTGGCCTAAATTATTACCAAGAACCCGGTTTTTCGATAAGGATGAATTAGACCAGATTCAAACCCCAGATCCTGAATCAACTAAACCTTATGTGGTGATATTTCATGGGATTGGAGGAAGTTCACACGAATTATTAGTTCGAAATTTTGCCCAATTATTAACTAGTGGTAAGAACAAACATAAATTTGATGTCGTAATTAGTTGTTCAAGAGGATGTGGTAGAACTAAAGTTACTAGTGATAGGCTTTTCACGGCCATTTCAACAGATGATATTGAAGCAGTAATATTAGATTTAAAGAGAAGAGGACCTAATAGACCTATTTATACGGTTGGGTTTTCATTTGGGGCCGTGTTATTAATTAATTATTTGGGATTTCATAAGAATGATAGTGCTAAATTAATTAAAGGGGCTTCGGTGGTTGGATGTCCATTTGACTTATTAAAATCAATCGATGGATTATCTAAAAGTTGGAGTGGTTATTATTTATTTAATCCAGCAGTAGCATCATTCTTAAATAAATTGGTTAAAAATAACTTTAAAGAACTTCATCATTTTAATCCAGATTTAATTAAACGAGAGACTTTGGAATTAACTATGAAAGCAAAAGATGCTAAAACGTTTGATAATCATTTTACTTGTAAAACCGCAGGATTTGATAATGCTGACGATTATTATAAGAAATCCTCACCAGAATTGAGAATTAAAGATATTCAAGTGCCATTTTTATCGATATCTTCATGGGATGATCCGACTAATGGAGGGCATATTCCATCTCAATTATTTATTAATAATCCATATACCGCATCTTTAGAAACTGATTTGGGAGGACATTTGGCTTTTGTTACTCCTGATAAACAATTTTGGTGTGTACGAGTGATAGATGAATTTATCGAGTCACTTGAACTGGTGGAAGGAGTGGTGAATAGAGGTGAATAGAGGTGAATAGAAGTCGTAGAGTTTAGATAGATTAATATATGCCATAGACTATATGCCATAGACTAAGCACCCAGTTTAAAGCCGATATTCGATAGGAATGCGCGCTATTCAATTTCTATAAGCGGGATTTTGGTTGTGTCAAACCACAATGGCAATTAACCATGGGGCGGGCGGGCTCTAATCACCATATGCAGCCGCATCATCGTGAGAAATTTTATGGCAATCAAGACCCTTTTTACAATCCCAAAAACTTTGAAATTCATTTAATCTTATCCCATACAACTCTATTGTTGACAATAGTATGGTAGATAAAATCTCATACTTTGATGTCAAACTTAACTCGCCTCATAAGGATGTGGTTTTGATCAAAGGTAATGAAACCGAATGTGATCCAATTCCTTTTGAAGGGACTGTCAAATTATCATTAAATCAAAATTTGCATTTGAAAAAAATTAAATTATCATTGATTGGTGAATTTAGTGTAGGATTTTTTCAGCGTGATGAGAAGGGGAATGTTAAAGAACAGATTGCTGAAAAGTTTGTAACCTTAAAGGTTGATTGGAATAATTTATTGATTAGTGATGAAGGTGAATTAGATATAGGACAGTATGGAGATTTACCTGTTAAAGTCCATAAGTTAAAGAAACATCATAACAGTACGGCTGCTGCTCATAATTCACGTGGTTCATATGGTGGTATTACTGGTGCTGGCTCTGGTGCTGGCTCTGGCTCTGGCTCTGTTTCTGGCTCTAATCCCAGTGAACATCATCATCATTTTAGGCCCAAGTTTCAAAGAGCTAAATCAGTCAATCACTTCAATGAAGGAGATCAAAGTTCTATTAAACTCCCCGAAAGTGGTGTAGATGGCACGCCCTTTAAAAATCATTCATCCAGTCATTCATTTTTATTACCTAAAGGAAATTATAGCTTACCATTTAAAGCAGTATTACCAGCTAATATATGTGAAACTGTTGAAGGATTGTCCATTGGTAAATTATTATATAAATTTGAAAGTTCTATTCAAAAGGGAATTTTTGATAAACCTACGGTTAGATACAAATATTTACGGATTTTAAGAACCATTCATCCTACCAGTTTAAATCTTACTGATACAGTAGATATTACTAATAGTTGGCCTGGGAAAGTGGATTATCGAGTTTATTTAAATAAAAAGGCCATTGCTATTGGATCAACCATTCCTATTAAAGTATTGGTGGTTCCATTAACTAAAGGATTAAAACTTAAAAAGATTTATGCTGAGATTGTTGAAAGATATAGTATAAATTATATTGATGGGACATCACCGGAATTTGAAGAAATCCAAGGAACTCAACAGATTATGGGCAAATTAGATCAAAATACTTTAATGAAAGATACTTGGGATTTACATTGTCATTATAAAGTACCTAATAATTTAAAAGATGTGACTCAATCTTGTAGTTTAACTCATGGATTAATTGATGTTAAACATAGACTTCGAGTGGTGATTCAAATTAAAAACCCCGACTCAGGAACTTTAAGTGAATTACGAGCTAATTTACCCATTCAATTATATATCAGTGGGACTATTGGTCATGTTTATGGTAGTCATATTGAAATGGATCAACAATATGGACTTTTCAATTCTATCAAACTTAAAGATGATGCTATCTTTAAAAAAGATCGAATTAATTCTGCCACCAATTCATTTAGTAATTCCCCAGCAATATCACCTAATGTGTCCAGTAGTAATTTAATGATGCATTCGATGTCAGTACCAGAAGAATCAAAACTTCAAGCAGCCCTTCGTCATGTTAGTAATCATGCTAATGATTTTGATGAAACATTAGAATTAGAACAAGAAGAACAAGAGGAAGATGAATTAGAAAATTTAATGGCCCCACCATTATATGAAGCAGCAAAATTTGATAAAGTATTTGATATTAATAGTCCTAAATCTCCAATTGAACAATTAGGGGGAGGATATTTTGATTTACCAGCCTCAAGAAATCATTCAAGGGATATGTTATCATCACCTCCTTTAGATATGACATCATTAAATCGAATTCCTAGTTATTCTGAAGCTGTTGAAGATGATGATAATACGTTTGAGATGGCTCCTGGTTATGATAATAATAGTAGTGGTGGTAGTGGTAATAATAGTTGTTCATCATTATACAATTTGAATAAATCTCATTCAATTGGTTCGTTATCGATGGCTATAGAAGCTAGTAGAAACAATAACCCAAATCAAACTTTAACTCCTGGTGGTGGTTTTGGGTCTAATTCGCTTGGTAGATATGGTCTGAGTCCTCATAATGGGAGTATTAGTCCTTATAATGCCAGTCCTCGTCACAATTCATCATCACAGAGTAGTTTACATAGTAGGTCTAAAAGTCATAGTGCATTTAAATTACATTTACCAAAGCCTAAGAAGAAGTAGGTTAATAGAGTTTATTTAGTTCATGCTTGTATTTAGTTTAATAAAATTGTATTTGAGATTGAAGGAGTTAGGTCCATGAAAGTATTCAGTGTAAAGGTAACTCACACAATGTGAAATTTTTTTTCAACGCGAATTGAGATTTTTTTCTTTCTCAACTTAACAGCTGTAAATTATCAACCACTCATTACCAACATCTATCCATGTCAATTCCTGGGGTTCAACTAGGAGTTCCACAAGGAGCTGCGGGTGCAGGTGCAGGTGCAAACCCAGCTGCCTTGCAAGCAGCCATGGCCCAAATCCAACCAATCGCTACGGGTATTGCCAACTACTTAAGAGATAATTCCCAATTAAAAATTCGTAAAGGACTTTTAAATAATACAGAAGACGTAGATTTTTTCCGATATAAAAGACTTGTTAGAGCATTGGCTAGTGATGATTATAAACAAAAACAACAGGATCCTAAAAATCGTTTGATTCCTATAAGAGATGAAAAACATGCCCAAGATGTTTCTAAATTATTAATTCAAACCCAATTTATAATTCCAGCTGCCAAATTACATTATAAAGAAATCAAACAAACCAACAAAAAATGGGTTCCTAAACGGGAAAAACCTACCTTAATTAAAAGTAAAACTGCAGATTTGTCACCAGATTCTTATTTTATATGGAATTATACTAAACCAAGTCCTTATATGGTATTATATGGAGCTTTACTTCTTATAGGGATTTTCACGATAATTTTATTCCCATTATGGCCAAGATTTATGAAAACTGGGGTATATTATTTAAGTATGGGGATGTTAGGATTATTAGGATTATTCTTTGTGATTGCTATTATTAGATTGATTCTTTATATAATCACTTTAGTGGTGGGTAAACCATTTTGGTTATTCCCTAACTTATTTGCAGATGTGGGAGTGATTGAATCGTTTATTCCATTATATGAATGGGAGAAACCTAAAAAGAAAAAGAGTAAGGGAGGTAAAGGAAGTAAAGGAAGTAAATCAGCTAGTGGAGTTGAATTAAAGCTGGTTGATTGAATGTGAGAGGATGTAGGTGTATATGATGTGTAGAGAATAAATCCATAAACCATACTCTGTTGTCTACTCTACTACTACTCTATTGTCTGTTTTAATTGTCTGTGTACTTACTCTACTTACTCTAATTGTCTGTTCTACTTACTCTAATTGTCTCACCCTTCCCCAGACCCTAACACGTCCCTCACTTCCTCGCTCCCCGGCCCACCTCGCGACCCCATATCATACCTACTTCACTAATCACTTCACATCACTTCACATCACTTCACATCACCTCACTAATCACTTCACTAATCCCTCCCATCATGATCAATTCAATCACCTTCAATCAAGATAACTCGTGTATATCCTTATCCACCGATGAATATCATAAAATATTCAATTGTGAACCCTTCGGGGAAATTTATAGTGAGGAACACCCCACCTTCTTTATCAAATTATTATTCTCTACTTCATTAACAATTATCATACCAAAAATTAAAGACAATCGTCTTTTAAAGATTTATAATTTAAAACAAAAATTGAAAATTTGTGAATTGATATTCCCAAGTGAAATCATAGATGTCAAAATCAATAAGAAACGATTGATAGTGGTGTTAAAAATTGGACAAATTTATATTTATGACCTTAGTTGTGTTCGATTAATTAAAATCATTGAAATCTTAAATACCATGAATTTCATAGGAGATTTATCAAATGATGATAAATCTTTATTGGTATTACCATTGAATTTAGTTAATGAACAAAGTGAAATTTTCAAACAAGTAGACTTTGAATCGTTGATAAAATTTGATAAACCTATAACCATTGATCAATTAAAATCTCATGAAGCTGATGGTTGGATTATGATTTATGATACCATCAATTTAGTTCCCAAGTTAATCATGAAATGTCATAGTTCTAAGTTACAAAAGATTATCATCTCTAATGGGGTAATTGCTACTGCTTCTATTAAAGGCACAATAATTCGGATCTTTCACTTAGATGATCAATTAAAACTATTTAAGATTCAAAACATGAGAAGAGGTCATAATCCTGCTATAATTAATTCTCTTAGTTTCAATGGTGATAATAGTATATTAGGATGTGGGTCTGAGAATAATACTATTCATTTTTTTAATTTGAATGAGCTGGAGGAAGACATGAAGGATAAAGACACCATTGGTGATAGTACCACTAGTCCTTCTAGGACCACTCCCACTACTACTGCCACTACTACTACCACCACTAATGCCACCACCACCACCTCATCCTCCTCCTCTCCTACTTCCACAAATAATGATCGTTCTCCTCATAATTCATCAGACCTTTCAGCTCATCATTCTCCCCATAATTCACCTCATTCAGATGCTGATTCAGATAACGAAAGTAGTAAACTGTCAGAAGATTTAAATGAAAATTTAGCTAATCTTCTTATCTCCAAACCTCCTGAATCGGATGATACGTCTTATACAAAAATGACTAAAAAAATCATCAACTCGTCTTATACAAAGAAAATCTTGAATAATTTACCATATAAAAGTTATTTAAACAATTTAATTTTAGAGCCACCAAAGCGATCATTTAATTTAATTAAGTTAAAAGAGGGTAATAGTAAGGTTAACAGGGTAGAAATTGGGTTTGTAGATGATTTGATTTTGATAGTATCTTATGCAAGTGGCAAGTTTTATCAGTTTAAATTTAATCAAGATAAGAGGAAGAGGTGTAAATTGATAAATGAGTATCGATTAGTATAGGAAAAGACTGGGGACGACAATATATGGCTTTATGGTATTGTTCCAGCCACTGGTCCCCCACTGGTCCCCCATTGGTCCCACTAGTCCCGCCCACTAGTTCCGCTCACTGGTCCCACCCGCGCAACCTTGTCAGTGACTCTCCTACTTAACCCCCCACACACACTCCCTCACAAATCTACCCGTGGTTATTCTTCTAGGGGCAGGCATTTATCTCATGAGAAAATTTTCATATTCATATAACATTAAATAATCCTCGACACTATAAATACCCCACAGAAGTCTATTAATTTTTTCGGGAATGAATAAACTTACGGTGAATTCATCCATAAGGAATTCATTAAGTATTAAACATATTTTATCAAAATCAGCGTCTACCATGTCTAGCAGTACCACCCCCACTTCTAATGGCCCTCCTTATCAAGATGATGATGTGATCTTTTCTGTGAAAAACTTGTCAAGATTAGTAACTTTAAATAGACCTAAAAAATTAAATTCATTAAATACTTCAATGGTTAGTAAGATTCATCCAAGATTACTTGAATATTCTAAATCTACTTCTAATAATTTAATCATCTTGAATTCAAACTCTCCAAAAGGATTATGTGCTGGTGGTGATGTTGCTGAATGTGCCAATCAAATTTTAAATAAAAATCCTGGTTATGCCAGTGATTTCTTCCAACAAGAATATAATTTAAACTTTTTAATTGGAACCTATTCTAAACCATATGTATCGTTAATGGATGGAATTACTATGGGTGGTGGGGTTGGATTATCTATTCATGCCCCATTTAGAATTACTACTGAAAAGACTAAATTAGCTATGCCAGAAATGGATATTGGATTTTTCCCGGATGTGGGGACTACATTTTTTTTACCTAAATTAGATGATAAAGTTGGGTATTATTTAGCGTTGACTGGAACTATATTAACTGGTTATGATAGTTATTTATTAGGATTTGGAACTCATTATGTTCCTAGTGAAAGATTACCTAATTTAATCAATAGATTATCAAATTTACAACCTCCAACTACCACTGGAACTAATTTAAGTGTATCAAATCAAAAACAATATTATCAACAAGTTAATGAAATCTTGGAAGAATTCACTGAAAATTCCATTGGTAAAGATGTTAAATATCCATTTTCAACTGAAGAATTAACCATTATTAATGAAGCTTTTAGTCAAGATAATTTTGATTCAGTATTAAGTTATTTACAAACCAAATCTTCTGAATCAGATTTTGCTAAACAAACTTTAGATAAATTATTAACTAAATCACCTACTTCATTAAGAGTTGGATTTGAACTTTTAAATAAAGGTCAAACTAATTCATTACGTCAACAATTACAATTAGAATTAATTACTGCTACTAACTTGATGAATTTACCTTTGGATCAAAATGATTTTGTTAAAGGGGTTAAACATAAATTAATTGATAAAATTAAAAATCCTTCATTACCTTCATGGACTCAACCATCATTAGATCCAATTAAATTAATGGCAAAATCAATCCATTCATCAAAATTAGAGCAACCATTTATTAATAATCATTTTGGGGTTGATTATGTAGATTATCCTTATCATATGGGGTTACCTAATAATAAACAAGTTAAAGATTTCATTAGTGGTACTTCTACTAATAAATCTTATTTACCAACTCCTCAAGAAGTGAAAAACCATTTCAGAAATAGTTATCCAAATAAATTTGCTTTAGATTTGAAAATTGATTCGATTTTACAATTACATGGTGATTTAGAAACTTATCAAAGTAAATATGTTTCATGGAAATAGTTTTAAATAAATAATTACATGTATATATCAGTTTGTTTGTTTTTCTTTTTGTTGTTGTTGTTGTGTTTATAGTCTACAAATTATCATCTATTTAAATTTTTCTAAAACATAATCTTCTCCCAATTCATGATAATCTTGTTTAGTAATAAACCAATTATCTAAAGCAGTCGAATTATTTTCATCATTTATCATTAATGATAAATCACTAGCCCCTAACCAAGTATTAAATTTTTTATCCCACATTTCATTGATATCATTAATTTGATAATTATTTAATGTATTCAAAATTAATCTATGAGGTTGAGTAACCACATAATTTGGGAAATACTTACTAGTTAAAGAATATAAATCATTAATGATTCTTCTTTGTAATCCAGTTAATAAACTACCTTCTCCGGTGATTAAAATATTTGATAATAACATTCTTAAAATATCATTAAATTTATTAAAATTATTAGGTTCTGCAGTTAACGTTTGGGTTTCTAATGATTTTAACGTGGATAAGATAAATAATGATATTCCATTACTGGTAGGTTTATCAAAATTAACTGGAGTTGGATTTAATTTACTTAAATTAGGTTGGAATAATGTTTCTAAAAGGTCAACTTGTTCTTGTTGTAAATTAACAAATTGTCTATTGGGTAATTGATAATGTTTTTTAATCAAATTCGCCGATGTATTCATCATGGATTGATTTTGAATATTAGTGGGATAATCTGATACATTTAACATTGATAATTTAAAATCTTGTAAAACTTTTTTACTAATTTGATAATTTTTAAAAGAATTGGTAATGATTCCTTGTGGGGAATTTGGTTTAATCCAATCTAATTGAATATCATCATTAGTCAGTAACATATCCATTATATTAGCATCGACAAAATCCCCGGCAAATTTAGAATGATAACTGGATTTATGTTGAATTATTCCATCCAATATTGGAGTAATAGTAGTATTACTTGATCCAATATCAATTACCAATCCATTACTTCTATTCATATGATATAATTGACATAATGGTTGTTTCATTAATGAAAAAAGTGGCACTTCCAAACATTCAAATGCTAATTCACAAGTTTTCAATTTGTTTTTAGAACTATTCCATGAAGCTTCTGTCATGGTTAATGGATATTCTTTACTATCAATCTTATGATCATTATCCAAGTGATCATATACATATTGCCAATTATGAATTATGTTATCAAAGTCATAAATAGTACCATTGTCCATTAATGTAAATACTTCATTATCTGGATATTTATCAATATAATCATCTCCTACGATAACTTTATTATTGGAGCCAGCGCCTACCAGGTAGTTGGTATTAAATACTAATGACGGTAAATCTTCGGAAGCAAATCCAGCTTTGGTTGTATCCGATCCGTTATCGATCACTATGGGAGGGGATGTATACATGATTTCTGGTTAATGAAGAAATTAAGTATTAGGGTATTGGGATAGGTGGATGATAATTGATAGGGTATGAGTTTGGTTATTTATGAGTTTTTCAATGGTTTTCGAGTCGCATTGGAGGGTCGTGCGCGAGCTGGGTCTATAAACTGATTGTATTCACGATACATCCATATTCACGATACATCCATATTCACGATACATCCATATTCACGATACATTCATATATTCACTATAAACTCACAATACACTTACACATTCACTATAACCTCACTCTCTCTCATCACCTCTCTTTGCCTTATTTCTTCTCATACTCTTCTAATTTCTGCAGTAATTGCTTAACCTGATTCCTCAATAACCCCACTTCTATAACTAAACTCAGCTTATTACTACTACTAACTAATTTAAGTAAATTTTCATTTTCTACCGTTAAATAATTGATCTTATTAACAATCTTATGAGTTAATTCTTGTTCATCATAATTATCAGTTTTACCATTTATTGATAAACTCACCAATAAGCTTTCAAACATCTCATTAACTTTATTCAATTCATTGGTTTTATCATCTAATCTACTAGTTAAATCTTGGAATAATTGATAAAATTTTTCATTTGCTTTTGGATCTGATTCACTTGCTTCTCCTAGTTCTAATTTCTTCTTTAAATTAATGATAATTTGAGATTTCAAATTTAATTGTAATCGATACTTTTCAACCTCATTATCTCTTTTTTCCTTAAAATATCCATCATTCATGGGTAATAAAGGACTGGTATTGGTATATAAATTAGGGGAGTTGGTACTGCTTATATTGCTGCCAATGGTGTTATTGCCCATGGTGTTATTGCCAATGGTGTTATTGCCAATGGTATTACTTCCCATGGTGTTATTGCCAATGGTGTTATTGCTAATGGTGTTATTGCTAATGGTGTTATTGCTAATGGTGTTATTGCCCATGGTATTACTTCCCATGGTACTCCCAATACCATTACTCCCAATACCATTACCCCCAATGCCATTACCAAACTGATTACCAAATTGATTACCATTATTGGTGCTCGTAGTTGTATTCACAGGATATTGATAATTTGTCCCCAACCCTGAATTAACAGTAGAATTAGAGTGGACTCCAATACTAGAACCAATGCTTGACCCTACACTAGACTGATATCCATGACCTATAGCCAGATTTTGTTGGTGTTGCTGTTGTTGTGGGTGTCCTGATTGATTATGACCAAAAGTCACACTACCAAATGGACTTACTCCTGTTTGAATTGATTGACTACTCTGACTAGTTTGACTAGTTTGACTACCATTTCTCCCTTGACTTTGTCCAATTGACTCACCTAAACTGTTATCTGAAGTTTGGAAGTAATTGTACCGGGAGTCAGGTTTACTATAGATCAGATAATTAGAGTGATTAATAGAACCAGTGCCAGTCCCCGTACCAATCCCCGTACCAGTTGTAGTACCAGTTGTAGTACCAAAAAATGGGTCAAACTATCTCGTTAGTATTATGGTATACATCAATATTAACATTCGTACATACATTAGACATTATCTAAACAATTATAAAAGAACAAATAGTGGTAGTTATGTATCAACTAAAGGAAATTCTCAACTCCACCACACGAGACCACATTTTCTTTTTTTTTTTTTTTTTTGCAGCCGTGAGACGGAAAATGTAGTGGCCGAGGAACCAATGTCTCAGTAATTACAAGCTATTAGTAGGTTTGATCTAATCTACTGTTCCAACATCAGTCTCAATAATTGACCATTAGGAGTATTCAACACTTGTTGTGGTAGCTCCAAAATATACTCATCCAAAGGATTCCCCGTTAAAAATTCCAACATCACACTGGTGAAATGATTACAATTATTATCAAATAAATGATATTTCTCAGCAGAATATTTCATGTCTGGATGAGTCCTTAACTCTTGTAGGAACTCATCCAAGATATCTGGAGTGATATAACATTTTCCATATGATTTTATCTCTATAGGGGTACCATATTTGGTGGTTCCTGGGGGGCTGTTTATTTTAATCCCTTGGTCAATATAATATTCTTTATCATAAATCACTATTGAAGTATGGTAGATGGCATCAAGGGAGACCCCAAGGATTTGTGGGGATAACACGGAGGCAAGGCCTCTAGAGAGGTCATAGACATATACTTTAACATCATAGGCTTGTTCCAGCTCGTCTGTGGACGGTTGTTCTGGGTGTTGTATTGAATCTGACATGAGGTAATAGTAATGGAAATAATTTAAAGTTTTCGCCATCGATAAGAAATAGGCGATCACGTGATAATATTCAATTCCGAAAAATAAATTTTCTATACCACAAATCACAAATGCCTGATATCACAAATGCCTGATATCACAAATACCTGATATCACAAATACCTGATATCACAGATATCACAAATCCCCAAATTCTAATTAAGCCCTGTATCATCTCTGATCATACTAAAACCTGAACGGATGCTCTTTTCTCTTCTTCCTAGTCATTACCTGATAGTCCCCATATAAACCCATCTCCTACCCGTACCATCTTCTCACAGCCCTCGCCCTAGCGGCCCTCGCCCTAGCGTCCCCCAACGTCTCGCATTAAAATTTTTCAACTAGTTTTCCTTTTGCATCATTATGACCATTAATGATTATTCTCCTTTAACCACCAATCCCACCACCTCCACTCCCATACCTTCCTATTCATTCCTTCAGTAAATGAAATGAGTGATTCTATCATTGAAGAAATCAAAACCTTCAAAACTCAAGTAGATCAACTACTCAATAAAAAATATACCGATCCAGCTATTATATTAGGAATCAACAATGTTATTCAATCAAAATTTGAAGATTGGATTATCCGTGATAGTAATGAATATTATGAAACCATTGAATGTTCTGATAACACCAATAATAACCAATTGGAGTTTAATACCATAAAATTCTTTGACACTTTATGGGGGAATTTCCATTATCCAATCATCAAATTTTTCCAATTTAATCATGCCCAAATCTTTAATACCGTATTAGAAACTTATAGTAGTAAAAATCAATTAAATTTAAAACCAGTGGAAATTCGGAAAATCAATGATTTTTTCATCAAATTTGTTAAAAAAGTTTACAACTTTTATTTCAATTTATTAAAATATTTTTGTACTCATTATAAAAATCCATTAATCCCAAATCAATTTTTAAATCATTTTGAATTTAAAATTCCTCAAGCTGCCATTCCTACTAATAATTCTAATTTGCAAGCCAATTTATTATTTTTGATTCATAAATGTCTTTTACGTCTAGGAGATTTATCCAGACATCGATCATTCATTGAAGTGTCTTATGTAATTCCAAATTTATCAATTAATCAATTCCATAAATTCAAATCTACTAGTAATTATAAGAAATACCAACTAATTAAACCTTATTATAATTCTGCATTAACCTTCTATAAGTTTTGTATTTTATTATTACCAGCATTAAATGAACCTTATAATCATATTGGAATGATTTATAACTTGGTTGATAATAAAATTGATGCTTGTTATTGGTTTTTAAGATCTAATTCCACTAGAATTCTTTCTTATAAATTGGGGATTTCTAACTTAAATAATTTATTGAAAAAAACTTGGTTTAAAACTCAATTGGTAGAGATTTTAATTAAATCTAATATTAATGATTTTAATAATAAACCTTTATCTATTAAGAATTATCAATTGAATGTATTGTTAATAATCTTAATTAATTATTATTATTTGCCCGGTAATTATCGGTATAATAATACTAAAAAGATTGTGAAGAATTTAAAGTATGATAAAATTGAATTTATCTTTTTAAATTTAAATTTCAATAATGATAATTTTATTAATTTATTAGATAAGGACGGGAATGATCAAGAAATTGGATTGAATTTTTATGTTAAACAACTTGTACTTCTTATTAGTTTTTGGAAATTGATTAATGATGACGATGAAAATGGTATCAATTTCAAACAATTTTCCAAGTTTTTTTATAAATATTTGGAAGGGTTTTTCCAAAATATGGTAAATTTAACATCGATTGTTGATAATTCTGTTGGCTCTAATGGTGGTAATGGTGCTAATGGTGAAATATTCAAAAATTATTTGATCTTTGTTAGAGTGTTATTTGGGTTTTTGAAAGAACAAAAAATCCCATTAACTGGTCAATTATATCCTATGATTAATTCATTAATTTCATCATTCAATAAAATTTTAAATGATTTAGATAATATTAAAGAACAAGATTCTCTAGAAAATGATGGTCATCGTGATGATATATCCATAAGTCAAGAATCTAAATATATTGAATTAATTGATGATTTAAAAACCACTAAATCTCGTCCAATTAGAAATTATTTCTTTAAAGAAGATGTGGTTTTTAAAGATTTTCTGATCATTAAATATCAATTCAAAGATTTTAAAGATGATCATTTATTTCAAGCAAATGATATTAATTTATTGAATAATGATTTTACTTCTTTAATCTTTGATAAATTCCCGTCCTTTTTAGATAACAAAATCTTTTTGTCTTTACAAAATGATCTTAATGATAGTGTAATTGATACGGAAATTTCAAAATATGAAGATTTTTTAAGACTTAAAGCAGTTTTGATGTTTACTAAAAAGTTATTTGTTAATCAAGTTCTGTTTGCTGAAAATAAATTTATTACAAAGGATCAATTCAAAAATGCTTTCGAAAGAAGTAAAACCAGAAGAAGTAGAAAGAGAAGTAGACGTAATAAGAAAAGTAATCGTCAATTGATTGATAAGCATGCCAATAAATCAGATGTATTGCCAACGTCTCAAGATACCACTAAGGTTAGTAGTTATAAAGATGAAGATAATGATGAGAAATCCAGCAGTAGTGACCCAATGAAGGGGGTTCAAAGTGCTCAAAAAGAACCTGTACAACACCATGAGGATGGTCATGAGGACGATCATGATGATGATCATGATGATGGAGATTATTATGACGATGATGAATCTGACTCTTCTGATGAATCAGATGGCTCAGACTCATCAGATTCATCAATTGAAGAAATAGAATCATTTATACGTCATCATACTAATCAATTACAATCACAAATTGAAGTCGAGATGGACCCTGTACGTTCCATTACTCAAACTACTTCATCAGACATTTGGAAAAAGAATACGTTTTCCCAAGGTAATAGCCTTGAAATGGGAAAACCAGATCTGCCAATTCATGAGGTCTCTGCATCTACTACGGGCTCAGCTACCAATTCACAACCAGTTAATGTCAATAATTCCACTGTTAATTCCAATAGTTCTCATTTCCTTAGTACTGCTCAGCAAACTCCACAACAATCCCATAACCCACTATTGACTCAAGGATTACAAGCTCCACAAGGATTTCAAGCTCCACAACCATTACAAAACCTTTCATCTATGCAACCATTTGAACAGGGACCAGTTCAAGTCCCTCAAACACCTGTAGCACCCGGAATGTTACCACCAACAGTGCCATCAACAGTAACACCAACAGCACCACCACCAATATCGGGACCAAATAACCCATCAGGATCTTATAACAATATTCAAATGAATACATACCAATTTCAAGCTGGTAGTACCCCATTCAATTACCAATCACCATTGGCAACCCAACCACAATGCTATTATCCATATAATATGAGTCAACCGTTAAGTCAATCTACACAACAATCACAACCGTCCCAGTCATCTCAGTATCAACAGTACCAGCAACAACACCAGCAACAGCATATACCACAGCATTATTCACAATACTATCAACCTCAATATTATGGTCAATACATGCCTCCACCACAACTACCACCACAGCAGCCACATCAACAGACTAGCTCTCAACCAGAAACACAGTCTCTGCTGTCACAGCCTTATTCAAGTCAATCCTATCACTGATCCTACAATGGCTGTCATTAAAGATAATCTGCGGATAAGTTTACTAGAGGATATTAGAGGATACTGGAAGCTACTTGGTCTACTTGATATATTAAAATTGTTGTCCGATCTGGTCTTCATAGCTTCAGATCTGGTCTTGGTCCCTTCCGATCTCCCTATGTTCCCTTCAGATCTGGTCTTCATTCCTTCCGATCTCCCTATGTTCCCTTCAGATCTGGTCTTCATTCCTTCCGATCTCCCTATATTCCCTTCCGATCTGGTCTTCGTCCCTTCCGATCTCCCTCCCTCCCATCTCTCTTCATCGCTTCACCGCTTCACCGCGTTTTATAGACCTTAATACACGTTTAACCATTACACTAACAAAAATGAACTGATATTAAATGCGATGCTCACTGCCACTAACCTATGATATCCCATTAATTTAAAATTTTCAAATCAGTTAAGTACCGTAACACCGTGACACATTATGAGTAGTATTACCCATAGGAAAAATAACGGGACTTACACATTTCAAACCCCTGCTGCTAATGAAAGTATCGGAAAATTAAATGAATTTTATTGGACAAATGAACATGAACCTCATGGATTAAGAAGAAAAGAAATATTAGCTAAACATCCGGAAGTAAAACAATTGGTTGGTCATGAACCTAAAACCAAATGGTTAGTATTAATGGTGGTGGGGTTCCAATTATCAATGGCTTACTATTTAAGAAACACTCATCCGTTAACTTTTAAATTCGTGGCCTTAAGCTATATATTTGGGGCCACTTGTAATCAAGCCATCTTTTTAGCTATTCATGAATTAAGTCACAATTTACTTTTTAAGAAACCTCTTCATAATAAATTATTTTCAGTGATGGTTAATTTACCAATAGGAATCCCCTATTCTGCATCATTTCAACCTTATCATCAATTACATCATAAATTTTTAGGAGATGAATATTTAGATACTGATTTACCTACTAAACTTGAAGGATTTTTATTTTCCAATATTTTAGGGAAAGTCTTCTTTGTAACTTGTCAAATATTATTCTATGCATTAAGGCCAATGTTTATTACCCAAATCAAGTTCACATATATTCATTTATTAAATGTGATTTATCAATTATCTATAGATGGATTAATTATAAAGTATTGGGGTTGGTATTCAATGTTTTATTTCTTAATGGGGTCATTTTTGGCTGGGTCTTTACATCCATGTGCTGGACATTTTATTGCTGAACATTATGTATTGAATGAAAATAATGTTCAAAAACAACCTAAACCTTCTAAACAACCAAATATTTCTAAAGAATTATTACCTGAAGAAACTTATAGTTATTATGGTCCATTAAATTATTTAACCTGGAATGTTGGTTATCATAATGAACATCATGATTTCCCATATATTGCCTGGACTAAATTGCCTAAATTGAGACAAATGGCTAGTGAATTTTATGATCCATTACCTCAAGTTAATTCTTGGGTAGGGGTGATTTGTTGGTTTGTTTTAGATGATATTAATGTATTATGGAATAGAATAAAAAGAACTGGTAATGAAAAAAGTGGTACTAAAGTAGGGGTAAGATTAGATGTAAATACTTAGGTTTAACTAAAAATAAAAAACATTACTTTATTTATTTGGGTGGTCTATTTATAATGAATTTTGGAGTCTCTCTCTCTCTCTATGTGTGTGTGTTATTCACAAATCTTTAATGGCTCTAGTGATTTCGTCTAATCCATCTTTATTTAAATCAACTAATTTGTTTTCAACAGTTTCAACCAAATTTTCTACATCAATTAATTCTCCTTGATCACTATCATCTCCTTGTCCTAACATTTTAATTCTTAATTTACCTTGAGGAAATTCTTCTTTACCTAAAATAATGGCCAATGAAGCACCAGATTTTTCAGCAGAATCAAATTGTTTACGAATATTAGCTTTTGTTTTATATAAATATTCAGTATTGATTCCAGCATCCCATAATTTTTTAGTGATAGTCATTCTTTCCTTTAAAAATCCATTCCAACCTTCACCACCACCAAAGGCCATAACATAAACTTGAGTTCTTGAAGCGGATATTTTTTCCAATTTCTTCATAACTCTAGTTTTAATAATTGAAAATAATCTTTCGACTCCAAATGAAATTCCTACACAAGGAATTGATTTACCATTAGCAAACATCCCTACTAATTCATCATATCTACCACCTCCTGCAATAGATCCAACTCCAACAAATTCTGAGGCATCTTCTCCTTCTTGAGCTTTGGCTTTAAGTTCAGCAGCATTTTTTGGTGGGGCAGATCCACTAGTAACAGCTTCATAAATTAATCCAGTATAATAATCTAATCCTCTAGCTAATGATAAATCAAAACTAACATAATTACTAATATTGAAAGCTTCTAAGTATTCACTTAATACAGTCATTTCGGTAATCCCCACTTGAGCTGATTCATTAGACTTTAAAAGTTCACTACTATTTAATTGAGTTAAGATTTCAGTGACGGTACCATTTAATTTTACAAATTCTCCAATTTTATCAGCTACTTCTGGTGGTTGATGTTTTTCTTCAACCATTTCCTTTTTAACAGTTTCCCAAGGAGTTTTATCTAATTTATCAACAGATGAACTGATTTTTCTAACATCTTCATCTTTAACTCCACAAGCTTGAAATATTCCATCTAAAATCTTTCTATGATTTAATTTGATCTTGAAATCTTTAATACCTAACCCGGTTAATCCTTCAACAACAATGTTTAAGATTTCAGCATCAGGTACCATTAAATCAAAATTCCCTGCTACATCAAAATCACATTGATAAAATTCTCTCATTCTTCCTTTAGTCATAGCTGGTTGATCTCTTCTATATACTTTGGCAATGTGATATCTTTTAATGTTAGCCACGTTATTAGCAGCTACAAATCTGGCAAATGGAACCGTTAAATCATATCTTAAAGAAGTTAATTCACCCCCTTGATCTTCTAAATTATAAATTAATTTAGAGTCTTCTCCATATTTCCCAGTCAAGATTTCTCTTAATTCAAATACTGGAGTATCAATGGTTACACCCCCATGTCTCTTGAACATCTTGGATAAAGTATCAAAAATCCCTTCTCTGATAACCATATCTTGATCAGCCCAATCTTTAGTACCTTTAGGTACTTTTAATAAGAATTGTTCATTCTTTTTAGATGATTTATTGGCTTTTTTGGATCCTTTGTTAATGGTTTCAGCCACTGGTTTAGTAGCTTTATCGATAGCTGCTTGGGCGGCTTGGGCGGCTTGGTTAATTATAGGTTCACCACTGGACATCTTTCTTACTAAATGGTGTGTTAAATTAGTTGTACTAGCTAACTTGAACTTTAAACTCATACACCAATATGGATGGAACTAATTCGCTCGCACACTGTAAAAATTTTCAATGAGTCAAGTCAACCCGCATCACATCTTATCAGTTAACTAGGATTAGAGAATAGTGCTTTACTATCACTTACCATGCCTTCATAATATTTTTGGTAATTCTATAAACTCATATATCCTATATAATAAACCATAGCTAAATGTAATAATCTATTGAAGTCATCAATCATGTCATTTTATGTGTTGTGTCATTTCATGTCTTCTGTCATTTGTCATTTTATGTCTTCAGTCACTCATATCTTCTGTCATCTCTCACCAAACCTCATACTATAGATAAGAACATATCACTGTCTATCCATTTCATGTCGTTCCTTAATCCTCATTAATCCCATTAGGTTTACTGAAATTTAATCTCATTACACCATCACTAAGAATTCTTTTACCCCAATTCCCAGCAGCAGGATCTCCAGTTTCATCTCTACATTGTTTTAAAAATGGTAATAAAGAAGTTCCACCTGTTCCCTTTTCTTCTGTCTCCTTCTTTTTAGTTTTAGCTAATCCTGATCTTAATGTAGATGATGATCCTAATTTTTTACCCATTTTGGCTTGTAAAATAATATATCTAGTTACAATTTGAATATGTTTATCTCTAAACAGTTTCAACATGGCTAAACATGCATCATAACTTAAAGTTAGTTCAGGGTTATCTTCTCCATGTTCTTGAACAAATTGTCTTACATTTGCTACTGATTCAATTTTTTGTAAAAATTCTTTATGAGGTCCTGGCATATAATCTCTCATTTCACTCATGAAATTATTAGCAGGTATGTTATCATTGGTAGTAGTAGACCCTTTAGTTTGTTCATGTGGTAATGGTCTTTCACCAGTAGGATAATGAACTACATCTAATAATAAATCCAAAAATTGAATTGATGAAGATTGAGCATTAGATCCACCAGCAAAACTTTTAGGAATTGGATCATTACCATAAATAACCCCATTTTTATCTAAACCTACCTCACTCATATTTCTCCATCCAGCAAGGTATGGTCTTATTCTAAAATAAAAAATATGTGGATCACACATCTCTTCCATCTTCATTAAAACAGATCCTAAATGATCAATCATTTCTGCTAATTTTTGAAGGTTTTTTGTCAATTTAGGAATGTTTTTGGTGGTAACATTATCCAAAATATCTAATCCGGTATTAATTGTAAATGATGATTTATACTCAAAATAAACACTAACCAAATAAAACCAACTTTCATCCATACCACCAGTAAAAGTATTGATGCTGGTTAAATTATTTAAATCCCAAATATTTTCTGGATCCGGGATGATTTGCTTAAAATTCCATAAACATAATCCAGCATAGGTGGCTAATGGTGGTAATTTTAAAATGTCACTAATTTCTACCAACGGCTTAGCAATAGATTCTGGTAATTTATTGGTTGGTAAATCATGTCCCCATATATACCCATTACATAAAAACCCTAACACCAGGTATCCTCTCCTCAATTGACGTTTATCGTGTTTTAAATATTCAATGGATAAAACTGGCATTTTATCTATTAATTCTCTAAGTCTTCTGGTGAAAATTAATGATGGTAAAATATTAACTATGGTTTCCCATGGTTGATAATATTCTTGTGGAAGTTTCTCAAGTGGTAATTCTGAAGGTAAAAACCCGGCTATTGAGGATACGTCATATTGCTCCAAGTCTATACCGGCAACCATGATATAATCTATAGTTCTATAAGGTTCTAACCAGGTCTGTAGTTATCTAGTTATTTAGTTATCTAGTTATTTAGTTATCTAGTTTAATCACTCACAAAAATTTTCAATCGCATGATGTGTAATATCACGTGTGAGATTTTTCCTGAGATCCCGGTAATCGGGAATTGGGTGCAAAAAATAAAGAGTTCTTTACGATGACTAGAACATAGTAGTGAAATAATGGAATAATATCAAAGGGTGTCGTGGTTTAATGTTGGCGTTTAGTTTGAGGGAGGTTTTAAAAAACCAACAACGGCTCGTGGATTCCTTTCTTGGTGCTGGAAACAAAAGGTCCTTCACCAGTACAACTCTCTTTAAACTCGTATTAGTATTACTACAATTAGTGTAGCATTGGCGTCACAAATATAAATTGAAGGCTTGAAGATATTCCAATGTGTTACAATTTACATCAAGTGGTTTTTCATGGGCTCTATGGTGATTTCGTGGGTTCTGTGGTGCTTTTATAGGGTTACTAAAAGGACTACGTAGAGAAATTAGTGGGTCATTCCTTGTTCACCATTGTAGTATCCTTTCACCCACTTCACCCACCATATAACCTATACTCCTACTCCTAGTATTAATCCCCCTATCTATTACACTCGTGGCTATCTACTTGAATCCTGGAAACAATGATAACTCTTATCGGTGTGACGTATATATTACTAAACATCTATTGAACATAAGGTAATTGTTGCAAAATTCAACTCTCACAATTCAGTAATATTACATTTCTCACGTGATCATTCAAAATGCATTAGAGTCAATAGAGTCAATAGACTCACTAGACTCACTGGACTCACTAGACTCGCTACTATGAGTTATAAGAGTTCTATAGAATCTCCATGTAGAAAGAATGTTTACTAATTCATTGAAATATATCCATTATTCATGTTACCCTTCCCCCTCCCCCTATATTTGAAACACCCATACCAGTTCAAGTGAGTTAAAAAATAGTCTCAGTGTGTGGGCCACTACCTTTATGATCACTCGGAATCGTCGCACATTTTCATCAACAGGTTTAATAAGGGATTTAGTTGACCCAATACAATAATCCCCATCAATTGTTTTGATAATTGACCCATCACAACCCCAAAATGTCATTTAAAGGATTAAAGAAATCACTTGTCAGAACCCCTCAGAATATTCGACAAAAGTTGAATATGGGGGAAATCACCCATGATGCCGTTTATTTAGATGCTGAAAGAAGATTTAAAGAGTTAGAATCTGAAACCAAAAAATTAAGTGATGAAAGTAAACGGTACTTTAATGCCGTCAATGGGATGTTAGATTATCAAATTGATTTCAGTAAAGCCATAGAAGAAATTTATAAACCAATCAGTGGGAAATTATCTGATCCAAATGCTACTCAACAAGAAGATAATCCAGAAGGGATTAAAGCTAGTGAACAATATCGGGAAGTAGTTAAAGATTTAAAAGAAACTTTGAAACCTGATTTGGAATTGATTGATACTAGGATTGTTAAGCCAGCCCAAGAATTGTTACAAGTTATTCAAGCCATTAGAAAGATGGCTACTAAAAGAGATCATAAACAATTGGATTTAGATAGACATAAAAGAACTCATAAGAAATATGAAGAAAAAAAGGAAAGAACTGCTAAAGATGAAGAAAAAATGTATGGGGCTGAAGCTGAAGTACAGATTGCTCAACAAGAATATGATTACTTTAATGATATGTTAAAGAATGAATTACCAATATTATTTCAAATGCAAAGTGATTTCATTAGACCATTATTTGTTAGTTTTTATTACATGCAATTGAACATCTTCTATACTTTATACAATAGAATGGAAGAATTAAAAATCCCTTACTTTGATTTATCTACTGATGTTATAGAGGCATATCATTTTAAAAAGGGAAATATTGAAGAACAAGCTGATGCTATTGGAATCACTCATTTTAAAGTGGGACATGCTAAGAGTAAATTAGAAGCTACTAAAAGAAGATATGCAGCTGGTGGTGCTGGGGCTGGTGCTGGGGCTGGTGCTGGGGCTGGTGGTACTCAAAATTCTTTACCACCGTATTCACCTCCTGGTGGTGCAGCAGCTCCTGCTTATGGGGGATATGGTCAATATGGTCAACAACAACAACAACAACCATATGGAAGTGATTATAAAGACCCTAATGGACCAGGATATCAATATCAACAACCCCAGGCAACCCCAGGATATGGTGGATATGGTTATGGACAACCAACCCCACCAGGAACCGCACCAGCCCCAGGCCAAGTCCCAGGCCAAACACCTCCATCCGCACAAGCTCCTGCCTATGGGTCGCCTCAAACCACTGCATCATCTTATTCAACTCCACCTTATGGAGGAGCTCCTGCACCACCTACCCCAAGCACTACTAGTACTGGTGCAACCGGGGGTGAAACTTGTACATCATTATACGAGTATTCTGCACAAGCACAAGGAGATTTAACTTTCCCAGCAGGTGCAGTAATTGAAATTGTTGAAAGGACTGCCGATGCTAATGGATGGTGGACTGGTAGATATAATGGACAAACTGGGGCATTTCCTGGTAATTATGTTCAATTAAATTAGTTAACCTTTACCTCTATATGAATAAAAATTTCATGTTTTAAATAGATTCAATAAACAACTGCGGTTCTAGAATCTTGGTGGAGTTCTATTTTCATCAAAATTTCTCGTCTAATTTTAACTAGTAATAGAAGGAATGCGGTCAGTCGGGGGAGAACCCGGTACCATCATCTCGCCCTTTTGGCACTTTGCCCGCCCGGTTCGCCCTTTGCCTTCTCGCTTAACTGGTCTATTGCCTCAATTAGCTAGTCGTGCCCAACGCGTCTAAATTCTTTAACCTTATAATAATATTATATCCTCCCATTTACCTAGCCCCAATTCATATGGATCGCTTGCATTAAAACAATAATCGATTATATATATAACCCTTGAAATCACTTGTTTAGGTAACTGGGTTTTTTGTTTCTGTAAATATAGGGCTGAACTAATTTCTCTCATATAAGTTCCAATCTGCGTGGGTGAAAGGGTTTTTTATTTTTAGAAATCTAATACAACTTAGCAACTAATCCGTCTATCCCATTTGATAAGGATATAATAAGAATCTAGAGGAGACCCACACTTTTTCTTGAAAATTAACTAACCAATAACTGGGCTGTCAATAATATCCTTGAGAAAGTTTATTAGTTATTGCCTTTGGAAATTCATCTGGTTAGTCACAAACAACAAAAAATTTGAGTGTGGTATTTGTGGCATTTGTGGCAATAACACACACACAGGCATTGATTAGTTTGTTATTACTGGGGGAATATCACAGACCGCAGTAATCAGTGCCATAGAGAGATACATATATATACAGACAAACCGACAAAGGGACACCGTTAGTATAGGAGCCCTAAAGAACCTATAGGTATCATATTACAAACATCTGCTTTGTTTGGTCTGAACAATTAACAGTGGCTTGTTAACTACACAGTAACCCTATTGTTATTTTAGGCTATACTTGAGTCAGAGCGTGGATTCATTAAAAAGGATTTCTCACGCAAATCGAAAACAAAACCTGTACCAGAAAAACTAATTGTACGCTTTTACACCGACTTGTGTTATCAAAATACACAGGTCAATACACTGGTATATACAAACATGAGTCAATCACAGTCACCTAATAATCGAAATTCGATATTTGGTTGGGTGAAGAATTTGAAGAAGGGGAATTTATTATCTAATGATAGTATTAATGAAATTGATAATATAGGGTCATCATCATCTGATTATAAAGCTAGTGATATAGAATCAAATTCGAATTCTAATTCTTATCAACAAGAATTCTTAAGGCCATTGTTGAATCATAAATCTCGTTCCACCAATAATGTTAATCGAGTAAGATCAAATAGTAATAGTAATAGTACTAGTAATAATTCCCAACTATTACCTCCTCATGGTGGGGGTGGTGATTCTGATGCTAATATAAGACAACATCGTGATTCTTTCTTACTAAATAATCCTTTGGTTGATAAAAATTCAAAATATTTTGGGGTTAAATTGGAAGATGCTGTTAATCAAGCTTGTGCTAAGATTTCAATTTTCCCCTCTGATGATTCGGTACAAGTGTTACAATATGGGAAAATCCCAGTAGTAGTAGCCAAGTGTGGAGTTTATTTAAAAAATAATGGTTTAACTGTTGAAGGGATCTTTAGAGTTGGTGGATCTTCTAAACGTTTAAAAGAATTACAAGTTATTTTTAATAGTCCTCCTGAATTTGGGAAAAAATTAAATTGGGATGGTTATACTGTTCATGATGCTGCTTCCATCTTAAGAAGATATTTAAATTCATTACCTGAGCCTTTGATTCCTCTTGAATTGTATGAAGAGTTTAGAACTCCTTTAAGAGATCGAGTAAGGATTATAAACTATATGAAATATAAAGCAAATAATCCTAAAAAGTCTTTAAAAGATTCACAACCACAATCAATATCTCAGTTACAACCTCGAGAGATTCCAAAACCTCCACAAACCCCTTATGATGTTTTGAAAAGTGCTACTGATAATGATGATGTTGGTGTTGATTCTAATGGTATGACTACTCCAAAATTAAGTCAAGGTGCTAATGTTCCTGAAACTCCTAAATCTGCTATGACATCTGGCTCTTTACCTTCACCTTCATTAACTCCTAATGATGGTGTGGATCGAATAGATCCCTTGGTTGATGTTCCTGAAATCGATCAAGATGTTATTGATAGAGATATTTTAAATAATAAAGGATATGATGATAATGGCCATAATCATAATGATGACGATAACGATAACGATAACAACAACAATAACAATAACAATGATACCATAAGTAATTCCCAAACCAATAGTAATCAGAATAATGATGAAGCTCAAACTAAACTTGCTGAGCTTAAACAAACTAAAAAAAGTAAAAATTATAGAAAATTAACTAAAGATGTTCATGATGCTATCAATGGATATAAGGCATTATTAGATAAATTGCCCAATTTATCTAAACAATTACTTTTTTATATCTTGGATTTATTAGCTATGGTACAAAATAATTCCGATCAAAATTTAATGTCATCAAGAAATTTAGCAGCAATTTTTCAACCTTCAATATTATCACATCCAAATCATGACTTAAATCCAACTGAATATGCTTTATCACAATTTGTGGTAGAATTTTTAATTCAATATGCATATAAGTTATTACCAAATCATGAAAATTTGATCAGATCTAATTCTCAAATGAATTTAAAACAATCAGTCAACATGGGTGCTTCTACTAAAGGTAACACCACCAATACTGGTATTAATAATGTCAATCATCATACAAAAGATACTACAACCACTGATAGCAGCCTTGGTACCAGATTATCCACCAATAATTTCACTCGTCAACATTCTAAATCATTATCTTCAGGAAATCCTGAGGATCTTGTGGGGTATAAAAATAACGTCAATACTAAATCAATTCCAGTTGTTGATAACGATTTTGAAATTACTGATGATGACCATTCTGAGCAAGATGTTGATCATGATTCTGAGAATTTTCTGGTAAATCATTCAGCCAATAGTGATGAAGCAACTCAACCTAACGATGCTACTACTGGTGCTAGTACTACTACAAGATCTGAAGCTGCAAGATCTGATGGCCCTAATATCGTGGTATCAACTCCTTCCAGTACATCAGTTCCTAAAGTTACCCAACCAACTTGATCTCTCTTTGTTTATTCATATCTTTATATTACTATATTTTTGTATTTTAGTGTCCATCTAATCACATCCTCTGTATTAATAATTATATATCTTCGTTATACCTTATAATATACAACCCTAATAACAAAATCCGCTATCAAGATTTTTAGTGAGCGTTGAGAAAAATGAGAAATGAAAACTGAAAACTGAAAACTGAACTGAAAATTTAAAAAATTATAAACTTCAATACCGTCGACAGTCAAACAACAATAATTGCTCAACAATATGTCTGATATCGAAGCAAATGGACATGCTAGTGAGAATGATGATTTATTCAATGAAAATAAAGGAGAGGATGATGATGATTTAGGATTAGGATTAGAAGGAAGTGATGAAGAACCACAAAATGAAGACCAACATAATGATGATGAGGATGATAATGATGATGATGATGATGATGAAAGTGAACAAGGACAAGAGGAAACTCCAGATTTGAAATATATGGATGTTTCAGTGCCTCGTCACGCTAGAAGTCATGACTTTGATGAAGATGTGTATACCATAAAGATGCCATTATTCTTGAATGTTGATTCTCATGCATTTGACCCAATAGAATTTAAAGAAATGATTGAGTTAAATGCCAAAAATAGACAACTGGTAGTTAAAGATGAAAAGATGATAAAAAATGATTTAATTCGTGAAAAACTTCTTAATGAAAATACTATCAGATGGAGATACACCAATGAAAATGAAGAAATTATTAAACAATCAAATTGTCATTTTGTTGAATGGAATGATGGTTCAGTATCCTTAAAAATCGGGAATGAAATGTTTGATGTTAAAGATATTCCATTATTTGATAATTTATTGGTGAAAAGTTATGATAATTTAGAAATCTTACAAAGTGATTCTATAATGAATAAATCCATTAATTTGTTACCAACATCTACTGGTACTTCTACTCATAAACAATTAACTAATGCCATTAAAAATCTTCAACAAAAAGATAAGATTTTAAATACTATCACTGATTCAGATCCATTAGAGATTCAAAGATTAACAGAAGAAAATGAACGTAAAGCTATCAAAATGAAACGACAATTAGAAATGAAGAGAAGATTAAAAGAAGAAAGATTAGGTAGAGCTAGCCCTGCTCATGGGCAAGATTCTTACGAAGGTCCATCTTATGAAAGATTTAATAAAACTTATAATGAAGAATATGACGATGAAGATGATTTCATTGATAATGATGAAGAGGAAGAGGAAGAAATCGATGATGATGATCAACTTGATGAAGGAGCTGAAAGATTAAGGAACTTGAAGAAACAAGGGGCCTCCAAGTACGATGAAGAAGAAGAAGAAGAGGAAGAGGACAACGACGAGGGTGAAGATGATGGTGAAGCCGCTGAAAATGGTGATAATACACCAAACGATAAAGATGAAAAACAATCTAAAAGTCATGAAAATGACGATGATGATGATGAATCTAGAAGAAAAAGAAGAAGAATTATTGATTCTGATGATGAGGAATAAGGGTGAAAAGATGTTATTGAAACTATTTTCTTTCTATACTGTATTAATAATTTTTCGTAAATAGATCATAATAAAAAATTCATATATGTACGAGCAAATAGTTAAATCAAAGACCATTGACTGTTACAAAACAAGTAATTTTTGATAAGAGTCTTGAAACCGTAAAACGCATCAAAAGCCCATTGAAATGGCCTAATAGGGAAATTTTCGGATTATCTGAAACAGTTATCATTATGATACGATCACAATTGTACCCATTTCCATACAGTTGTGGTATAGTATTATCCCTAGAAACGTTTCTCTAGTTGATTTATTGCCCTATATAAACCCATGAATATTCCCATCCAATTTCAGTTCTAGCATCGATCAATTAACTAACAAAAATGGCTGCTAAACAACAAACTCAAACTTCTAACAAAACTGAAACCAAAGACAACAAGAACTTCTGCAATGGTTATGGATATACCCTTAACACCTGTACTATTGTTTAAGTGTGTAAGGTAACATGGCTAGTTGGTAATTCAAGCTATTAAACTATTTCATTGGTGTTTTTCTTTTTCGTCTTTTTGCTGCTAGATTTTTATGTTTTCTTTCATCTAGCTTTTATATGTTTTCAATATACTATTTACTTAATTTACTTGTAGATATTTGGTGCAGATGCTGGGGTTACTGTAGTTATAGTGTGTGTGATTACTGAAGTACGATTTCTCTGGTTATCATTTCATCAGGCTCTATTGAGATTAAGAGTTCAGAGGTTTTGGATCCTTGTAGAAACATAACATAAAACGTTTACGTTTACGTTTGTTTGTATCGCCAATAAGCTTACATTGAAGCATACCCTTAACTCTTTCATAAGCCAATCAATTAATCTCTTATCAACTACGAAAGTACATAGAGATAAAATACGAGACCGAAGAATAGACGAAAAATCATATTTGCCAATGCACCAACACCATAATACCAGGAACACACAAGACCTTCACAAGCCATATTTTATGGTTCATGTTTCATATCAATCACCAAAACTTACTGGATTTGTTGATTTCAATATACCCCCTTTATCAGTTTATGTGTTATCTAGCACTTGTATTTGTAACCACATTTAAGTCTATTGAAATCGCTCAATGCGGTAATATTTTTGATGCCAGTTTTGGTGGGTTATTTTTTGCAGCCTTTTGAAGTGGCTCATTTGGGTAATTTTATTATCAACTCTGAAACACCCACTCCTACCACATTTGAAATTCGTTTATGGTGATTCTAACGACCATAGAGTTGAAACTAACTATTGAATGGTAGCTATACTATGTCATGGAAAACTATATAAACCCACCCATATCCCCATCAAATTCAATCCTAACATCAATCAATTAATTAATAAAAATGGCTGCTAAACAACAAACTCAAACTTCTAACAAAACTGAAACCAAAGACAACAAGAACTTCTGCAATGGTTATGGATACACCCTTAACACCTGTACTATTGTTTAAGTCTGCACTGGTGCATGATTTGTCAGGCTGTCGCTTAAGGTTTATGGGTTTCTTTTACTATGGTTGGGAGGGCCTTAACTTCTTCTGGTCATAGGTTTTTTTTGTTCATAGGTTTTAGTCGATAGTTAAAATAAATATAATAAAATATTCATGGTGTAGATAAAAGTTTTCCTCTAGAATCATTTGGGTTTATGGTGCATGGAGTTTTTGACTTACCTGGTCTATGGCTCTTGAGGTTTCCTGTCTTCTGTTTAGTATCTCAATTACAAGCTACTCTCCAACCCATTCTAAATCAATCTGGTCCATCTACCACCTCTAAGATAGCTTATATAGGTCGAGTTGAGAATGGCTATTGTAAAGGGCATAAACTTTTTCAAGTTGAATGAGAACAAACGAGGTTTTTGAGATGTTGCAACCAAAGTTTTCACGAATCAAATTCCACTAATGTTTCATAGCCCTTATTTGATTCTCTTACACTCAAAGGTAGGTTATCATCCCGTTTTAACAATGATGATTCTCTACAGTAAGAAGCTATTACTGAATGTGTTTGTGGCTGCCAAACTTCTTAGTACTTTACAAATTGGTACCCAGCAAGTTGCATTTTGCTGCGAAAATTATTCCACTATTACCCATAGTTAAAACTCTGACTTAAACTCAATATTGGTACTAAATAGTACTAAATTAAATTAAGCAAGGCCTTCGTTTGAAGTCATCAATGATAATAGCAGTCTGATATAAGAGAGAGCACGATATCATGACTTCTCCGTTGGGCTGGTTAAAAAGAAGTATCAGTTGATAGAGAGTCAAGCATAGATTCTGTAAAAGAGTTGAATCCACACACTCATTCATCAAACCGGATACGGTCATCCACAAAATACAGTGTCTCATGAAACTTGTTATCTATTACATGATGCAATCTGTCATGGTTATTAATAGCTGTCATGGTTATTAATAGTGGCTTCGGTTATTAATAGTGGCTTCGGTTACTTCGCTGTCGCTACCTAAAACGGTTCGGCGTTTTCCTGAATAGGAAATGATTCCACATTGTTATTAATCCGATGACATCAAAAAATTGCAGCAACTGGAATTCATTCACTAATAGAAAATTGTATAAAACGGCATGTAAGTGCACAATAGCTCTTTTTTGTTGTTGTATTCACTTACATATAGTACAATAAAAATAAATTAATTAAGAATGACTCAAACTGTTTATGTATCGGGAGCTACTGGATTCATTGCTCAACAACTTGTAAAAGATTTAATCAATCAAGGCTATAAAGTGGTTGGTAGTGTTAGATCAACTGCAAAAGGTGATCAATTAGTTAAAGATCTTAATAGTGAAAACTTTAGTTATGAAATTGTTAAGGATATTGCTGAACCTAATGCTTTTGATGAATCTTTAAAGAAACATCCAGAAGTTGAATATTTCATGCACACTGCTTCACCATTCCATTTTAATGCCACTGATGTTGAAAAAGAATTATTAATTCCAGCTGTAGAAGGTACTAAGAATGCCTTGAAATCAATTAAGGAGCATGGTCCCCAAATTAAAAGAGTGGTGGTTACTTCATCGCTTGCTGCTATGGATGATCTTTCCTTCAAAACCACTGTTGATGAAACTAGTTGGAGCCCAATAACTTGGGAAAGATCCTTAGAAAACCCAATCAATGGTTATTTAGGATCTAAAACTTTTGCTGAAAAGGCTGCTTGGGACTTTATGGAAAAGGAAAAACCAACCTTTACTCTTAATACTGTTAATCCAGTTTATGTTTTTGGCCCACAAGCCTTTGAGTCTGGGGTTAAAGATGTATTAAATACTTCATCTGAAGTCTTAAGTAACATCATCAAATTGAATAAAGATGATGAAATCCCAGATGTATCCGGATATTTCGTTGATGTTAGAGATGTTAGTAAACTTCATATTTACGCTATTGAACATGATATCAAGAACTTCAGATTCTTTGCTACTAATGGAGGGTTCAATGCTCAAACCATACTTGATGTGGTTAATAGTAATATTCCTCAATTGAAGGGAAAATTACCTACTGGTAAGCCAGGAAGTGGTGATGCTTCTATTCCTGACGCTGTTGATAATTCCAAGACTAGAAAATACTATGGAGATTTTATTCCTTTTGATAAGTGTGTAGCTGATTCTATCAACCAAATCTTACAAAAGAGAGCTTAGATTATAGATTAAAAGCAATTTTATTTAGCGATAAATAAATATGTGTGAATCAATTGGACTAAATGAATAGTACATTCTCTGTTTTTTTTATAATTGTTCTATAGTTTCAGGTCAGTAAGTAAGCATTTTGGTTCAGAGCTTAAACTTCGCACTAACATTAACTAAGTAAACCCACATGCTGAGGGTTCCAGAATCCTGATAACCCCGGTACAAACCATCATCGGTGTGAGATTTTAACTCAAGAAAACCCAACCCTAAAGTCTTTTAAAAATTGATACCCCTATGAAACTTCATCCGTTAAGACTCTTATTATTAGGAGCTCCGGGTTCCGGAAAAGGAACACAAACTTCTAGGTTACTTAAAAAGTTCCCAAGTATTAATTCGTTATCATCTGGAGATATACTAAGAACACAAATGTCATTGAACACCAACGTTGGTAAACAAGCATCTGATTTTATAAAACAAGGTCAATTGGTTCCTGACAGCACTATGGTGGAACTTATAACCACGCAATTAAAATCCCTGAATTGGTTAAACCGTGATTCTACTTGGTTATTAGATGGGTTCCCTCGTACTTATAATCAAGCAGATGGACTTCATAAGGTATTAAACCAACACCAATGTCCTATTAATATGGTGGTAGAATTGGATGTTGACCAATCTGTAATTTTACAAAGAATTGAATCTAGATGGGTTCATATTCCTAGTGGAAGAGTATACAATTTAGATTATAATCCCCCCAAAGTCCCTTACAAAGATGATATAACTGGGGAGCCATTATCTAAACGAGATGATGATACTGCTGAAGTATTCTCTAAACGTTTGGATCAATATAATGGGGAAATCGTGTCTCTTAAACTGTTTTACCAAGATCATAATATTCTATATAAGGTAAGTGGTAATACGTCAGATATCATTTATCCTCAGTTAGAGGCACTTATCATAGAAAAATTTGGAATCAAAGAAAACTAGCCGAGTTGATCTTTTGTTATATATCTATAGTAGTAAATAGAGAAGTATGTAACCATATATACATAGAGATATGAATACTTTATTATAGTTAATTGATATCAAATTACTCAATTCAATCTCGTACTGATTAAATTCTCATCGCGCATTTTGTACATCATAATCTGGAAATCATTATATATATATATTTGTATAGGTGATTATCATGAAGTTCTATATAGATGAGTTACCGGTGTTGTTTCCGTACCCCAAGATATATCCAGAACAATATGCTTATATGTGTGATATAAAAAGGACGCTAGATGTTGGAGGAAATTGTATATTGGAAATGCCTTCAGGAACCGGGAAAACCATTTCTTTGTTATCACTTACAGTAGCTTATCAAATGTTTTATCCTGAACATCGGAAAGTGGTTTATTGTTCTCGTACTATGTCAGAAATTGAAAAAGCTTTGATTGAATTGTATAAATTAATGGAATTTAGAACTAATGAATTGGGATATGTGGAAGGTTTTAGAGGGTTAGGGTTAACCAGTAGAAAAAATTTATGTCTTCATCCTACAATATCTAAAGAAAGAAAAGGGGCCATAGTGGATGAAAAATGTAGACGAATTACTAATGGTCAGCTAAGACATCGTATTGAACAAGGAGCAGTATCAGAAGAAGATCAACACAATAATCCTGAAGTTAATTCTTTATGCAAATTTCATGAAAATTTGAATGATATGGAACAACATGATTTAATTCCTTCGGGTGTTTATTCTTTTGAAGGATTAATGGATTATTGTAAGCAAAAGCAAACGTGTCCTTACTTTACTGTCAGAAGAATGATTCCATTTTGTAATATTATTATTTATTCATATCATTATTTATTAGATCCTAAAATTGCTGATAGAGTATCAAAAGAATTAAGTAAAGATAGTATAGTAATATTTGATGAAGCTCACAATATTGATAATGTTTGTATAGAATCTTTATCTTTGGATTTAACAGAAGATACCTTGAAACGAGCAAGTCGAGGAGCTACTAAATTATCTAGTGCTATAGATGATATGAAAGCTCAAGATAGTGAAAAATTACAAGATGAATATGAAAAGTTGGTGGAAGGATTAAGACAAGCAGAAATTGCTAGAGATGAGGAATTATTTATGAGTAATCCTACTCTACCACAAGATTTATTAGATGAAGCTATACCTGGTAATATCAGAAAAGGTGAACATTTCATGTCATTTTTAAAACGATTCATTGAATATTTGAAAACCAGAATGAAAGTTCTACATGTTATTAGTGAAACTCCCAATAGTTTTTTACAACACTTGAAAGAATTGACTTTTATAGATCGAAAACCTCTTAGGTTTTGTTCTGAAAGATTATCATTATTGGTTCGAACTCTAGAATTAAATGAAATTGAAGATTTTAATGCTCTTAAAGATATTGCTACTTTTGCTACTTTGGTATCTACTTATGATAAGGGATTTCAATTAATCTTAGAACCTTTTGAGACTGAAGGTTCAACTGTACCCAATCCAATTTTAAGATTCACGTGTTTAGATGCGTCAATTGCCATTAAACCAGTATTTGATAGGTTTTCTTCTGTTATTATAACATCTGGTACTATTTCTCCATTAGATATGTATCCAAGAATGCTTCAATTCGAAACAGTAATTCAAAGATCATATACTATGACATTAGCAAGAAGATCATTTCTTCCAATGATTGTAACAAAAGGATCAGATCAAGTATCAATTTCTTCAAGATTTGAAATCCGTAATGATCCTTCAGTGGTTAGAAATTACGGATCCTTGTTAATTGAATTCTCAAAGATTACTCCAGATGGGATGGTTGTATTTTTCCCATCTTATCTTTATATGGAATCTATTATATCAATGTGGCAAACTATGGGGGTTTTAGATGAAGTATGGAAATATAAATTAATCTTGGTGGAAACTCCAGATGCTCAAGAAACTTCTTTAGCCTTAGATACTTATAGAAAGGCGTGTTCTAATGGTAGAGGGGCAGTTTTATTATCAGTGGCTCGTGGTAAAGTATCAGAAGGGATTGATTTTGATCATCATTATGGAAGAACAGTATTAATGATTGGAATCCCTTTCCAATATACTGAATCCAGAATATTAAAAGCTAGGTTGGAATTTTTGAGAGATCATTTCCAAATTAGAGAAAATGATTTCTTATCATTCGATGCTATGAGACATGCTGCTCAATGTTTAGGAAGAGTGTTAAGAGGTAAAGATGATTATGGTATTATGGTTTTAGCGGATAGAAGATTTAGTAGAAAAAGAAGTCAATTACCTAAATGGATAGCACAATCTTTATATGATTCAGATACTAATTTATCTACTGATATGGCTTTAGCTACTGCTAAAAATTTCCTTAGATCATTAGCTCAACCTACTAATCCTAAAGATCAAGAAGGAGTCTCGGTATGGGACGTAACTCAACTAGAGAAGCATCAACAAGAACAGCGTAAAATTTTAGATGCTGAATCTGCTAAAGATTCCAAAACTAACCCTCACGATTTTATGGATATGGATGATGATGATTTAGAATTATTATGATTATTCACTATCAATGATGGTGATTATCGCGATCGCGATCTCAATCATCGCGACTCTCTACATAGATTCATATTCAATATAGACAAGTATTAAAATACTTAACAAGAATAGACATTCTTCATGTCAAATGAGTTCATATATATAGTATTAGATATTGGATCCAGGTATATTCGAGCAGGTTTTGCTGGTGATGAATTGCCTAAAGTTACCTTGGTCAATAAGGGATATAATAACCACACAAGCCATCACCATTATCATTATCATCCACCTTTTCTTCAACTAGATGATCATACCTTAACTGCTACACAATATAATGACATTATAGCTAAATTAGATAAGCCAATGAATCAATTGATAAATATTTATCGTCAAGATTCTGGGAACTGGTTAGATTTCAAGATGGACCTTAAAAGCTACAATATCATCATCCATCAACATTTGCTTGAACTTTTCAATTGTTTACCAATAGACCTAACAAGAGTTAGGCTTATGGTTTTGGATGATAATGGAAAGTTTTCTTTAATAGAAAAATATCACTTAGCCCAGATTTTGTTACTTAAAATAGGTGTTAAATCTTTGCAGTTTATACCTAGTAATATTGTTTCAGTTATCTCTAGCAAAGAGCTTAATGGGAATGGATTTTTGATTGAATTGAATTGGAGTAGTTTAAAGATATCCGCTGTGATGGATTTTAGAGTTTTAGATTTATTTGAAGATTTTACAAAACTTACAGGGATCAATTTGCATTATAAGCTTATGGAAGAATTAATAAAAATCAATCATCCGGTAATTGAGGATAAAAACCGATTTGATATTGTGCAGCGGTTTATTTTGAATCATTCATATGGTGGAAGTACTGTTGATTCTCAATCCCCGATTGAATTAGCTGTTGATGGTTATAAGTTTCCAGGAAGACTCAGAAATGAGGTTATAAACTCGATGATACTGGATATCATCGATCATATTTCCAATATGTTAAGTACTGATAATACACATCTTGGACCAGATGCTATTAGAATATTAAGACAGAATATTTTATTTGAAGGAGGTATAAGTAATATACCAGGGGTGAAAACCAAGATTTTACAAATGTTGAGACAACGATTATCAGTACCGATTAAAGCTAATAAGTGCTTAGGCTCATGGCAAGGAGCATCAATTTATTGTTCTACATCAATTCTAAAGCGTTCTAGAAGTATTAGGAAATCTGAAGAGCTTACTAAAGAAATCATCACTGATGTAACTAGTGAAAGAGGTATTCAATTAACTAGGATTCCTGATCTACTTAATTATAGTAAACCATTTGTATAAAAACACTTAATAATGAAGCTATAAGATATTGGAGAACATTTCATCGATATTATCAAAGCTTCCAACTATATTAATATTGTTGGGTCTATCGATATATCTGGCCCAGGGATATTTACGATAATAGCTTTCAAAATATTCATCATCATCAATACTATCAGTAAACCAATGCCAAAATTTTTTAATAAATGGCTTTTTACCTGATGGTGAACTGGCTTGATTATTAGTTATATAATTGTCTTGTAGAGTTTTAAATTCATGATCCAATATATATAACAAATTAACTTCGTCAGTACGTTTATTATCCTCTATATCAACCATGTTTGTAAGAGGAGCAAAGAAATTGATCTGTTGATTATATTTCAATGGATCTAAATCTAATGGTTGATTATTTGGCGCTAAAGGGTCTCTCATTTGTGGTTCAACTCCAGTTTGTACTAATGAATTGGTTTTTTTAATTACTCTGGTGGGGTTAGTAGATTCAATTTCTTCAAAGCCATATTGGATAGGTGATGTCTCATAAAAGACTTCTTCATCTATGTTACCTTTTGGAGGCATCAAATTCGTGTTTGTATGAATTTCTTCTAATACATTATGGGTATTTTCGTTGGAGAATTCTTCTAATTCATAGCCAACATTTGATTTATCTGGGGCTCTTTTATTACTAGATCCAAAAGTTGGTTCATTGGGTTCGTTGGTTGGTTTGTTCTCCAGCTGAGTAATACGAGTAAAATTAAATGATAATGATCCAGGAACTTTTTGTTTCTGACGTTTCTGATTCCCGTACATTTTATGGTATATTTAGTGTTTGCAGTCAAATGAGATTTTGTACAATTTATTTGTACCCCAAATTTCGCAGCAATTGCAAAAATCACAAACCACGTCTCACAATTTAAAATAAAAGGATGTACATGTATCAAACATATAGATTACTATAAACCTAACACTTTGAACTAATAAAACAAACTCTAAAATACAATCAAACTACAAAACAACAACAGATCTCTATGGACTCTAGCAAGCTTGAAATCCACTAGGAAAGTTAATTTGGAGTCACTTCTTAATATCATTATTCTTCATTAATGTACCTACATAATCTTGTAAGTACTGGTTATCATTTTCATATTTGTCACATACACTCTTAGTGTCTCTGATATTAGTTGTTAAAGAACTAATAGAAGACTTTAGTTTAAGAATTTCCTGGATCATTTGGTCTTTTGACATATCCATATCATTAGCTACTTTATTAATTTTGGCGTCTTTTGAATTGGAATCAGTTAGGTTTTGGGATTCACGGGTGTCATCATTAGACTCTTTAGTAGTGGCAGATTCATCTATGGAGCCATTGTGTGTATCAGATGTTTCAGGGGTTTCAGTTGGTTGAGTATTATCCTTCTTCAATTGTTCAACATCCATATTATGTTCTACCTGCTTTACTACTTTTACTTTTCTCTACTCAAACTCGTAAAAAAATACCCATAAAAAATTACGTGGAGTTTTATAGTGGGTGACAGGATGTCGCATGAGGGTGAGAAATGTGTTTCACTCGGTCCCGGGTCATGTCACCGGGAATAAAGGAGAAACATTATTATACAAAGATATTATCTTTATAGATAAACCCATTGGTATTTTAGTTACGGAGGTATTGGATTGGAAACATGTCTTGGGAAGGGTTTAAGAAAGCCGTTAACAGGGCTGGTAATTCTGTTATGGTGAAAGATGTAGATAAGACTATTGATAAAGATTTTGATGTAGAAGAAAGACGGTACAAAACATTAAAAACTGCCGGAGTAAATTTACAAAAAGCTAGTAAAGGATATTTAGATTCTTTAAGAGCAGTAACAGCAGCACAAGTGAATATATCGGAAATCGTTAACAATTTATATGAAGAAAGCAAACAAGGAGCAGGAAGTCAATATGGAAGTGTTGGTACCTATTATTTACAATGTGTAAGAGAATTTGATGAAGAAACCGTTAAGCAAATTGATGAACCATTTAGAGAAACCATTTTAGATCCAATTACTAAGTTTGCCAATTATTTCAATGAAATTGACGAAGCAATTAAAAAGAGAAGTCATAAAAAGACTGATTATGACCAATGTAAAGCTAAAGTTAGAAGATTAATTGATAAACCATCAAAGGATGCTGGTAAATTACCAAAAGCCGAGAAAGAATTGGCAATGGCAAAAGATATTTATGAAGACTTAAACCAACAATTAAAAGAAGAATTGCCTCAATTGATTAGTTTGAGAGTTCCATTTTATGATCCTTCTTTTGAAAGTTTAGTGAAAATTCAATTAAAATTCTGTACTGAAGGGTATTCAAGAATTGCTCAAATTCAACAATATTTAGATGCAGCTTCAAGAGATGAATATGCAAACGGATTATTAGATTCTAAGATTGATGAATTATTGGGTCAAATGAATACTTTAAATATTGCTGCCTTGGGTAGATGAAGTAAGTCATTTGTATTGTTAGATCAATCCTGTAATATTTCCATGTACCTTCAAGTAGACCTTATTTCTGTCATTATTATCAATATCATTATCACGATCACTACCACTAGTAGAGAGTTTAATTATTTATCATTATTAGGTCTATAGAAGTTATAACATATATACTATTGTATGCTTTTTTTCTTTATAATTATCATAACCATAATGATTATATCACGAGAGAGACTCTGACTCTGACTCTGACTATGACTATGACTATGACTCTCACGTTGAAGTTTGTCATGATAGAATGATTCTGTAGGTCATTTTTCATATAAGGTTTTTCCTTAAGTGAGTCTCTCGTGATATTTTCGATCATGTCCTGTATTCCTCACTCTATTTTTACGATCTTCTCATCACCTTACTTCGCGAGTGAAAGTCATTTGAGTTTACACTGGCTAGTGGATAACCAATTTGTTAGTCTATATCACTGACCTATTCAAGTATCAATTGCCTAATTGTCTAATTATCAGTAGATTTTTCTAGATCCTCCTAGAACAATCATTACTTTAGTTTTGTGTTTCTTTTTTTTTTTTTTTGACGTCTGTGTTTCTTATAAATATCATTACATGCTACAGGTTGCTGCTTATTTTTAATTGTTTGAATCATTACAGGCCTAACGAGCAATGAACAGTGGAAATTATTATGGGAACTACATGGCTAAGTCAAATCATCAGCCAGATAAACCCTCTGTGGGGTTTGGTGATAATCGAGTAATAATTCAACTCATTAAATTCATTCTCAATCATCCAAAGACAATAATCTTACTACCCATGTTAATAGTATTCATTCTTGGGTATGATATCAATTATGACTTTACTATATTACCGCTAAATACGTTGATCAGTAGAGTCTATTTACAATTACCAACCCCTAAAATAGATCTAACTAGATTATATGATTTAACCAAATCAATCACATCAGACTATACTTTAACTCGAATTTCTTTTTCAAATGGGAATTTGTTAAGTGAATCAGCAACTGATGTAATAAGAGATATTATGAGACCTATTTCAAACCTTAATGATGAGAATATTGTATTATCACCTTTTGGTCAATGGAATTTGACTTCTTCAACAAGCCTAGTTTCTGAGTATATCTTATCTATGCTTAATCATAATTCAAACTATATGATAAATTCCTTCTACTTTGACAATGTCAATATGGTTAATCATTTAATTACCAAAGCAAATAGTTTGAAATGCTATATTATTCACAAGAACCCAATTGACTGGCAACTGATTTCTGATCCTATTGCTATTGATCATGGCTTTAATATCCTGATAACTGCTAATAATGATCCTATAATCATCAAAGAATTTATAAATTACTATCTAACTATAAGTGACTTGAACATTTCAGTTTGGAAATTATTTAGTAGAGGTTTAATTATTGTATTAGCATTAGCGTTTTTGACTCATTTATATTTGTCAATTTCAAACCTTCATAAGGTAAGATCTAATATTGGTGTGCTATTGTCTTGGACAGTTGAATTGCTTATTTCTTGTACTGGTGCTATCAAGATCCTTGAAATCACCTATAATGTTAAAAGTTGGTCTCAAATATTTGAACCTGCTAATGTTATAACCATGTCTATATATATTTTAACAGTTGCCACCATTAGTTCAAGAAATTTAATAAGGGTTTTGGTTGATTTATCCTGTCATGATTATTATAACAATAATTCAAGTAATTATCAACAAAAATTGTATAAATTTTTCATTGGAGTCAATAATAATTGGGATGTCTCTTATGTGAAGTTAAATGCTATTAGTCAAGTTTTCAAAGTTTTCAACATCAATTATAACCTTAAATTCCCAAACATAACAAAGTTTTTGATTTTAGATATTTTAATGCTTAAGTTTACAGAAAAGTTTGCGACCATTATTTTATATTATTATTTTAGCGGGAACTTTTTAGAAATATTTTATCTGAAAATCAATAATTTTTTCAATGCCGTTATCATCGCTTTATTTATTGACCATTGTTTACAATTAACTTCCTTGGTTGGTGTCATATTAATCGATAACTATAGAAAAGATATCACAAGAATTTTGAATAATGTTATTTCTGAAAGAGATGGCCAGGAAGAAGATGATAAAAAATATGATTTAATGACCACAAATGCCATTAGTTACTTTTTATTAAAAAATAAACCCCCAAGATCTTCTTTCCGTTATAAATTAGGAACTCACATAACTTTTATTAGACATCCCACTTCCTTGAAATCTTGGTTTATTATATTACCGACTCTCCAATCATTCAATTTATCCATTCTTTTAATGACTTGGTCAGTTTATGTTCCTTATAATTTGTATAATCATGATACTTACTCCATTAACTCCTTGGTCATAAACAATAGCTCATTCGATTTATTCTATTGTTTAGAATTCTTGATTATGTTAATTCTTATTTTGTCATTGTCGTTTATCATTTTTAAAATATCAAAATTCAAATGGACCCTGTTTGATATGTCACAGAGCAACCAAATTGAATTAAGTGACTTGAAACAATTCAAGACGATAGACTTGCATAATCATGAATTAGATATCCTCAAAATCAAATCTAGTGATTCCTCGTTCTTATTATCTACTAGTTTAGATCACAAGGTATTGATCTGGTCTCCTTTATTGAAAAAAGGTAATGGATCTACTGTTGCTAAGCCAATAAATATATCTTCACAAGTACAGATAAATGGTAAAGATTTGGAGTTCTGGCCCATCAACTATATTGATTTGAGTAAAAATGGGAATTTTATTATACTATTGAATTACAGATATAATATTATAAGATGCTATTCAAGGTTACTGTTATCATCTATCTGGGATAGACATCCTGTTAATGATAATACTGTGAACCTTAATAACGATAAAATTTTGGAGTCATTCTTTAGAGAGAAGACTCTCCCAGGACGTTTAAAGATGCAAATGATTGAAAAACTGAGATTAATGCATACAAGAAGAGCTAGTGAAATTTCAATTAATGGTAACTTTCCAAGACCAATTGATGAAAAAGTGGAAGAGCTGGAAACTGATTTCATATTAGTATTGCAGTCAGGTACTATTTTGACTTATTCTTGTAAAGATGGTGAATATAAAATCAATAATGTGTTGTCAGAGATTTATGGACAGAATAGTAATAACCTTAAATTAAATGGAGCTAGAAAATTATTAACACCAAGAGTTAATGATCGGATTATTTGCCAAGTTAGTAATGGTGATTTAGTTGTTTGTGTAGTGGTTAATAACAGATGGATGTTTTCATTTTTGGAGGTTAGAGAAAATAATTATAATAAAAAGAGTCTGTTCAACTATAACCTGGTTTCAACTCCTTTACTGATGTCAAGAGCTAGTTCCATGAATTATAATTTTGAAGCCCTTCATAGTAATGCAAAGAATGGTAAAAATGATTTCAGCAATAAAGATAATCGAGTATCTAATTCGAAAATGACCATCAACAAACCCATCATAGTAACAATGGATTTTGTAGGGATGATTGTAAAAGTTAATAATTTGGTAGCTGAATTAATTGATGTCCAAACAGGAATAATTTTGAAAAAGCTTAATATTGGTCATTTTAAACCATCAAGTTTTAGAGTTGCACATCTGGAACCAACCCATTGTAGGTTTTGTGGATGTGCCTCTATTCAATCCCTATCAATCGTATATGAGGCTGCTGATACTAATACATTAATAATTCATAGTTTTAGAATTCAAAACAACAGATCCAAGAATAGCATTTGTCTAAGAGTTGAAAGAGACCCAAGAGAAATTAGATGTGTTGGGTTTAGTGAAGTTATTGAGGATCAATATTGGTATGATGATATTTCCAAATGGGAAGTAACCGATATAAATATTATTATTGGAATAAGGCAAGAAATTTTAGATCAAGATCAAGATAGTAGTGGCAGTAGTAGTAGTGATAGTGATGATGCCAATGTCAGCTCCATTGATATTGGTAATAATACTAGTAAGTTGATGTGTTTAAAACAAAGAAATCATTCAAAGGCAGCTAGTAACAATATTCATAGTAAGTCTAAGCCATCTGATAAATGGGGAGGGTTTATTATTACTTTAAATGATGGTAAATTGGAAGACTATAATATACCCAATTTATCACCAGACTTAATTTCTAATCGAATCAATTGTATTGAAAAATTCGGATTCAAATCGGTGGCTATAAGTTTTGGTAATTTAATTAAAATCCTTTATTTGGGTAATGATAAATTAATCGAAGAAAACTTGTACTTCAACGATCCTAATAAGAATAAATCTGTTAATAATGAGTTGTTGTTCATTAATAAAAGACGGAGAAGATGAACCGCTGACAACGTTAGAAGAGGATGAAAGGATGATTTTTGTAAATATTTATGTGCTCAATGTATATCTAGAATACTTAAGTAGTAGCCTCTCTCTCCCACAAAATAATTCTTGTATGGAACTGGTTAATACTCTATGTCATTTTATATGGGAAAAAAAAAACTTGATTCTGCCCAGGTTCGAACTGGGGACCTCTCGCGTGTTAGGCGAGCGTTATGACCTACTAAACCACAGAACCTCTTTCTTAAAAAATAAACTGCTATATTGAGCTTTGTTAACATGGTTAGGTGGTGCTTATTATAAATTAAACTCCCTGTACTAGACTATATACTAAAAATACGTTTCCAAAAGATAAAACACTGTGCTCTGGTTTGTTCTGGTTTTTGAAGTATTGAACTGATGAAGAGCTGGCCTTCAAGATCTTGTTCCAATGGACTAGGTACTCGGTTGCAAAAATATATAATTTCATACGCTAAATAAGTAAGTAGCATCTAAATCGATCTCAGAAAGAGTTAATAAACAAGATTATTGAATTTAATCACCTCGGACATATATTTTCAGGTCAATACCCACTATCTACACTCATGACGTACCAATAAACCATTCTCAGTAGCATGGTACCCCATTCTCATAATAGCATTCGGTTCTCGCAGCATGCTCATTCTTTTACTCCACACAAACTTCATATGCGAACCGAAATAAAAAAAGACTCAAGTGCTATTTCAACGGGGAAGTTACATAAATCTAACCATTATAATTGTACATCATCGTCAACCTAAGCACTTCAATATGTCAGATGAGGATATAATATATGCCAATTTTCAACCTAGTGAAGCTAAGTTGCTTAAAAGCCGGTCAAATAATCAGTTATTAATAGAAAACCCTATTCTATCTAGTTTATTATCCAAACTATTTCCTTACTTGTTGATAATGGATAATTTCTTGGAGATAGTAACATGGACTAATGATGAACCTTATACAAATTTACTAATTATGATTGGGTATTCAATCATTGTTATGTATTGGCAAATGTTAAGATTCCTTATTTTACCTTTATTGATCAGTCTACTGTTTGCTTACGTTACTTGGTTGATTAATTCAATATTATTCGATACTAGAAATAACGAAAAACCAACGATTGATGAAATTTTATTTACATTGCATAACATAACTATTAGGTTCGAATTATTGTTAAGACCTATTAAACAACACAATTTAAAGTATAAAAACTTTTTACAGATATTTGTTGTCACTACAATCTTAACTCCTATTCATTTATTATTAATAAAGACATTGCTCAGCCCCCAAAAATATTTATGGTTGAGTGGTCTTTTCATATTTAGTTATCATTCACCATGGTCTTATACGGTTCGAAGATTGTTATGGAGATCAATCTATGTAAGAATTGCCATATTTTATTTAACAGGATTAAACATCAAGTTAAATTTTGAGAATCAAATGAAGCCTTTAAATTCATTTACTAACACATTAAGTGATTTTAAGATTTTACTGAAAACGATAGAATCACCTACAAAATTGAATCAAACCATAAAGTTTGAAATATTAGAAAATGAAAGAAGATGGGTAGGATTTGGCTGGTCAAAATTCTTATTACCTAATGAAAGAAGTGCCTATTGCTTTGAAAATTCCTTGATCGAAACACCAGACTTGAAACAATTTAAACCTCCTATATTTGATAATGACTTATATGAATATAATTGGGAATGGTTGGAGCCAGATTGGTCTATAGATAAAGAATATAGTAAAAATAAGAATGAGGGTTGGAAATACTTTGATAATAACTGGGCCAATGGAGATTACTTTGATGGATTTTCAAAATTCACTCGTTCAAGGATGTGGACAAGAAAAGCTAAGTTAATCATTGATAAGAAATCAAAGGTTTATGATGAGTAGACTTTTTATCTTACTATATATCTATATATCCTTAAGTAGATTTTTACTATACAATTTCTACTACTACTACAAATTGGACATGTACACTACCACTGTATATTTTTGCGACAGATTAGTTGAGCTAAACTCTGCTCATCTCATCTCACAGATACCTTTTGGATTTTATTTTTTGTCATACTACCATTAGTTGAATAGCATTCGAACATCCATAATGGGTAAAGACTTAGCCAAAGGTTCACGTGTGAATGGAAAGGACTGGAAAGATGAAAAGGGACCTGTTAGAATGAAAAGTCTTGGTGTGAAAAAGCTTAGTAGTTTTGAAAAACGTAAGCAGTTACAAGAACAACAAAATCAATACAAAGCTCGTTTGAATGATTTGAAACAAGAGAAAGAAGACGAAAAACAAAATAAAGTCAATGAAATCAAAAGAAGAAAAGAGATTAAAGAAGAAAAAGAAAGATTAGAAAAAATGGCTTCTAAATTGAAGCAAAAGAAGCTTGACCGTTTAAGAAAGAAGGAAAAGAGGAACAAGTTACTTAAAGAACGTTAGTAAGAAACCATAGACCTTGTTTTATGAAATAACGATTGATAATGTGTGTATATAATGTATATATATGGATATATATACAGTTAATTTAGATTAACTTGATATTTTAAAAAAAATCCACTCACCCATAGTTAAGGCATCTGTAGTAAGCAATCAACAAAACTTACCCGGATATAGCCTCGTTAGTATTTAAGCAACTCGATTTCCCGTGAAATTTTCGCTTTTTCGGTTTTTTCTCCCTTTCTCATTTTTACTCGTTTTCGGAGGTTGTGCGCGGACTTATATTCCTATTGTGCCTATAACGAACATTAAGTGGGTAGCTTCTATATAGGTAATACAGTTACACTACTAAACCTTTTTATTAATATACATTATAGTTGCATAATACAAATCGCATAAAATATAATTGGGATACATTAATTTGTTATCTCATATAAGTTGGCTAAATTGTTTCATTTGTTTCATTTCAAATTTTAAAGTCCCTACAAAATGGATCCATTGAAAATTCCCACAGATCCAACTACCGCAAAGGAATTCACCGATGCTAATGCTATGACTTTTGAGTCTAATCAAGGTCCTAAAAAGGAAGAATCTCAAGATGGAGTAATAGAGCCAAAAACTGAAGAAGATGAAGGGGCTGCTTTGGGAATCGTTCCAACTCTTCAGAATATTGTTGCTACCGTCAATTTAGATTGTAGATTAGACTTAAAGACAATTGCTTTACATGCTAGAAATGCCGAATATAATCCCAAACGGTTTGCTGCGGTCATTATGAGAATTAGAGATCCTAAAACTACTGCATTGATATTTGCTTCTGGTAAAATGGTTGTCACTGGGGCTAAATCAGAAGATGATTCTAAATTAGCATCTAGAAAATATGCTAGAATCATTCAAAAATTAGGATTCAATGCTAAATTTACTGATTTCAAAATTCAAAATATTGTAGGATCTTGTGATGTCAAATTCCCTATTAGATTAGAAGGTTTAGCTTTCCACCACGGTACTTTCTCCTCTTATGAACCAGAATTGTTCCCAGGTTTGATTTATAGAATGGTTAAGCCTAAAATTGTGTTATTAATTTTTGTTTCTGGTAAAATTGTCTTGACTGGTGCTAAACAAAGAGAAGAAATTTATGCTGCATTCGAATCAATTTACCCGGTATTGAGCGAATTCAGAAAATCTTGAGATGGACTGACGTAAACTATTATGATTTAATTAATACTAACTTGTAAATGTACTTTTAGCTTATAGAATATTTTATTATATTTTTTTTTTTATAAAATTTTGGGTTAATATATAAGGGGTTTGAAAAAATGTAAGATGACTCTCAACCTTCTCAAGAAGGATTTAACCATTTAAAAAAAGAACATCTTCCTTCACTATCTAGCGCTACTGAATTTCTAGGGCAACACCAAAATTTTTTACCTCTGGTCTTTGAGTTATTGAGACTAGTCTTCAATTGACATACTTCCCCATGTTTGCACTTCGGAGGATCTCCATAGATCGATTTTAATTCTAGAGATGACTTTTTAGATTCCAGAGATGAAGTACTGGACTTTGAAGATATGCTCAGTGATCGTGATGTCTCCCCGGTATAACCAGTCTCAAGTGATGTAGCAGTTTTAGATGGTAAACTCTCAGTTGGTAGCGTTTTGAAGAAGAAATTATTAATGGAAGGCTGGTCCTTTTTCTTCCTACTCTTGTACTTAAGAGTAGAGTCATTAGATCTTTCGCTAGTCTGGTTGGTTGAATCATTATCATTATTGACGTCATTTAGTTTGCGTTTTGCAGTTCTAAATAAAGATGAAATATCACGATGCCGAACCAATTTATAAAAATACCGAGATTCAAAATCCAACTTCTTGTCCATCAACGTACTGTCGAATTCATTAATAAAAGGAACCTTGAAATCAGAAAATATTGGACAATGATCTGAACCCATTAAAAAGGGCCAATTGTTAGACTTTATTAGATAATTAGCCCAACATTTAGTGGTTAATATTAAGTCAATTCTGGATCCATAATTAGTTTGTCGAGCTCCATTCAATGTGTTCCAGCATGTATAGAGTCCCATCTTTCGACCTTGATACTGTCTAGTTGTATCATATAAGAACTTTTCCCTATCATCACCAAGAAATTTCAAAGGCAGATGTACAAATCTGCTTAAAAATAACCTTGAAGGTGTTTCTGTTTTGAATTCAACACATTGGGAAGCATTTCTTTCTTCAAAGGCTTCACCATCAGTAGCATGAGAAGTTATTAATCTTTTCTTCATTCGATTATTTAATCCATCAGCTTGGTCAATGAGATCAAGACTTATATTTATATCACCTAATATTAACACCTCTTTGCCTAATGCTATTAAATTCTGACAACGCTTTATCAAGATTTCCATGAATTTCATCTTAAAATCAGCTCCTTCTTCCGTCCCCATAGAATTTGCAGGACAGTAAACTGAGAATATAACAAGTTTATTAGCCAATTCAACTACAATACATCTACCTTCATTATCTAGTTGTAAAGCTAACTTGGGGTCTATGTCATCCACGTATCCTCCAATAGCTAAATTGGTATCTCGGTTTAATTCAATGTAACTTTTACAAGGATCTATTGCGGATCCAAGTATTCCAGTTAATCCTTCTTCCGCTTTGGCAACTGTTAAATTGGACTTAATAGTTTCGGATTCTGATGGTTCAGGTATTCTTATGAATAATCCTACTCCACTATAACCCTTTTTGACCTTTGGTAAAGTAATGAATGACTTGTAATTTGATAGATTTCCTAGTTCAATTGAAGAAGATAAATCATTATTATTAACTTTCAACTCTTGTAAACTAATTATATCTGCCTGTAAACTACCAAATACTAGTCCAAAATTAGTATTGAACTTATTCCAAGGATAATAATGAAAAATAGTCTTAACACCATTAATGTTAAACAGAACCACTCGCACAGAATCAGGATCTTTATGATCGATTTTCTTTATAGGATCCAACTGCTTTAAGTTATTTAATTTATCATAATTCATTCATAAATCCCAAACATTGATTCTTAATCAGTTTGCAACCTCCACAGATTATGTAACAGCTTAAGGCCTTTTCCATCGTGTGTGTATCTGTGTGGATATTTGTGTGTCTCTGTGGGTGTGCGGGTGTGTGGGGCTCATAATGGTGCGAAGTGATTTTTACAATAGCAGTGCCCAGAGGTGAGGCGCGTCGCGTGAGACTCTAACAAAATTTCCATTGTTCTCATCCAACAGATGAATTAGTGTAAAATACGCCTCAATATCATTGAATCTAAGAGCTTGTTTATTCTTTCTGTTGAAAGTGTTGAAAGGTGTGAAGAGTTTTATATTCAAACTATCCAGAGATGATTAGTGCCGACCAAATACTAAAAGGGTCGCCTTTCCAAACCAATAACGACTATAATTTAAATAATACCACTGGTGATTTATTGAAATTTCAATTACAAGAAGAACATAAAAATAAACTTAAAGCAATTGAATTGAATGAAGATAATAACCAAAACAACACCAAGATAATTTCAGGAGATATCTTTAATAGTTCATTCAACAGTCATTTGCAATCAAGATTAGATGAAGGTGAAATAACTCTTGAAGAGATCCCTAGTTTAATTTCTACCCCAAGTTCTGAATCTGATGACATAGATCAATCTGATGCTTTGCTTAATCATCAGAACCAAGAAAATAGACCTAATTATTTGAATTTGAAAGTTTTGATTGAAAACTCAGTATTTGAAATCTCCAAGTTTAACAAAGAACAAATTTATTCTTTAGATACTTTAAAGGGTTTAAGAAACCTTTTGGATGAAAAGAAAGATTTAAAAAATTATTATTTATCCAAGTTATCTATTTCCAAACAATTTATTTCGAATATTATTGATGAGAATTTAGATTCTAATATTTTGATCAAGATAGTAAAATCCAACAATACCTTGAATTCCAAGATATTGGATTTAAATGAAGAAATTAATGATTTGACCCTGAAAATAAACAACCATAACTTATCTTGTCTTTTATTGGGTTATATTGAAGACATTAGATTATCTACAAATTCCATGAACTCGAACCCTAATTTTACTAATAGTAACAATGATTCTAAACAATTATTTGATAAGTTTATTGCATATCTTGTTTCAATCACCGTAGGTAAGAATATTAACTTACCACCACCTTTGGATGAGAATAATAATTCTGATGAAAGTAAATTCAATTGGATTAAAGAGTGCATAGATACTCTATTATCTATTGATTCGACTAGTGCACCTAACTCATCAATGTCCAATCAAAATTTCACTAGTAATGCCATAGATAGTACTAATGTGACTGTTCCTTCAACCAGTAATAACACTCCATTGAAAAATAAAAATAATGATGGTGAAAGTTCTTTCTTTAACGAATCCTCCATTTATTCTATCAGTCCCCATAAGACTGGTAACTCCAATGATAATAAGATTTTAAATGAATATAAAACAGCATTGAATGACTTGAGGTTTTCTCATCAATATTTAATTAAAGAATTTGAATATTCTAGAGAAAACTCTTTGAAAATTATTCAAGATTATCGTAAAAAGAACAATATTTTAGAGAAAGAACTCGCCAAGGTAAAAAATAGCTCAGATAATAGCAGCCATGACTCTAAAGACAAAGAAATTGCCAAATTAAGAAGAGAGTTAAATCACCTAAAAATCGATAAACTAGGTTCCAGTAATGAACAAATAGAGGATTCCTCTGAGAGACAACCCTCTATAGGAATGAGTAACGGAATATTGAGAAAAGAATTTAAAAAGATAGTTAGTGATATTCAAGATCAGTACGATATAGAATTATCACAAGAACGTTTATTAAGAAAAAAGTGTCAAGAAGAGCTTCAAAAAATGAAGAGTTGATGTTTGTGGGATTAGTTCAATGATTGCCATGAGCTTATCATCGCCTTGTACTATTACTCTTTTTTTTTGTTCTTCTTTCTTGTACATTAGTTAATTGATGATCATTTGTGTAGTTATCCCTGTTTCCATACTGTATTTTTATCAAAATATATGATCCGTCTAAACTCTATAATATGTGCACCTTTAACTTAACAGTAATGAGACGTTTGTGTCGCGATAAAGCTTGATTTTAAAAATCGATCTACTAGACCGTGTGTGGGTCACTTAATCCTTACTCTATATTTCAATACATACTTGATGTCAGGTCAAATCGAAGCAACAGATATATCTGATGATCTTTCTTCAGTCATTGAAGAAAATGGATTACAAAATTTTACCGGTACTGATATCACAATTATTCACTTAATCCACACATCTGATAGATTCGTACTCGATGCTAAAAACATAGTTACCCAATGTATTACAAAGCAAGGGCTTGAGAGATACTACAGATTAATTTCCTTGGCCATTAAAGCATTATTATTGGTACTCAAGCGGTATTCACTTTTCTTGGATCCGAGATTGAAGGCGGTGGTGTTGTATAAATTGGCTTCTCTTTATTTTGAAGAAACCTCAAATTTGATAGATTGTGAAAAATATTTGAATGAAGTTATTGGACTTGCCAGAAAGCATAGGTATTTAAAGTATAAAGTTTTGGGTGAAATATTACTACAGAGAGTACTTTTCGCTTTAGGAACTGTACCTGAACAAATAGCTCTACGCCATTTCGATGATGTTTCATATAACTATAAAGATAATCCTATCGTAACTGCATTGTTTTGTATCCATAAACACCAACTATATGATACTTTATCACACAAAGGACAGGCCAATCTGTTATACCAAACAATGAAAGGGCTTGATGGACCTTTACTTGTTTATCTCGGTTCATTGGCGGCTTATAGTCATTTGTGTAAGGCCAGAATGGCTGAAGCAAAATCTGCTTTTGATTCCATTGGTCCTAATTTCAGTTATACTGATGTTCCCATACAGTTGGAGTTGATGTATAATGTTTTATTTTTGTACTATGTGATCTTTATGGGGGAAAAAAAGAGTATACACCAAACAACACAAACCATAGATAAGATAATTCAAAGCCAAAAGCACGAAAGATGGTCTAGCTGGAAAGAAACAGGTGAAATAACTTTAGACCTATATCTTTTCAGGGGCAATAGAGATTCTAAAATTGAATTTAAGATTTATTGGTTAAATGCCACTCAGTTCAAGGCTTCATATTCTTTACTACTCGCTTTAGCTTTGATGCAGTCTGGTAGACATCAGGTTGTATCTAAACCCCTTAATTACTCTTTAAAGTTATTAAAATCAGAAATTCACCAAAAGAGCAACTTTGAAACTGCCTTCAATGCTAGCGCAAAGCAATTAGCTTACAGTATTTGGTCTTCTAATTTCTTATATTATAATGCAGTATTGTATTTTGAGTTAGCCAATATCATAAAGGATTCAGTTATAGATCCTTTTGATGAGCATTTTGCACTATCTAGAAAAAAGCCTATGGCAGAAGGTTTGGGGAAGTTTTCTTATGAACTCAAAAGAATATATGTATCTGCTTTGAGTTTAGCTAAAAACGATTGTATTGAAGAAGCTTTAGAACAACTTAGACGTCTACAAATTACTGGCTTATCTGATGATACTGTATTTTATGGTTTGATTCAGCGAATTAATCTTTTGCATTGGCAATACGACTTGGAGGATTTCCATGGACGGGGTAGGTATAAGAAAGTGATTTTGGAAGAACTCAATTCTTGTCAACATTTGTTCCATGCCCATTTTCACCAGAACGATCAGTTGCTTAAAAGCTATCCAGTGAATGGCTTTGCAGTTTCCGGTATATTAAACATCGACTCACCATCTTCAAACCTTTTAAGACGTTTGTGTGTAATCTATCATTTACAGGACAGAATTCCCTACAAGTCACCCCGTGTTTGGATTGAAGTAGGTGCTCATTCAACCTTGTTTAATAAGATCCTATATGACTTGTCATGCGCCCTTAGTTCAACGTCAATATTTGAAATGAAGATCAAAATTCAAAGCTGTCTACATCATTGTAATGCGTTAAGTGATTCAGACTCTGATAGGTTTCTCGTCCTTTGTGTATATAGAGCACAACTTTTTCTTTCTAAAAAACAAGGAACAACGACAGAGACAGAACAGCTCAAACTCAAGATCATTGATCTTCATAAAAAAATAAAAAACATGCCTCTCGGATATGAGTATAACGTCTAATACAGTCATAATTTCGATTCTAAGAATAGTATTCATTGCAAGTATGTATAAATAAATGAACTAGTTATTAAAGTAAATATACAGTAAATAGTGAAAAAAATAGATACTTCCTTCCTTTTAAAGGACAATATGTTTATTGAGGTTTCATCGAATTCCTTAATCTTTTTTAGATTTCTTTTTCTTAGGAGTTGATTCTCCATCTTCAGCTTTTCTTTTCTTTTCCTTTTTTTCCTTCTTCTCTTTCTTATCCTTCTTTTCTTTTTTCTCTTTCTTTTCCTTCTTTTCTTTCTTTTCGGAATCATCTTCAGCACTTACGGTTTCAGATTCTTCACTTGACTTTTTAGGTAATTGCATCTCTGGAACTTCTAATTTAGAAGCAGGGACTGCTGGTGCTGGTTCATCATCGTGATCTTTGTATTCTGATTTCCAAGTTTCTGGAGTATTATCATTTACTCTACCATATTTATCTAATTTTCCATCGGCTTTTAATTGCTTTTTCTTTTGAGCAATTGGTCCCAACCCCCATCTTCTAGGATAAGTATCACGTTCCATTATGCATCTTTTAACCTTAGCAACAACACCGTGATCACAAGATTGTAAATCAACAGAAGACATTTGAGCAATACCAATAGCAATTGCTTCACCTTTAGTAGTCATTAATACAACTTCATCGTATAATTCAATACCTTCTTCATAACGTAATAAACCAGGAATCATCAATTTAGCCCCGTAACAAACAGCGTTAACAGCAGAATCTTTTACGACTACTCTTTTATAACCTACTAATAAGGTTTCTAATGGTTGAATAACTCTTCTTAAATAGGTTTCATCTCTGGTATTATCGTAAACATATTGAGCATCTAAGACATCGTGTAAAGTAACTAAACCTTTGTTTTCATCTAAAGCTCCTGAACGAACTCTTCTTAATTCTTGCATATGACCACCTACACCTAATAACATACCCAAATGAACACATAAAGTTCTCATATAGGTACCAGCTTCACAAGAAGCCCAAAAGGCAGCTAATCCTCTTTTATTATCAAATTCAATCAATTTTGAATCGTAAATAGTTCTGACTCTTAATTGTCTTTTAACAGCAGAAATCAAAGGTGGTCTTTGGAATAAAGCACCAGTTAAATTTTCTAAACTTCTGTTTAAATCCTTAGCATCACTTAATTCATCATGTAATCTGGCTATACAAACATATTCTTTCCCAGCACCTTGTTGAGATTTAACTAATCTTGTGGCTCTATCAACACATACAATTAAACATCCAGTAACTTTAGGATCTAAGGTACCAGAATGACCAGTTTTTTCGGTTCTTAAGATTCTCTTAATCCAAGCAACGACCTCATGGGATGATGGATTGGATGGTTTATCTAAATTAATGACACCTGAAGAAACATATGATTTGATGTCTCTCTTTAATGGTGAGCATCCTGATGGAATAGGTGTATAGTGACCACTTCTAACCAACAATTTGTCATAGTTCTTTAACAATAATGGCCAGTCAGAGGTATCATTACTAGGCGATACTGGCTCTGGTTTGATTATATACTCTTTGGACATTTGGTATACGTTGTTTGACTTCCCTTTCTTGTAGTATCTACTAGCTCCCAATAAAAAAAAAAAATCTTTTTCTTACGATGAGGCAGACTTTCTGAAAAATTTTTATTCCTGTATACATTGTATGTGCTTATGTTATACGCAGTATGTGAGCTTAAATTTATAGATAGGCCCTTGGGTGCTAACAACATACTAGAGGAAGAAATATATACTAAGCTATTGACATCTTTTTAGAAATTTCAGTCTTCAATAATTCTAACCAGAATAGTTCTCTACCAATATTTCGAACTGATCTGATACAGGGATCAAAATTATCGTTATTTATAATTTCCGATTCATTATCAAAGTCTCCACTAATCAAAGAAATTAAATCTTTATTAGCTTTAATTTCACTGGTAATATCATAAAGCTGACTTGCAAGTACCAGATCAGGTATTATCAATTCGTCCAAACTAATCTTATTATCATACCCATAATGGACATGGCTCTTGTCTGATTCATTCAATTGCTGTAAACGATCAAGTTGTTGGTTTAAGTTGGTAATTTGGGCTAATTGATCACTCAAATGAGATAGATGACCATTTAAGTTATCTCTATTGGCTGATGCTTGGTTATAATGGTGGTTCAATTGATTGTAAAGTCCATCTATTTTTAAGCTATTGGTGTTTACACTTTCTAGCAAGCTAGAGCCCTCTGGCATCAGGTTCAAACACTTATTAATCTCTGTTGAAAGCTTTGTTAACATTTCATGCTTTTCATTCTTCAAATTAGGTGTCAGAGTCGCTGATCTGTCATCTTGGTCCATAAGGTTTTCATTTATAGATTGATTTCTTGTATGACCAGGGCCTTGACTATGAAGAGAAGAGGGATTTGAATAAGCTGGTGGGGAAGTAGAATACGAAGGTGCATAATTTTGGTTAGGATAACCTGAAGAATAGTCTGTGAACTGATTCGATGTCGGTGGATCCATTAAATATTGGCTTTGACGAGATATTTGGGGCTGTGGAGCTGTAGCAGAAAATTGCTCTGGCTTTGGGGATATTTCATTAGGCAATGGCAACGGATTTTGGTATTTTGCTGGAATAACAGGTTCTTTAGGTGGCTTCATGGGCAATGGGGGGCCGGTTGTTTGCGGACTCATTGATGAGCTTGAATGTTGATACGATCCAACAAATGGCAGCTGCTGTTTCTGTTGCTGTTGCTGGTTTTCATTGTATAGTTGTATTGTATCCATAGGTTTTGGCGAGGAGGTTTGATTATTCAAAGGTACTTTTGAAGGTTTGGGAGGTAAAGCAGGTGTATTGGAAGGACTAGAAATATAAAGGGGACAATTCTTTTTAAACAAACCAGTCAATAGATTAAAAAGATTGAGAAGATTAAATTGATTAATTGAAGCTGGGTTTTTCAGAATGCAGTTATTGAACCAATCAGTTAAAAAAGGGTGATAAAATCTTCCCTGACTATCAATGAAATTCCCAGGGTTAAGAAAAGTTCCTTGAGAATTGTTTGGAACAATGAACACAAAAGGGACACCATTTGCACCTTCGTGCAATGTATCATCGCTGAAAGGATAGTTTAAAGGAATCCAAACCTCAATTGGGACTTTCATATCATTTGCTAGTGGAACTTCCCCATAAAGGTTTATCAAAAGATCAGAATTTCCAGTAGTACCGGAAGTGTACACTCTAGTTCTAATCCTGAATCCTTTAGAAAAATGCTGCTGCAAAAATTGAACTATATGGGTGTAAACCACCTGCTTATGCACATATTGTGGTTGTAATACATTATAAAGCCAATTAATTAGTTGGCTGGGTAGATCTGACATTATATTCCACCTATTCTCTTTCCGTATATATTGTTAATATGGGGCAAGGGGTGTGTCTGTCAGTAAAATAATGTGCGAGCGAGCGTTAGTCAAGTTTTTGGTTTTTTCTTGAGATTTCAAGGGAAGTTATTAGTAGCTATATACAATGAGTGGGTATGTATTGATATGTCGACTGAACTGGAGAAGTTAACATCTGCAGTGTATTACATGTAAAATTCAATGATTTTGAGATACGGAACTGATGCAGTGATTGAATGCTGGTGATGGTCCGATAATTAATTAATTGATTACCATTTCAATAAGTTGGCGAATATATATTTGACATATAATAAGATATTTAATTTTATTTAATAATTGGTCAATAATTGGTACAGGTATATTGCAGAATGTTTCCTTTTTTGGTTCCCTCTTGTTTCTTTGTCCTTGCTTTTCTGGTCTTTCCGAATCCCTGATATCGTGATTGTGTGAAACGGTGATTACGTGAAATGATAAACATAACCTGAGGCCTATTTTGAATTGTATACTAACATTAAAAAGATATACTGTATTGATTGTATTTGTTGTGGTTGCAGCATTATGTGGTTTGACTTGGGTAGCGGCTCCTAAACAAGACAGAACAGTTTGGAGATCCTCAATTATATTAGGATTATCAATGTGCTTCTTAATGTGGGCATTTACCTACTTATCTCAATTGCATCCATTGGTAACTCCTATTAGATCAGATTTAAGACCTGAGAAAGAATAAGTCTAACTGATGTTATATACATCCCGAAGCCTATAGTATCCATGCATAGTCTATTCCTTTATATTCTCGTATTTAGTTCTTCTATAAGCTTTGTTCCTAGACTATCTTATTTTCTTATCTATAGTAATTAAAACATAATTTGACTCAGAAATCGCCGTTTTTTCCTCTAAAAGTTAGTGCCATCTCCTTATCGTCCTTCTCTTCCTTCTCTGCCGTGTGGCTTGTTAACAGCCTCAGAAGAATTGGTCCAGGGTCAACATTCCGCATACTCATATCCTGCATGCCAATTGAGTGCCTATCTTTGCTGTCAAAAAGTATAGATTTACGGTTGCCACAAAATCACAGTCATGGTGATCTACAATAAGAATAAATGCTATAAATAGGAAACTATTATAAAGCCTCATTGGCTCATTAACTTAGTATATCCATATTCAAACTCTAATTCATTAAAATAAAGAAGGCATAGTTCAGTTTCGGACTACTGATAGTTAGGCTTATCTCTGCTGCGCGCATGGATCTCAGGGCCCTACAGGAAACAGAATTACCTAATAAGGAATAACATAACGACTAAACATACTTGAAGATCGCTTATCTATTTGCCGTCAAGCTGTTTAAAAGGCATGGTTTTACTGTTGAATATAACTGATATAGCAGAGCAAAAGGAAAAAATAACATAAACTACTTCGTATTTTCAAGTTTCTGTAAAGTGAGCATTGCAGGTCTTCGCTACAATCTCGATTTTATTTTTACTTTGCCGTCTTTCAGATCGATTTTTAACAAGTTTTTAATTTGTCCTTGTTTTTATTCGTGGACGTTTTCATAAATCCATTTTTCAATCCTACTTAAAATCTACATTTAAACCAAATCTAAAAATCATGGTTGAAATGAAAGATTTGTTTAGGTTTCAAAGAAGCAAGGATGGCAAAGATATTGCTGATGCTGAAGAAGTAGAATATACTCCTTCAGTGATGTCAGGGCAAATGTCCATCACAGGGGATAATCAACTTAAAAGAAAATTAAAAAATAGACATATTTCTTTGATAGCTTTGGCTGGTATCATAGGTCCAGGTATCTTGATTGGTGCATCTTTGGCGTTAACAAATGGACCTGCTAGTATTATAATTGGATTTGGTATAATTGGGTTGATTGCGTTTGCCATGATGCAATCCTTAGGTGAATTATCCACATTATACCCTACAGGTGGTGCTTTCTCTACTTGGGGTAATAAATTTGTTGACAGAGGTTTTGGTGCTGCTGTAGGTTGGTATTATGTCATCATTTGGGTGGCAGTATTAGCTAATGAATATAATGCCACTGCTTCAATACTAAGATTTTGGGGACCACAAGTTCCTATTTATGGATATATATTGTTGTTCTGGGCTGCTTTTATGGCATTTCAATTCCTTGGTGTTGCTGCCTTCGGAGAAGCAGAATTTTGGTTGGCCCTTTCTAAAATTGTAGGAATTGTAGCCTTCTACATTTTTTCTATTGTCTACGTTGCCGGGGGAATTAGTGGGACTCCAGCTTTCGGTTTCCACTACTGGAATGAACCTGGTGCTTTCCATGATGGTTTCAAAGGAGTTGCTAGCACATTTGTGTTTGCGTCCACTTTTTATGCTGGTGTTGAAGCTGTTGCCATAGCTGCCAGTGAAACAAGAAATCCTAGTAAAGCTATTCCCAGTGCTATCAGACAAACATTCTTCAGAATCATTGTTATCTATATGGGTATCTCTGTTAGTTATGGGATGACAGTTCCTTATAATGACCCTGACTTAAATGCAGATACATCTACTTTGAAGTCACCTATGACCATTGCTATCAAACGAGCTGGTTGGGAAGGTGGTGTTCATTTGATCAATGCATTTATCTTATTGACTTGTATATCTGCCATTAATAGTTCCATCTACATTGGTTCAAGAACAATTGTCAATTTGGCCAAAGAAGGAGCTGCTCCCAAATTTTTGGGATATGTAGATAAGAGAGGTGTCCCTTATTTTTCCATCATCTTGATGAATTCATGTGGCCTTTTATCTTTAATGAATGTTAGTACTGGTGCTGCTAAAGCTTATGGGTATATAGTCAGTTTATCAGGTGTGGCTGTCTTCATAGTGTGGGGCTCTGTCTCTTACATGCAGATCAGATTCAGACAAGCCTGGAAGCTTCAGGGCAGAGATTACAAAGATATTCCATATCGTGGTGCATTATATCCATATTTGCCGATAGCAAGTATCATTTTGAATACTTTCCTTGCCTTGATTCAAGGGTGGTCATACTTTGTTCCTTTTCAAGCTGGAGATTGGGTTGATGCCTATATATTGCTACCTTTCTTCTTTGTGTTATGGTTGTTCTTCAAAATTATCAATAAGACTAAATGGGTTAAGTTATCAGAAGCTGATCTAGATGATGGTAGAAGAGTTGATTTAGATTGAACCTATTTTTGCTCCATAACTATTTTTGACTCTATTTGTTTCACTTAAAAAATATGTAATATATGATATGGCTTTTTTTCCGGGTAAGCGTTCTCTTGAGTGGTGCGTCTATTTAAGAAACGATTTTGAAAAAAAAAAAAAAAAATTTTGTCTTCATATTTAGTTGGAAGGATATATTTGTATATCTATATATATTGATAAATATATAGTTTAAATTGTTCTACTTCTTTACATTTTTGAATGAACTGAAGAAGGGCTACAGCAGAATTAATCACTCTGCAAAAGACTTTTTCAGTCATAGGCTGAATGTTTCATATAATTCACCTATTCTTTAAAACTCCTGTTTCTGCCTCATATTCTTTTTGCTTCCATAGAATAATGGGTTCTGGTGATGGAGAAGATAAAGCAATATAACGATTATTAACACTTGATACTTGTTGATAAATTGTTGTATTGATCGTGTGGTTAGGCTTTGCATCCTAGCGTGGCAATATTGTACTATTTTGTTGCAATAGTGTCTGATCGGCCTCCACTACATTATAGATCTTGTAGAAATTTCGATTGGGATCTTGGAGAAATTTCGGTATTTCTCTGTTAAATACATTCTTTTGAATTAAGGTTCCTTATTTAGCTAGCTATCCGACATACACGGGGATGGCCCTGCAACTCAATCAAAAAAAAATGCAGTTTCGTGCACAGTGAGAGTTGATCCTTTGCTAGTCCTCTACTCTTTTGATTTATAGGTTGTGCTAAAGGTGTGTTCTTCTACTGAAAACCTACAGCTGCCGAATATTGTAAACTGGTGTATTAGATCGCTAGAAATAAGAGGTAAAAGATGTTGTTGCAAAACAACATTTCGTGAAAATGTAGACTTGAAAGATAAACAAGGAATTAATCTGATAAGATGATAAGAAAAGAATAGTTCGTAAGCTTTTTGTCTAGTATTTGACATTGATCAGAAAAATATTCTTTCTTATCATTCTCCTTTATCATCTTCACGAACATCTTACACTTTTGCAATATTTGAATTCCGCAATTTTCACAATTTAATTACCTTTGGTGGGTTTCAGTCAATATGAATAATGTTATCAGAGATGTTATCAGAGATACTCGTGTATCAATATTATTACATTTTTTAACTAACCACCTCTTATTTGGCCAACTTTATCTCTCAATGCCACATTACAACATTTCACTAAAAGGCAAGTACAGAGTCTGCTCCCCCAAAAGGTTATCTACGCTATACGAATTCCTCTTTCCCTAAAAACACAATTATAACCACAAAAACAATTCGAATTAGAAATAAGGGTCACAGCAAAATTGGGCGTAACAAAACCAGCCGTTACCAAAATCAATACGTCAAAGGCAAAGGTTAAAAAAGTACTACCAGATAAAATGAATGTATGTGTCATTAGCAGAAATGATTAAGCCAAATCTTATGTCATATAAAATTCAGTTTAATAGATTCAAAAACGCTCTTAGTATATAATTAGATAGACATATGCCTTCACGGATATAAATATAACATTAAATTGCAAACCATATCTTGACAACTAAATACTCCTAACAATTACAAGTTTTCTAGTGCATTCATTTGAATCATTTTCAACTACCAGATCATGATGATAAACTACTGAAGTTAAATTATAATCTCTATTGACACGCTTCCACCAATTTAAAAAAAAATTCGATGGAATAGCCATAACTAATCTTCTCCTTCAATTACTCAATATTACCGTTATTACATTGATCATAAATAATCTTTTTAAATGAATCACCACATTTACAGACCAAGTATTAACCTAAAAATCTACCCAAAATAAGATTAAAAAAAAAAGAAAAGAAAGAAAAATAAGAGTCCCTTCCACCTTCACCTTAATTCAAGGTAACGAAGTTTTTTTACTTATACTTAACCGTCTCAGCCATGCATTGTCAATATTTTACCGGAAAATCAATCATCCTAGGGAACATTGGCAAAGTAGTCATTGGTGAAAAAAATAGCTTACAAGTTAAAGAAAAAAGAGATCACCCACAGAAGCTAAGCTGCGTAAAAGACTGTCTTAATACGCAAAAGTATCTTTTCCAATCAAGGAATGCTTCAAATAAATTGAGCACTTCTCACTATTTAATTGATATCTCCAGTTGCCAGAAATCCAGAGATATGACGTGCCTACTAAGGAATGAGAAAAACAATAATAAGATGCGTCTTATTATTCTATCCTAAATCAGTATAGCCTAAAAGATTATCATTCATAATCGTTGTAAAAACCTAACAGGAAGAACCAACTCATTCAGTGAATAAATACATCTTACGATCAATTTATTAACAGCTCATATTACCACATTGAACAGATAGATAAAGTTCAGATAGAATAAAACGGGGCTTTAAATGTGGCTATCATTTTATCCACATAACACAATTACTTGCAGATGTTTCAAAACGAAATCCAAGCAATTTTAGAGATCAATTACTAAGTACACAATTATAGTGAAACACGAAGCTAATATAACTTCTACATTGACAACCCTTGTCATGCTTTACACACTCAAATATATCATAAATAAGTCTTATGATCTTCACCGGATACTAAGCATACCATATATATTCGATCAATAAAATAAAAGTGAATCCAAAATATTAACCAATCTGGCAAAGTAAAATAATAACTCACGATATTAGAAATCAACACTAATAAGTGCTTCTTTTCTTGAAGAGCGTTGTTAGCACCAATGCGAAGTACAGACATTTCTGCATGCCCTACACATATTTAAAACTGGGCCCAACAAAGCCAGGACACATCAATGGCCAATTTAGTAAAAGGCATTTAAAGGAACCATAAAGGCATTTTAAAAATTTTGAAGTACCAGTAAATCTTACCTAATTTATCTTGTATATCTTGTCGAGGTAAGTGAACTACTATTCGTTTAAGGAGCAGGGATGAAGGCAATAGGGCTTAGGTGAAAGAGAAAATTTGGCTGAACAGAAGTGGCAATTATTACTTTTGCTCATCACTCTTGCTCATATAGATATAGATCATGAATATATATATATATACGTGTTGACCTCTTCTGATCATAGTATGCTCTTCTGACCATAGAACGTAACATTAACTTCTCCCTTGTAGACACTTGTTTCCCTGTATGGTTATATTCTATTTTCTACTGTTCTCAGCAATAGTTGAAATAAGATGATGTTAATTTGGATTGCATGCTGTTTACCGATTGAACCATATATCTCACATATTATTTTAAAAGTAACTTGGTCTACTCGCCTAATTTCCCAATATATTGCTTAAAGCTTTGAATTCCTCATATCGCTTACTCAAGGTGTTTGTCTCATGATTGTAATTTCTAGTAACAACAAAAACATAAAATATGTCTATTGAAACCAGTTTATCCTACGCCGCTTTAATCTTAGCTGATTCCGAATTAGAAGTTTCTTCGGGTAACTTATTAGCCTTAATTTCTAGCAAACTCATCTACAATACGAAAATAGTGTTCACAAAATTATCAATATAGTGCCAAAAACTACATCTTCCTGTAACCCTTGCTAATGCTGACAAGATTTGACAATGATAGCTTAGGCCCTCATTAGGAAATTGCTTTAATCGAAAGTATTACAATCTACACAAATAACTTTATGACTAGCCATTGGCATCATAGATACTTGTTGTTATAAGTAATCGTTTTAATGATTTGGAATTAAAGTATTTGGAATTAACGTTTTTTACCTCTGCCCCGAAGTTTTTAAATATCTCTATACAATCATTAAATCATTTGTGATAATAAATCATCTTCTGTACATTTATACATCTATAGAATACTCCAGAGTTCAGAAATTAATTTAGTCAACGAATATATATTTTTATATGGGTAAATGAGCTGTTAAAAGTCTCACATGTAGTCTTTTGTTATTTTCGAGAGACTAAGTTGCAAAAAATTGTTTTACTACCTGATGTTTTCATTTCCATCATTTGCCTTCTTCTAACCGTTTGGAACATACTTTTTGCCCTTAGTTGAGGTGGTTTGAATATTCGCTGAGTACTAGGGGGCCTGACGCTTTGAGAATGTCTTATGGATAGGTGTACGCTTGATTCATAATAAAGCTTACTATTTCGAACTACAGGGCAACAACTTGTTCGGTGTCCTTCCCATATGAGTGCGTTTCGTTTCAACTCGTGCAAATAGAATGTTTGTATTGGATCTCAGTTTAACAGATTTATACATATTTATCTAAAGTAAATCTCTCAAATTGTTTTAAATTCTTCTAATTTTGAATAGATAAATTTTATGAATGGAAACGATATGAAAACCTAGTTTCCAACAACGTCATTTTTGTAGAACAGGCAGTTCTCCTCTGAAGCAGTTTGGAAGTAACCATCTTTTAATCGGAAAGTGATTAGCCTTCTGCCTAATTCGTGATCACCATAAGATTCATTTTTCTCGAACACTTCTTCGGTTATGGTTATTCATTTATGTTCTTTTTGTCTATTCTTTACTTCACTGAAAGAAACGGTGGTGATTGAGTTAACTTTTGTAAGGAAGAGTGAACGTGGTTAGAGTTAAGTTAACTTGTATAAGAGAAGAGTGAACGCAGATAGTTTGATACTTCAAGTAGAAAATATTCTGCATATGTTATGTCAAAAGAAAATTAATTTTGTCCCCTTCCTTCAGTATTGCTAAATACATCACAGTTTTTTCTTTGAGTGTGCAGTTGAGTATAACTTTTGAAGCTAGTGTGTAAATATAGAAGTTGTGAAATTGTAAAAACATTGAGACTATATAGTATGGAATGTAGAGGGTCTGGTTAGGTAACATCACCGGTCCTATTATAGCAGCGTAGTAAGTTTTGGACTCCTTACGACTTGTATTCTCTTGACGGTGTCTTTTCTTTGCCGCTCTTGCTTGCTGTATCATAGAGGTTTAATGGTTTGTCTGTATTGAATTTTGACTTTGTACTTTTTGATCTCCTGACTTTTACTACTATCATGTTTTGCTGGTATAGCCCAAGAAAAATCAGTTTTTAATTGTGTGTTACCATAGAGATGATTGAAGATGAACTTCCTTATTTTGAATGAAGAATAAAAGATTTATATTTAATTACTACTAATGGAACTCCAAAATTAAAGAAACTTGGATCATTATCAAATTCAATTAAAAAATTCTTATCGATTTGTTTATGTGTAAACGTTCTTATAGAGCCAGTACCAATGGATTGATTAACCATTCTTTTATTAATAATAATGAACCCTAGACAATTCGATCCGTTATTGAATTGGATAATTTCATTCGAGGCCAATTATGGGCCATAATTAGAACTATTCATATAAATAGTAATATATAATTTTACCGTTTGATCCTTTGTCTTTTAATTATCTTTATTGTGAGCCTTGTTTGACCAAAATGCTCTTATTTTTCGTCTAATATCCTTCGAATGCCCCTAGAACTGGCACAATTCTGTTATTATTCACTAAAATGGTTCTTTAGTTTATAGTAATGTACTCAATGTAGATTTTTTTGGAATGATTTCAATTTTATGTTGAAGAGTTGATGAACATAGAGATAATGAAACTCAATGTAGACATGTTTTTTTGAAATAATTTGAATTTTATGTTGAAGAGTTGATGAACATAGAGATAATAAATTTATTTATTTTAAATTTATTTATTTGAATACAAACGTCCGGGTATCATATGTGCAAATTTATTGGTACCTAATATCGAAGTTGAACCAAAAAAAGGCTTCTTTCATCTTATTCATAATACCATGTAGATCCCTGCAACCTTCAAGGTCAAAGGGCTGCAATTATGTGGTGTTTCAGCTTCACCCAAGTACATAATAGCTGGCATTTTCTCTGAAATCTGATAAGGGTCGTTAATATCCTTACAAGCAGCAAATCCTTTTGGAGAATTATTATAGTTCAAGTAATAATGATCAAGTGTCACTGGTTGGTTGCCAGTAGTTGAGAACATAGTGAAGTTATTTTCAATATTAAATCTATAGCTGACATGTTCGTTGACAGGTTGGAACAAGGTATGGGTATCAGGGTCAAAATGCAACTTTGAAGTATCGTTAGAAGTATTGACAAAGAAGTAATCAATAGCAGCACCTTCGTGTTTTGTGATTACACCTTTGCCATCAATAGCATCATCTGGAGACTCTATCTGTAACTCGACAGTTTGGATTGGTTTAGGACCATAAGTAGGGGTCGAAGCGGCAGAAGTGGTACCAGAACCAATGTTAGAAGCAGCTGGTGCTGCCATGCCTAAAGCCATGAAAAAATATAATGCTATTAAAGTATTTGAAAACTTCATTTCAAAAATTAGTTCCAAAAGGTTGAGTAAGCTTGAATAATTTGTACATTTTGAGGTAATTGCTTCATTTAAATAGAATAGCTTCTGAAGTGACCATTTCTCCTCATATAAAAACTTCTCGTCCAATGTCTTTTAACAATGACCCATAGACAATAAAATTTTGTATACTTCACTCTTTTTTTTTGCTTTTGAACAATTGAACAATGGCCATTACCTCATCTGAAAATAAATTAAGGGGTAAACATATGTTTAATATAGTAACCGGGGAGTGAGAAATTCAAGGGTTCAAGACCTGTAAACAACATGTACCTTACATGTACCTTCCTTGACCATCATAAGACTTATTCATCTGAGGACAAGAGCAATACATAATAATAAATAGTTGAAAAGGTAGTTTTGATTGATTGGCATTATTTTTAGTGACGATTATTAGTTTTATGTTCGTTTATAATTAAATCCTTTGTGTTTGTGATAAAATAAAGCATTTTTGTGTTCTAATCAAAAGTTAATAGTTTTGAGACATATTCTATTAACCAAAAGCAATAATCTTAAAGCATAAACAGAGAATGTTATTATAGCCACAATTATTAAGTTTTTTTTGAATACTGTGCCTTTATTTTTGTTGCATTTCACAATAAAATGCAAATTCTGCAAGATCTAGATTTCGCATTTATTAAATATACCCATTTACTACTTCTGAAGTATCGATCTACAAAAAGATCTTCTATTTATTTGTAAAGGTAAAATAATGACCAATGGATGAACGATTTCAAGGTCATATGTGGATCAATTATAGCTTTCTAAAGTATAGTCAGATATGGGATCAATATGGATACCTACTTTTCCGCGATTGCTAGAACGGAATTTTTGATAGGGAATGAGATTGATAAGGAAAATACAGTGCCTACACCAAAGTATCAGGAACAAGATGTTGCCCACCAATTTCAATTTTTTTACAATAGTTATCTTTGAAAAAGAATTAACAAAATGAAAGGACTTGCTGATATGGACAATAATGTTGGGATTAAGAGGAATGGTAAGATTAATACAGTAATCATTGCTGCCGGGTTATGTTTTCTTTTCTTTTTTGTTCCTTCCAATGATAGCCTCAATTTTATGAAGAGCTCTTCTACTTCCAGAATTGCTGGTGACAATGTTTGCCCAATTCCAGCTAAAATAGCACCAGGAAGCTTTGATGTCGACAATACAACTGCTTTGGCCATTCTTCATGACAATCATTTTAGGCAAAAGTCAATCGAAAAGCTATCCGGTGCCATTCAAGTGGATACGGTGGTTTTTGATAACCCACCTGAAGTTGATGCCAATCCTGGATATTTCGAAAAATTCAAAAAATTCCATAAATATTTACAAGACACTTTCCCAACTGTTTATGAACAGTTAGAAGTAGATACAGTCAATACTTATGGATTAGTTTTCACTTGGAAGGGTTCGAATGAATCTTTGAAACCAATTTTATTAACTGCACATCAGGATGTGGTTCCCGTTCAGGAAGATTCCCTTCATCTCTGGACATATCCACCCTTCGATGGCCATTATGATGGGAAGTATTTGTATGGTCGTGGTGCCACGGACTGTAAAAACTTATTAATTGCTATTTTAGAATCTTTCGAATTATTAATTTCTAAAAACTTCGAGCCTAATAGAACTATAATTGCAGCTTTTGGATTCGACGAAGAAAGTGGTGGTATGATAGGTGCTAAACACATATCAAAATACCTTGAAGAAAAATACGGTAAAGATTCAATCTACGCATTAATTGATGAAGGGACTGGATTTATGGTTGATGCAACAACTGATTTACTAGTAGGTGTGCCTTCGGTCGCTGAAAAAGGTCATTTAAATATCAATGCCCAATTGTTGACACCAGGTGGACATTCTTCTGCTCCTCCAGCACATACTTCCATCGGTATTGCCTCTGAATTGATCTATTTATTAGAAAACAATCCATTCGAACCTCTTTTGACTAAATCAAATCCAGTATTATCTTATTTTCAATGTATTGCAGCTAATTTCGGGGAACTGATTCCAACATCTATTAGAGATGCTATGTTGAAGGCCGACTATGATCCAAAGTCCAACCAGAAAGTCATAGAATTGTTAGACAGTGCTCGTGAAACAAGATACTTGGTAAGAACTTCACAAGCCGTTGATATTATCAGAGGTGGTGAAAAGGAAAATGCGTTACCGGAATCCGTGTTTATCTCAGTTAATCATAGAATTGCTATAGAGAGTTCAATTAAAGAAACTTTGGATAGGTTCCTTAAGTTTACGAAGGTCATTGCTCGTAAACATAACTTGGGGCTTAAGTTGGACAACAAGACTATTATCGAGGATGTGTCAAAGGATGGGACTTTGTATGTCTCAGTTGATAATTACTTAGAACCCACACCAGCTGCCTCTACCAATGATACTGTTTGGAAATACTTAACAGGCTCTTCAAGACATCTCATGCATGACTTGATCAAACCTGACCTTCCTTATGACTTCTTAATCGCCCCAATGTTGATGCCTGCTAATACAGACACCAGACATTATCACTCCTTAACTAAAAACATATTCAGATATTCACCTGGATTAGGGGAATTGAAGAACATACACAGTATAGATGAATATGTTGAATTTGACCATCACTTACACTTGATCGCCTTTTTCTTCGAGTATTTACAAACAATAGATACACCGGAGGCAGATAATTAAATTCAGATAAACGGTATCCAGTTGTAATGTAGACTTTTACTATATACAAGTATTTATATACTGTCGAATATATACATATTGATATGATTTAACACACAATAGAATAATTGTTATGCTAACAATAGACGAGATTCGTTCTTGGTCTTTTCTTTTGTTTCAAACCCCAAATATGAAAGTAATCGGTCCCACTGACCTTTCTTATGTAACATAGCAAATATTAGTACTACTGGTAGATGATAAACAGAACACCAAAATAATTTTCGAGCTGTAACGTTAGCCATGTTTATGCCTTCTGTAGTAGGCTTTTGTCCCTTAGCATAATTAATATTTTGTTGTTTCCAAAATCTAAAAGCTAAAACACTTAACCACCCATTTATAAGAGCTGAATCAAATTGGAAAAACCAATCAGTAACACCAAAATAACTTAAACCAAAACATAACGGAAACATTAACAAAGAATATCTTAAAGAAACTCTAGCATTAAGTTTAGGATTTTCAGCAGCAGTCATAACATATCCAGCATTTTTATATTCAGTAGCGATATTATGAGATAAGGCATTGAAATGAGGAAATTGCCAGGCGTAAAGTAAACCCGCTAAACACCAAGCTCCAGGAAGTAACAAAGAAGAAGAAGAGGCCCAACCCATCAAAGGAGGAATTGCTCCAACAATAGCACCTATCCAAGTATTTATAATGGATTTTCTTTTCAATGAAGTGTATAACCATGAGTATAATACAATGTTCAATAATCCTAAGAATGATACTGTAGGATTCACCCCAAAGAAAAGCAAAGCACAACCAAGAGAACCTGCCAAGGTAGCGAATTGGTACGCTTGACGAGAAGTTAATTGTCCTATAACTATTGGACGTTTGGAAGTCCTTAACATTCTTCTATCAAAATCTGGTTCTCTACCCATATTAATAGCATTAGCTGCACTGGAGCACAAACCAGTACCTATACTTAAAAATAATAATTCATGAAGAGATACAGCACTAGGTGATAATGCGTAGGAACAGATAGAACTTAATGTAACTAAGACTGTTAAATTTGGTTTTGTCAATTTAATGTAGGGCCTTATAAATGCTTTCAAGGAATTTTGGTCAATTTTACTTTCAGAATTCAGTTTAGGAGTGACTTGAAAAGGTATGGAATTTGAGCTTTTGGTTGGAGTATCGGAATCTTGACAACTCAAGACCTTGATTCCATTTATACCAGATGTATCATTATTGTGCTTCACATTAGAAATTTGACTCAGTTTACATTTTGAATTTGCTTGGGCAATAGGTCTAGAAGGGGTGATAAAATTTCGATAATTAACAGATAGATATTGGTTGCAGAAAAAGTTCTGCTGTATTATTAATTTTTTTTTCGAGTTATGGAAGAAGAAATTGAAGCTATTAACGCTATTCAATTTATTGAATGTAAAAACTCGGGAGGACATTTTCAGACACTTTCCAGCACTTTCCCAGAGCAGATACCTGATCTATATTTTTTTGATCACAGGTGGTTGGATGGAAAAAAAAAAATCAAAAAATCAGAAAAAAAAAAAAAAAATCTCGCACCCTGAATGAGAATGTACGACGATAGTAAAACATAGTAGGTATAGTAGGGTAAGCAATATACTATAGTCTACGGGGGTAACAGAAAGAAATTTCATTTATTTATGTAACTAAACTAATTGATTAATTATACATTGATTTCTTCTTTATTTTCTGTAGCGGATTTTTCATCTTCGGGGACTGCGTTATTAGATTTCTCGTTCAAGGTCTTATTTTCTAATTTATTTTCAATTAAATCATGGAAAGCGATAATGGATCTTACCAAGGTACTGATATATACCATCATCAATTCATCATTGGTCTTGATAGTAAAAGCAGTAGATAACGGATTAGATGATTGATTAGGATTTTGTGTGTTAATAAGGTTATTTTCTCCTATTAAAGTACCCTCAGATAAATTAGGTAATAAATTAAACACATTTTGTAACTTACCCAAAATTGTGTGGTTGATAGGCAAATTCTTATTATAGACCTTGTCTAAATAGTTAGCAATATCTCTTAATTTTTGATGCAATCCTAATAACGATTGATAACTTTGAGTTACCCTCAAAGATAAAGTACCAGCAGCTTGATCTCTTATGTCTCTTAATAAGTGCTCTACACCTATTTCTTCAGCTTCTTCAGCTTCAATTAATGAAGGAACATGAACAAAAGTTCTTTCAGCGGCAGATCCATCATTCTTAATGTCATCAACAGCATAATAAGCATCAGTTGGAATGCCCACTTCTCTTGGATGAACATCAACAATCAATAATAATGGATTTGGTGTATATTTCTTGAATACATCATTAATCTTCAAATCAGATGGTTTTAATTTAGGGCCCGAGTGATACCAACCAATTAATCTTTCTTTGGCATTAATCTTCTTATACATTTCTCCCATAGAATCAATAAAATTATGATCTAAAAACCAAACTTCTGGATTTTTATCATCTTCTTCAAATGGTATAGCATAACAATTGGTGGCCCTTATGGTGTTGGTACTATTATCTCCCAACAATACACCCACGACTCTTTTTTTACTGTCTTTGGCCACTCTATTATAATGATCCACCACAGATAATAATACCAATGGTGACACAGTGACAGTCTTGTCTAAAAATACAGATTCGTTACTTACTGTAGCCATCTTCTATTACTTGTAACTGAGCTAGTATTGAAAATGCTATTTGCCTTCGAGCTCGATAAGTGCGAGTTGGTGTTCGGTGGTGCGACAACCATGCGATGAGGATTAGGATCTAGTATAACCTAAAACCCAAGATATTAAAAAGACCTACCATAGTATTACTCCTTACACCAACGAAGTTTTACAATCATAAGTTATGTTTGGCCAGGTAGTTATAGGCCCACCAGGAAGTGGAAAGTCTACATACTGTTACGGAATGTATCAGTTCTTATCTGCCATAGGAAGAAAACTGTGTATAATAAATCTAGATCCTGCTAATGATCGATTACCATATCCTAACTGTGAATTAGATATACGAGACTACATAACTGTAGATGAAATAATGGAAGAGCTTAGCTTGGGCCCAAATGGATCTTTATTATACGCAATGGAGAATTTGCACGATACACTCATTGAAGAATTCATGAATGAAGTAAATAAATTAATGAACGAATCAAATTATTTGATATTTGATTGTCCTGGTCAAGTAGAATTATTCACTCATGATAATGCATTATATAAGATATTCAAAACTTTAACAAAAAAGAAAGATCTAAGGTTGTGTTGTGTGTCATTGATCGATTCAATTTACTTGACCAGCCCATCTCAATACGTTTCAGTATTATTACTAAGCTTAAGGTCCATGTTACAAATGAATTTGCCCCAAATTAACGTTATATCCAAAATAGACAAATTAAAAGAATATGGAAATTTGCCTTTCAAATTAGATTACTATACTGAAGTACAGGATTTAAAATACTTATTACCACATTTGCAAAAAGAATTTAATACTCCTCTAAGTCAAAGGTACGTTAACCTTACCCAAACCATTGGTGATATCATTGAAGATTTCAATTTAGTTTCATTTGAGGTACTTTCAGTAGAAAACAAACAATCAATGATCAATTTATTAAGTATCATAGATAAGGCTAGTGGGTATAGCTTTGGGTACAATGAAGTTGGTGGTGATACAATTTGGAATGACGTAATTAGAGCATCTGGAAAGAATTACATAGATATTGATATTCATGAAAGATGGGTTGACAACAAGGAATTATATGATCAACAAGAATTAAAAGATTTTGAAGAATTTCAAAAAAATCTACAAGCCGACAATCACAATGAAACACCAGCAATGACAGATGAAGAGAAATGGGAGTTAGAATTACAAAAATGGGAAGAAAACAGGGGCAAAGATTCTTTAAGACGTTAAAGCAATTTTAAATATTTATTTACACATATATACGAATAAAGATAACTAAATTTAAGTCTTTATCTATCTCATAATAATTGTTGAGCAGCTGATACATCTTCATCTCCATTATAACTACTCAAAAATTCCTTAAGGCTCTCTTTATGTTCATTGATCTTCTTTGTTACTTCAGGAACCATTTTCTTACTTTCTTCCAATACTTGGTTTTGTTTTTTTAATTCGTATTTGTCAGCTTGATTAGCTTCCATTTGTTTGACGTATTTCTCTTGTTCTTCCACTTCGTGTGTATACAAAGATTCTTCTTTGATCAATCTTTTTAAAGCATTGACCTTGATTTCTAATTGACTTGGTGCCATGTTGTGTATTTATTTTTGAGGTGACACGGTGGGAACTGTTTGAGAAGGTTTGGGGAAATTTTGATCATCGCGAACCTTTTTAAAGATCATAAAATTTTATTTTATGCAGACCTTTAAACTAAGTTATGGGTGATAAAGAATTTGTACAAAATGATGAACTAAAAGAGTTCGAAAAACAGGTAGAGAGAAGTAAACAGAACTTTATACACCAGAGGAATTTGCTCATAAGTCAACGTGATAATTACCAACTGTTACATCAGAAAATTATTCAGGATAATAATAATGTTGTATTTCAGGATAAAATTATGATACTTATAGGTGATGGCTACTTTGTTGAAAAAAATCGCCGACAATCCACGGATTTTCTAAAAAGACGTATGAGTCACTTGAATGAGATAATAGAACAAATCAATGAAAAAATTAATTCTTGTGGAAAATTACTCTCTATTAGTAATTCTGATGAGAGTCATAGAGATAACCTTCAGAAAGATACTAATGAGGAAGGGTTACCATTTATGGATATAGTTGAGGAATTAGATGAAAATGGAAATGTTATAGATGTGAAAATTAACAATAAGAGTCCCGAACAGAAGAGTTCCAGGTCTCAACCAGAAGCTCTGAGATCATATAAGTCACCTGAGAATACGAGTGCACAAAAGGGTATACATCCATCACCAATTGCTGAGTCAGAGAGCTCAAAGAATTCACCAAAAATGACTAAAGCAGACGACTCGAATGAAAAATTTGTCGATATAATAGAAGAATTGGATGAAGACGGTAATATAATCAACGTAAAATTAAATAATGAAGAACAATCTCAATTCGATTTACCACCAAACAATTCTCAGTCAAAACCAATGAAAAATGGAGAGCCAAATAAGAAAACTGTTCAATTCAGCGAGTCGACCAAAGAAACACCAGATGATACCAAAAGTGAAACAAAAATAAGTCCCAAGGCTAGGGAGATAGCAGATGATGAAAACGATGATGCCCAATTCAACGAATTACTAGAAGATATGGAGATTATATCAAAGCCAGGCCCTAGCTCGAAAATCGCCACTAGTGAGAGACAGAAAGTTGATACGGATGCTCTCCTTGATAAAATTGACGAGTTGAAGGTCGATAACGAGGACAAGTTCAAAATAAAGGAGATTATGCTTGAAGAAATAAAAAAAAGGGAAGACAGATTGAAAACCAACAATTCCTCTAGCGCACAGACTCCTAAAATAGAAGAAGTTAACGACAATGATGTCAATGAAGTGAATGAACAGTTGAATAACTTGGCAAATGACTTAATTTCTCAAGCTGAAGCAGAAAGTGATAGTGAACCTGATGAACCAATACAAGATCATATAATGATCGAAAATAAGGACTTATTGGAGTTGGAGTTAATAGCAAACGAAATTCAAGCGAATTATAACTCAGAAGATGAAACCAATGGCCAATATGAAGACGAGGAATATGAATTTGACATTGAAGATGATGACGACGACGATGATGACTATGACGATGACGAAGATAACCAAGGAAATAATAATTTCGGATTCTTTGGAAATGATAAGATGAATGATTTATTATGGAATCAAATCAGTCAATTAAGAAAAGACAAACTGAAACAAAAAGAAACACCGCCAACGAAACCAGATATAACTCAAAGAAAGACAAATTTCAAAGCAGAAGGAAAAAAGAGCGAAAAGAAGAGTGTTAAATTTGCCAATGAGTTGGACGTTGTTGAAGTTGATAGAATTTCTCCACAAGATTACGAACAACCTGAAAAAATGTCTCGATTCAAGCAATTGAAAGAATTAGAAAAAGAGAGCTGTACAAATAGAAATAATACAACCGGACTGTTTACAAATGGTTTGGGCAAAAACCCAGCGGGAGATATTATGGAAAACCCAGTGGGAGATGTTGTGGAAAACCCAGCGGGAGATATTATGGAAAGCCCAGCGCGAGATATTATGGAAAACCCAATGGGAGATATTGTGGAAAACCCAGCGGGAGATATTGTGGAAAACCCAGTGGGAGATGTTGTGGAAAACCCAGTGGGAGATATTGTGGAAAACCCAGTGGGAGATATCGTGGAAAATCCTATAAATGATATCATAGAAAAAACAGTAGAAATTAACGCAGGGGACATAAGACCAGGAGTATCCGGTATACATTCGGGAAAGAGCCTGGAGAATTTACCATCGGACTTTAACCATAGCATGGACGAGTCAGGACAAGAGACTGCAGATAATGAAGAGTTGATGGACATGATGAAACAGTATCAGATTGAATCAGAAGCTATTGAGGGTCCCGTTATCAACGAAATAGATGATATTGCCAGACTAAACAAACTACAAGGGCAAATAGATGTTGATAAATATGAGATACCCGATGACCATTCGCATGAAGGGGATGAAAAAGAAATAGAATCTGAAGAAGGGAAGAAAGAACAAGATGGACCATTAATGACAGATATCCAAGAGAATGAGACCCAGAAACCAGACAGCGACTTACAACAAGTAATAGAACAAGATATTCTCGAAGATGAAATTCAGCGAGAATATTTTACCATGAAGAGTATCATTAATACAAAAGACCAAAACCAAAGTCCGAAAGATTTAGAGTTTGAACAACTAGATTCTAAACCTCGAGTGAGTAAATTCAAACAAAGATTAAATAAGCATTAAATAAACGTATATAGAGCCAATTTAATTGGATACTTCGGAATATAACCCCACAAACTAATGATATATGGTGACGTATGACCCCATATATTGCTCATAAAAGAAAAAAAAAAATAAAGTTATCGAACTTCTATGAAGTACAGCAAGCGAATACCCGCAAAATAACCGGGATGGTTCCCAAATAATTCGGAGCTTAGACACACTAAGCAGTGCAAGCAGGAAACCAAAACCTCTTGTAAACCGGATAGACTTTTGAAATAAAAAAGTTGTAAGTAAAATACATCAAAATACAAGTTATTTTAATTACTGCAAAAAATCTTCAATTGCAGCCAATCGACAATTACAAAAAGGAACCTTTCACGACCGTCCAAAACCTTTATAATTAATCCTATCTTCCCCTCTACTATGCTATCTTCCCCGCCCTAAACCTCTTTAAACGAGCGGTTGAGACGATAATCACACTACCTGTACATGGGTGGTTAATCTACCCCTCCGAAACTCGGATAAATTATTGTTGAACTCAATACAAACACATAGGGGAAAATAAAATAATAGCCAGTTAAAGGTCCAAGAGTGAGAGTCATTTGGTAAAGCTATAACTTGAAAATCTTTTTATATACCCCAGGATGGCATTAATAAAGAATATGGGGTCATACATAGGCTACCCACCGGATGAAGAGGGATATTAAGGTAGTCATTCCTGACATCACGTGTTTCTGTTGCTCCATTTTTTGCTGGGTGAGATCCATGAAATTGAGACGCCTGTTGATTTGGGGGGTCTAATATTTATATGCACACCCCAACACAGGTTACAAAAAATTTTCAAACGCTTTAAATATAAATATAGGAAGATATCCGGCTTGTTTCCATTCATTATAGTATACCTAGTGCATACGGAGAAATGTCATCAATCTTAAAACAAAGAGTTAGATACGCTCCTTACCTCAAGAAATTAAGAACAGCTGATCAATGTGTTGATTTATTCAAACATGGACAATACTTAGGTTGGTCAGGGTTCACTGGGGTTGGTGCTCCTAAAGTTATTCCTACTGCTTTAGCAGATCACGTTGAAAAGAATAATTTACAAGGAAAATATGGATTTAATTTATTTGTTGGGGCTTCAGCTGGTCCTGAAGAGAGTAGATGGGCTGAAAATAATATGATTTTGAGAAGATCACCTCATCAAGTTGGTAAACCAATTGCTGCAGCAATCAACGATGGTAGAACACAATTTTTTGATAAGCATTTATCAATGTTCCCACAAGATTTAACTTATGGGTTTTATACTATGAATAAACCTACTGGCCCTAATTTGGATTTTACTATTATTGAAGCTACTGCTATTAAGGAAGATGGATCAATTGTTCCAGGGCCAGCTGTTGGTGGATCTCCAGAAATGTTAAGTGTTAGTGACAATATTATCATTGAAGTTAATACTGAAACTCCAAGTTTCGAAGGAATTCATGATATTGATTTACCAGTAAATCCACCTTTTAGACAACCAGCTCCTCACACTTCTGCCGACTATAAGGTAGGATTAAATTCTATTCCAGTTGATCCTTCTAAAGTGGTTGCTATTGTCGAATCAAAGACTAAAGATAAAGTTCCTCCTAATAGTCCATCTGATGAAATGTCTAAACAAATTGGTAATCATTTAGTGGAATTTTTCGAACATGAAGTCAAACACGGTAGAATGCCAGCTAATTTACATCCTTTACAAAGTGGGATTGGTAATATTGCTAATGCTGTAGTTGAAGGATTAGCTTCATCCAATTTCAAAAATTTAACTGTTTGGACTGAAGTATTACAAGATTCATTTTTGGATTTCTTCCAAAGTGGATCATTAGATTTTGCTACTGCTACATCTATCAGATTGACTGAAAAAGGGTTTGATAGATTTTATGAAAACTGGGATGAATTTAGTAAGAAATTATGTCTTAGATCTCAAGTTACATCCAATTCACCAGAAATTATCAGAAGATTAGGGGTTATTGCTATGAATACACCAGTTGAAGTCGATATGTATGGTCATGCTAATTCTACCAATGTCATGGGATCAAGAATGTTAAATGGTTTAGGAGGATCAGCAGATTTCTTAAGAAATGCTAAAGTTTCAATTATGCACACTCCATCCGCTAGACCATCAAAGATTGATCCTACTGGTGTAAGTTGTATTGTTCCAATGGCCACTCACGTTGATCAAACTGAACATGATTTAGATATCATTGTTACTGAACAAGGTTTAGCTGATTTAAGAGGATTATCACCTAAAGAAAGAGCTATTCAAATTATTGATAAATGTGCACATCCTGATTATAAAGATCAATTACATGGTTACTATGATAAAGCTAACTTCTTAATGAAAAAATCTAAAATGTTACATGAACCTCATAGTTTAAGAGATGCTTTCAAGATGCACTTGAATTTCCAAGATAATGGTACCATGAAGTTAGATAATTGGGATGTCAAGTTTTAGCTTGATGTCTAGTCTCGGGTTATAGATATAAATAATGATTAATAAAATACATACGAAGAGTTTGATATTATAATTGTACTACCACGGTTCATAGTTCATGGGCCATGGTACATGGTATCCATAGTATAAGACTATTGCCCAGATGCTGTCAATCACAGATATATCGTACCTGTCGTAACACTCCCCTCCCAAACACAATATAATTTATCTTAGTCAAACGCGTTAAAGTGTACGTAATCAGTAAATGAGGAGAACTCAAATTGAGGGGGAAACATTTTTGGGCTCATCGAAAATCAACGTCTTCTCCTCCTTCGGATTAATTATATTGAGATTTTGGGTCTGTTATTGCCCCTCCTTCGTAGGTTAATATAATTTTGGGCCAACCAATATTCCTGCTATAAAATAGATGTGTAGTAGATGTTGAAAAGAATTGGTATTGCTGTGAGAGGGAATTGATTTAAGAAATGAGGTTGGCTCATTAAAAAAATAAGGTGAAACGGGACAGATTTAATGCAGATATGGATTGGTTCTCTTTCATTCTGATGCAATATATAGAGGTAGCCCTATATTATTACTAGAATACCACATTTACACCCGATGTTCACCGTTCCCTACAGAGTCACCTCGACCTAGATATCGACCTAGATATGGCTATCCCGTGAGCATTTATCACGATAGGCCACTCTATAGCGAGACGATTTAGATATCTAGAAAATTCTACCGACATCACGACACATTTCTACGACATCGCGCGCACATTTTTCTTTCAAATTCTTTAATAGGATTTTTCACCTTATACCTTTAAATCTGAATCTTGTCTTGCTATTACAGGTGATATAGGTGGTACTATATCTACATATAAACATTTAAAAAAAAAACAAACCAAGGCATACAGTAACCAGTTATAACCAGAAAGAGAGCTCGACAACAATTAAAATATGTTCAACCGTTCTTTGGTTACAATTAGATCCCGATTAGGCCAATCGGTGACTGGTAAAAGAAGTGTGTGTAGTCATCTCAATAATTTTAAACTACACAGTATTCACACAAGATCATTACCTAAAGGATTCTCAGGAAAAAGATACTTTCACGCTAGTAACCGTAGCTTGATTGATTTCGATCCTTATAAAACCTTAGGAGTTGATAAAAGTGCCAGTAAACAAGATATTAAAAAGGCCTACTATAAGCTAGTGAAGCAATATCATCCAGATGTGAATAAAGAAGAAGGGGCTGAAAAGAAGTTTCATAAAATCCAAGAAAGTTATGAATTATTGAATGATAAGGATAAAAGAGCCCAATTCGATACTTATGGTCAAAACTTTGATTCTAATCCATTTGGTGGAGGAGGATCTGGAGGAGGGAATCCATTTGCAGGAGGTGGAAATCCATTTGGTGGAGGAGGGAATCCATTTGGAGGTATGGGATTTGATTTCGAAGATTTATTTAAACAAGCATTTAATGGAGGTAGATCAGGTGGTGGTGGAGGAAGAGGATTTGTCACTGAACATATTGGTGACGATATTGAAATCTTAAGATCAATCAATTTTAAAGATAGTGTTTTTGGGAAAAAGATTAAGATCAACTATAAAGCCGTTGACAGTTGTAATACATGCCATGGTAGTGGATTGAAAACTGGTAAGCAAAAAAGTACTTGTCCTTCATGTCATGGTACTGGTCATTCTACCCATATTATTGGTGGATTCCATATGTCATCTACTTGTTCTACTTGTGGAGGGGCTGGTGTAACTATCAATAAAGGTGATCAATGTGGTTCTTGTAAAGGTCATGGTGTTGAAGAAGTTCCAAAAAGTACTGAAATTGATTTACCTGCTGGAATTAAAGATGGTACTAGATTAAGAGTTCCTGGTATGGGTGATGCTCCAATGGTCCCTAAAGATCCTTTTAATAGTATTAGAAAAGGAGATTTGATCATTAGAGTATCTGTTGAATCTGATAAAGTTTTTAAAAGATCTAACAATAAGTTGGTTATCAATCAAGATATTTTAATGACTACTGCTGCTTTAGGTGGAGAAATAGTCGTCCCAACCATTGATGGCGAAAATGTTAAAATTAAAATTAGACCAGGGGTTCAAAATGGTTACAAAGTATCCATTCCAAACAAAGGGGTTCCTATCAACAGAAATATAAATAACCGTGATGATATGGATATCATCTTAAATGTGAAGACTGTTCAGCCAAACACTCCTATTCAAAAGGCCTTATTAGAAGCATTAGCTGATACTTTTAACGATAAGAATGCTAAAAGATCAGAACATGTTGATAATTTGAATTTAAATGATACCTCTGATAAAGGTTTTGGATCAGATAATGCGATGGATAATGATAATCACCATGATGAAAATGGTAACTTACATCCTTCTAAATTACAAAAGATTGGTAATATGTTATCCAAGTTTTTCAACTTTGATAAGAAGGATCATTCTAATCATTAGAAGACACACAACAAAAGCAAAGAAAAGAACAGAAAACAAAAAAACAGGAGAAAGGAAAAAAAAGAAAAAAGAACAAAAAAAAAAAAAAAACTACATGTGTATATAAACAAAATTTCCATTCTCTTAGTCTCCCTAAATTGTGTAAATAGGTGTAAATAGAACACAACTGTACAATGATTTTTTTTATCATTATTTATTATTATTCTCATTATTGTACAAAATTAATATAAATATAGATATTCATACATACAATCTATTTTGAAGAATCTTTTAATTGAGTTAAATGTTTAAGTAATTCATTACCGTCATCCTTAGTTTTAACTCTTAATAAGTAAGTCTCGAGTTGTTTGGAATCTGGGTTGATAACTGGGAAACGGACTAAACCATCCCCTATTAAGTCATAATTGAAGTTCAGTTGAATGATCAGATTAAGCAAGATTCTTAATCCTCCATCTGCTCTGATTAAAATTCTGGATTTCCCAGTATCTCGATTTGTTAATAATTTCAAGTCTCCAACCCCTTTAGATATATATGGTTGACTAGTATTATTTTTATCGAATAGCATCAATTTAGCCCTTTTAGTATAAATCAAATCTTCACCTTCTTCACCGGTATTTTGTGCTTCTGGAGTCTTGCTCATCTCAGCAATCTTGTAATTGCCACCTGCATCGTTTTCCTCTTCTGCTTCATTATTTTTGGCTTCATTATTTTCTTCATTTGGTGTTTCATTACTTTGTGATTTACCTTCTCCATCAGTGGATGGTTTATTAAATGAGAAAGCAGGTGTATTATTGCTTGAACCAAATGAAAATGCTGGTTTAGAATCATTATTATTACCAAAGGAGAATGCTGGTTTGTTCAGGTCTCCATTGGAAGTTCCAAAAAGTGAAGGTTTTTCTGATCCAGTAGCAGTAGAGCTTGAGCCAAAGGAGAAGGCAGGTTTATCGGTACTGGTATTACCAAATAAAGAAGGTTTATCAGAAGCGTTAGAATTACCAAATGAACAAGCAGGTTTTTCAGCATGTTTTTCAGCGGGAGCTTCAGACTTTTTGTCGTTTGATCCAAAGGAAAATGCTGGTTTATCATCTGGTTTATTGTTGGTTCCAAAAGTAAAGGCAGGTTTCTCAGAAGATTTGTCACCACCACCAAATGAGAATGCAGGTTTGTCAGAAGATTTGTCGTTATTACTGAATGAGAATGCAGGTTTGTCAGCAGGTTTGTCAGCAGGTTTGTCAGCAGGTTTGCCGTCGTTAGAACCAAAAGAAAAGACAGGCTTATCAGCAGGTTTATCTTTACTGCCAAATGAGAAAGCTGGTTTATCAGTAGACTTATCAGCAGGTTTGTCATTACTGCCAAATGAAAAGGCAGGCTTATCAGCAGGTTTATCATTACTGCCACCAAAAGAAAAGGCAGGTTTGTCAGCAGGCTTATCACTGTTGGCACCAAAAGAAAAGGCAGGTTTATCAGCAGGTTTGTCGTTATTACCACCAAATGAGAAAGCAGGTTTATCAGCAGGTTTGTCATTATTACCACCAAATGAGAAAGCAGGTTTATCAGCAGGTTTGTCGTTATTACCACCAAATGAGAAAGCAGGTTTATCAGTAGGTTTGTTATTGTTAGCACCAAAAGAAAAGACAGGTTTTTCAGCAGGCTTCTCGGAATTGTTGTCATTCAATTTGAAAACGGAATCTTTGATGGGCTTGTTGAAAGTAAAAGAAGGACCTTTAATTTCAATTTCAGAATCAGAATCAGAATCAGCACTTTTACGTTTTGGTTTTGGATTGAAAGAAAATGGAGAATCTTTGATTTGTGGTTTAGATGATAAGGTGAATTTTGGACCTTCAATTTTGATTTCCTTTTCTTCTTCGGAATCAGAATCGGAGTCTGCTTGAACCTTAGCTGAAGCAGGAGCTGAAGCAGGGGCAGGAGCTGGAGCTGGAGCAGAAGCAATAGAACTTGAAGGAGCAAATTGACCACTAGTAATGTTACTATGAAATTCAATATATTTCTGCAATATAGGAGTGAAATTTGTGATTGTTGAAGGGCCATTTAAGTTCTGAAGAGTAGATATTAACGAATCATTCAATGCTTTAATTAATTCATTTTTATTACTACCGCTATTGTCAGGGGCACCATTATTATTGGTAATAGGAACCAGTGGACTGGCAGCCTTTGATTTAGCACGGCCAAATTGCATGTTCTTACCTCTTGGTTTCAAGATCTTTCTGTTAGCCATAATTGAATCTGATGCCTTGACGAAACCATTATTACCACTTTCATCAGCATCGGCATCACCATTATTTAAGACATAGTTGTCCTTATTGATTTGATCATCAGCCGATCTCTTAGCCATATTCTAAAATCCCACTTTGAATATAGATAATAGCAAGGGCAATAAAACCAATAGACTCAATGATTATACTACAAGTATGAATGTCTAATAGCACTAATAACAGTGGTGAATTACTTGTAAGTGAGCCACTATGAGCGTAACGCGCATAGGTCTAGAGCCCTAAAAAATCAGTCACAATTATCATGGACTGAGAGAATCATATTAATACAACAACAGTTCCTAGTAGTATAAATGCTATAAAAGTCAATAAGAAGCTTCTATGATCCACTAGATTCCATTATATAATCCTCTATAAATGATAGACCTCTTTTTTCCTTACCAATTTACCACTCTTTAACCTTCATAGCTAACAGCTTCTCTACTATTAGTGATATCTTTTAGGTTGTGCATCCTGTCACCCACATTATTGTCCTCCGACACTAATTTTGTCTTTGTGTAATTTTTCACAGTTTTTGCGATATAGCTTAAGGAGATTGAAAATTTTTTTTACTCTTTTTTTTCTTTCATTAAAGGAATACATTAAACAGTATGTATAGAAAGAACTGAATGCAATAATCGATATGGAACAAGTACTTGCTTAGAACAAACCACTAGAATAAAAGAAATAAGTCTTAAGGAATGCATAAAGAACAGAACCCAAAACATAGAATCCCAGTATCCTTCAAAAGAATAGGAAAACCTTGGACCTAAGGTCACTTGACTAAAATCAATGATCATTTGGATTCAGATTCCACTTAATATGAATTGTCAACTACTCAGTTTTAATCCCTAATGTGACTTTCTCTCAGGTCATTATAATCCCAGCGAGATATCTTGACCCAATCGATTAACAATAATATAACCTTGTAACCATTATACTAACGAATCATTTAGATGGCTCCAAAACAACAACAAACTAAAGCCGCTAAAGCCGCTGCCGCTTTAGCTGGTGGTAAAAAAGGTAAAAAGAAGTGGAGTAAAGGTAAAGTTAAAGATAAAGCTCAACATCTTGTTGTGTTAGATCAAGAAAAATATGATAAAATCATGAAAGATGTTCCATCATACAAATTCATTTCTGTTTCTACTTTAGTCGATAGAATGAAAATTGGTGGTTCTTTAGCCAGAGTTGCTTTAAGACAATTAGAATCTGATGGTTTAATCACCCCAGTTTCTAAACACTCTAAACAAGCTATCTACACTAGAGCTAACTAATTGTAAAATCATCTTTTAATGCGTTTTTATCATCCCTTTATTTTTCCTGTTATATAGTTTTATAACTTGAAATATATACTATTTGTAAATATAGTGTGGTTTCTCTTGATGGAATCTATTTTTTGTGTTTTGTAGATGGGTAGAAATTTGGTGGGTGGATATTTCAAGCTGCCGTGTTAGGGCCTTGTTAGTGCTTAAGAGAAGAAAAAAAAAAAAGAGGGAAAATCTTTTAAAGCTAGTAGCAGTGTTGTCTAACGAGCTTTCACTACTTATGGTATAGATGAAGGCGTTACCATTTGGTATAAGAGCAACAAGACTTCTCTCGTATCAACATAGAAAGCGATTGAACTGTACTCCCAAGCAAATATTTGAAATTGTCTTGAATGTTTCCGACTATAAGAAATTCGTCCCATATGTCAAAGCATCAAATCATCGTTTGGAATTTCAGTTAAGCGACCAACAACTCTTAGAACAACAAGTTGATGGAAATGAAACAAAACAAACTACAACAGATGTTAATGTCATTAGAGATACGAGACCCATAACTACCAGAGATATAGGAGGAAGAGGTATAAGAGGGGTCAGAGGTATTAAAGGTATAAGGGACCAGATTATTAGTGCCAATGGCCGTGAAACCCGTGGGATAAATAACAGTCCAATACCTATTTCTAGATCTAGTTCGAGTCCCAGTATCAATCCTATGCCTATAATTCCACCAGGTGTCTATGGAACTGGACATGGTGAATTTACCACCTATTGGTCTCTGTATAAGGAAAAGCTCGAATGCCAATTAGAATTTAAAAGCTACGATTATGTAATCAGTCATTGTAAGAACGATCTTTTCAATTATTTGCATTGTAAATGGAGTTTCCATCCGGTGAAAAATTCACTAACTAATCAAGATCAATGTGATGTAGAATTTCTGTTAGATTATGAATTTAATAATTTCATCTATAACAAATTATCTTCCCTTTTCACTAGTCAAATTAGTGAAATCATGGTTAAATCTTTTGAGACTAGATTAAACCAATTGAGAGGTTAATAAAAGAAAATCGTGTATATAGGACACAAGTATAGATCGGTCACAGGTGTAAATATTAATATGACATTATACTATAGTACTGTAATACTTTTCTACTATAAAAGGTAATTAAATCTATGCAAATATCTATGACATAGCTATAATGTTACATGAGGTTTTTGTTAATTTTGTCTAGGAACTAACCCGTGAGATCCAACAACGAATTCTTTAACGTAATGATTTGGAAGCTTATTTAAGCTATCACGGGTGTTACTTAAAGTATAATTTGGATTCAAATTGGTAGGCTTAACTAGGATTTTAGAAACCCAAGTATCTTCCATAGTTAATGGTTTGATACATCTAAGACAATTTTTGTAATATTTTCGTTTGGTTTGGGGCTTAATATAAGGACTCCACTTTTCATTAAGAACAGTTTCCTTCTTAAGTTTATTATTAGGGTCTGTTTCATGAGTAAGTCTAATAATTTCTGGATCTGAATCACAGTCATGGATTTGTTCATTATTATCACGTTCCTCAACATTATCAATTGCATCATCATCCACTTCATCATCATCATCATCAGAAGTATTCAAATCGCTTAAATCTGGATCTGCTTCATCTTCGTCTTCTACCAGATCATGATGAAGATTGGGAGACATGGTTTGTTGATTATGTAAACTTACATTCAAGTTTAAACTGACACTTGATCCAGCTCTAGTTCTTGTTCTAGGGGTAGGTATAGGGGTGGGGATGGTTTTCACATTATTTTCGTTATTATTTTGGGTCATATTATCGTCACTAATTGTTTCATCATCATCATTAATAGCACTATTATTACAATTTTCGCTTTCAATATTATCGTCATTAATGTTAATGTCACTAACGCTAGTGTTACAACTATTGGTTACGCTATTAGCCACACTATTTTGTCTACTATTCTGTCCACTATTATCCAAGTTACTATCACCAATACTAACTCTACCTTCTTCAATAGATTCACATGTTGGACGACGTTTCATTGGAGCTCTTGAATCTACTGTTTGACTATTACTCCTTAATCTGAATTTAGATTTAAACTGATTTATTAGTCCAACTGGATCTGAATCAGCTCTCAACCTTTGATTAGACCATGATGATCTACGACTTTTCGACTTTCTTGATTTATTTAAAGATGAATCATTATTACTATTATTACGACTTCCACTATAATTTTCAAATGAATCATTGAAATAATTGGCATAAATTTCTCTTCTTCTTCTTCTTCTAGGAACGGTCCTATACCTAGGAACATCTCTACTATTTAAATCCAATGATAAATCTTTCCCAACATTTAAAAATAAGTTCCAATTAATAAGATCTTTTAAAGAATCAAAGTTTATTAACATTTGTTCATTTTCAATTCGAAGTCTTAAACAATTAGATTTTTTCTTATAATCTGTTGCTAAACCAATCTTACAATGTTGCAAAGAATAAGATCTGATTAATTTTTTGAATATAGGGGTTGAAGGCTTAAGGCTATCATCGTTTAATAAATCATGGTTACTATTTTCATATGAAGAAGTAAGTGACAGTGATCTGGACCTGGATTTCGATCTTAAGGAAAAGCTTGAATGATTACGACGAAGTGGGTGTAGTTGGTTGGAATCATATTGTTGGGGAGATGCAATATCTTGTTCATTATTTACTTGATCATTAACGAGATTCATCCTTTGACAACATTTAAAGAATTCATAATCAAATCTATTAGTATTGGAAGAATTCAAACAATGGAACGAATTATCTAAGATATGGAAATCATAACAGTCATTATCATCAACATTTGTGGTTTGTTGGAAGTTCAATAATTGCTGCTCCACGTTATTCGGAATACTATAAAAATTCAACTGAGTAGAATTTAATTCCATAATAAAATGTTTCCAAGATCTTGAAGTAGAAGGTTCATAAGGATTCAACCATTCCAATTTTCTAGATATAGTAATTACTTTATAAATGGAAGGAGTATAGTCAGGTAATGGTTCTTGATTAACATGATCCAAAGTTTCAATGATAGGAAATCTCGGACAACCACCTGGAGGTAAAGAATCATAGTCAGGAGCAGACACCGGATTAGGTTCTAGAAAAGTCAAAAATTCATTTTGTTGGGAATAGTTAGTGGTAAAAGTAGGGAATATATCTTTTATTGATAGTTCCTTTTTATAACCTTTTGGAGATGAGTCCCTTGAATTTCGAGCCGTGACATCAGGAGACCCCGATATCGATCTAGAAGGAGATACAGATGATGGACCATTAGTAAACGAAGCGGAATAAGCAGCTGAAGGGGTTCCAGTGGGTGTAGCAGTAGGTGTAGCAGCTGGTGTAGCAGCTGGTGTAGTACTAGGAGTGCTTGCAGCCGTCTTAGTTGAATTCGGTTGACACGGTGGATTACTACTAGTATTAGAAGAACCACTTGATTCAACCGAAGAATAACTAGGAGATTCAGATAAGTCAGAAGTTGATCTCATCCGATTATGTTTCAATATGTTCTTACTACTAATAGTATTACCTATAGCAGAACCTATAGAAGGAACATTATTGCTTCCGGGATCGGGTCCGCTGGAACCATTCGGTCCATTTAATCCACTACTACCACTACCACCACTAGCATGCTTCAACTTGGCAGAATAATTTGTCAACGGTAAGATCTTCTTAGGAGGGTTATAAGGATATGGATTATCCTTTAAATGAGGAATATCAGTATTAAGCATCTTAATAATCTAAACTGCACATTTAAATACTTGATTTATTCACTTAACTTTTGAATGACTAAACACCCACTTTTTCTTGTTGTTTTAGTTGTGGATTTATTGAAAAACAAAGTAAGTCCTAGTGAAACACCCACACAAAACCTTTGACTCTATTCTAGTAGTAAATATATTCTTTTACCAATCAGGTGATGCTATAATTATCACTAGATTATAAAAGGTATCTGAGATCAAATTAGAGTTTCTAGTTTTTCTTTCTCACCGATAAGAAGAGGATTTTGTGTAATTTTGTGTAACTTTCATACAGAGAGAAAAAAAAGATTCTCAATCAACCCCTATCTGCTATAGCCTCTACTGGTGGCTATATATAGCAAAGAGAGGTAGGAGAGGCAGGTCATGGAGTGAGAGAAGGAGAATGATAACAAGAGGAGATGGAGATTATTTATTGTATAGGTGTATTCCTGTAGTCGACTGGATTAAAGGTCAGGTCTCTTAAGAGCAAATAGGAATTATAGCAAACAATAGCTGCTGGCAAGGTCGGATGATGGTGGGAGGTGATGGTGGTTTACGGAATGAAGGAACAAATTTCTCACTGATGGTTATGAAATGAAATCGTTCCACACACGAAGTAGTAAGGTTAAAATTTCTCGAGGGTGGTTGAAAAGGGGCCTGTCAAGGTTATTATAAAAGTTGGAGGGTTAACGGTTATTGAATGACAATAGTTGCTAGATGACGTACATCTTTTCTATGTCCATAGTGAAAGCTTTCTTTTGATGTCAGTCTTTGTTGGCAGATGACAGCTTTGATACCTCTAGTGCGACAGTTAAGACTGGTGGTTATGGCTGCTGTTGCATAATCACCTCACTCCTTATTCACCCTCTTCAAAATGGTTGCAAAAGCTGCGCAGAGACCAGAAACCCCATGGGCCCCGGGAGTTGCATTAACCCTGCTGCGAACAATTTTATTCCTGACTGTCTTCTTTCTCTCCCCCACACTTCTAAACCGATATTATCATGTATGTCATTAGCTATATACTATTGGTATTGGGATTGACGTCGATTCCAGACGATCCAATTGATGATCTGCTGTTAAACGATCTGGTACCTGGATGGAATGGTGGCTTACCAGAATCGGAATTGAAAGTGGTTCCGGTTCCCAGACCTCGTTCTATTACTAGCTATAATGCTTCGTTTCCTTTACAGTATATGGCCTACCAACATTCAGATCCAATAATTCAATACCACTTGGATCACCTATTTGAGAATAAAATGTCGACAAATCCTTTAGTAAATGAGTCTGTAACATTGAAAGCTTCAGATTCTGAAAGTTATATCAATAATATTATACTTAATTATGACGATTCTACTCCACTTAAATCTGGGGTAAATGAAACTTATCTGTTACAGATTACTTCTAATCAGGTAATAATCAATGCTTCTACAAGATGGGGTGTTTTAAATGGATTGAAGACTTTAAAACAATTGATTTATTGGGATGATAATCTGTATTTGGTTCAATCAATGATTATTAAAGATTCACCCAAGTTTGGTCATCGGGGGATTTTAATTGACTCAAGCAGAAATTATTTGTCAATTTCTGCAATAAAAGATAATTTAGAATTGATGTCAATAAACAAGTTAAATGTATTACATTGGCATTTTCAAGATAGTCAAAGCTGGCCTTTGCAATTACCTAATTTGGATATTTTAGATCCTTATTCTTCTTCTGAGATATATTCTCTATCAGATGTTAAAGAAATCATAAAATTTGCTTATTATCATGGAATTAGAATTATACCTGAATTGGATTTACCGGGTCATTCTAATGCTGGTTATAAGAAAATAGATCCTGACTTAATCATTTGTGATTCACCTTCTCATGATTGGAAATTAAACTCAGTAGAACCTCCTTCAGGCCAATTAAATTTGGTTCACTCTAATACTTATGAAATTATTCTGAAAATATACCAGGAATTAAATCAAATGTTTACAGATGATTTCATTCATTTAGGTCACGATGAAGTTAATCAATATTGTTATGAGAACCACCCAGAAACTGATCAATGGTTACTGCAGAATAATGCTACAGTAGTAGACTTAATTCATAACTGGATCGATAAACTACTCTTGTTGATTAAGACTAGCCACTTAAAGGAGAATAACAACAAGTCCTTGATTATGTGGGAAGATGTGGTAACTACTTATAACCTTTCTATTCCCAAAGACATAATCCTACAAAATTGGTTATCAGATAAGAATATCAAGGATTTAACTTCCAGAGGATATAAAGTAATCGTCTCAAGTAGTGATTATTACTATTTGGATTGTGGGTTTGGTCAATGGTTAATTAATACTACTGAAAAGTCATGGTGTGATCCTTATAAACATTGGCAAGTGATATATGGATTTGACTTTACTAAAAATTTGACAAAGAAAGAATCAGATAATGTTTTAGGAGGCGAGTTGGCTTTATGGGGAGAACTTGTTGATTCCAATAATCTAGTTAACAGAATCTGGCCTAGATCTATTGCTTTTGCTGAAAGTTTATGGCATGGTAATGATAAGTTTATGGATTTTACATTTAGAATTTTTAAATTTAGAGATTATCTCAACCAACAAGGATGGAAATTAGAACCATTAGGCCCTAAATATTGTGCCCGAGATCCTCGATTATGTATGCTATAATGAAAAATTGAAAATATACATTGTACTATTTAATATTATAATATTATGACACCATTTAGAACCTCTCTTATGCTTCAGTTTCTTCAAGCAAGTCGAATTTATTTTGTGAAGAGTCTTCTTTTGATTTATTATTATTAATATTATTACTATTATTGTTTTGATTTTGATTCGATTCCTGAAAGTATTCTTGCAACAATTGGTCATCTTCATCCATATGTTCGTCATCATCATTACCTTTTTCATTATTAACTTTGCCATTACTGTCATTATTACTACTAGGGATATTTATTTCCTGATTAATCTTATCCCATCCAGACTTACGAGAATGTTGAATGAAATTATGTCTAGCAATACTTTGATCAATTTTGGTACTTAAAACCCCAGAAATCGTATTGAATCTATTGGATTTGTGTCTAATGGTATTAGTTTTTCTTTTGGAAATTTTTCTCTTCTCCATTCTTTTAGCTAAAAGGTTTTCATTTATGATATTAGTTCTTATTATAGACTTTTTAACATCATCATCATAACTATCAGCTTTAGGTAATTTTTTCAATTCAGTAGCTTCATTACTTGCTTCCTCGTAGCCTCTTCTAGCGGCTCTACTATGTTTAGATATCTTTTTTGCCATTATATACCTATTATAGTCTAGTATATATATAGATATAGATATATGTTGGTGTCCTATAAACTTAAATCTTAGATTTTTTTATCGATGATGAGATGAGATGCGATGCGGTTGCCCTTAAGGGTGGTCCGAAGAAGTGCTGCACTGAACCAAAACGGGCAATATTCTAGTAAGGATTGTAAATTATAAACCTACAGATCTATTAATGCTAATATATATGGGTTTATGCTTTTATGGCTCGTTTACCATTTTCATTAACTTCGTTATTGATATCAACTTCTGATTCCTCTTGTTGTGACGCAGTCATTCCTCCTTCACCATTAGCAGAAAATCCATTACCCGATGACTGTTGATCTCTACTTGCCTTAACAGCTTTAGCATATTCTGATAATGCTTTATCTAAAGGATTAACAATTGAACTCAAACAATAATTCAAATCATTTATTACCTTGTCTCGTTTACTACTAGTACTTGCATTAGGATTAGCAGCATTTGCTTGAGTTCCAAATTGAGAATTGGATAAGATATGATCAATTGATTTCTGTTTCAAATCAATAAAATTCTTCTTACAAACCTTAAGGTTATTAAAGATCTTTTTTAATTGATTAGGATTTGATTCAAATAAGAATAAATTCCAGAAATGGGTTAAAAATTCATTAATAGTTATGTTTAATAAATATATTTCTTCTACCAACGAAGGTGATAATAAATTATTTCCATCATTATCTGAATGGTTATTAGTGTTGTTAATCAATTTAAAAGTTTTGAAATTCAGTCTAATCAAATTGTTTATTTCACTAGCCGATTCATTAATGGCATCTTTAGAATTATAAACATCTACCAAGTTTATACCAGCCATGGATGGCTGTATCTTATTTTCACCAAGGTATTTATTTAATTCTTCAGGAGCTATTGTCTCTTTGGTACCAATATTTTCGTTGATATTAGAATTGATATTTAAATCTATGAATTTATCATCTTCATAATCATTCAAATCATTCAAGTTCAATTCATGTTCATATTCTTCAAGGCCCTCACCACTAGCTGGGGCATCTTTTTCTGATTCTCCGGATTGGTTACTTTGTGTAATCATTTTAGATGATAAATTGTTCATATTTTTCATTAAAATAATCATTTCATTCTCTTCAGATTTTTGTCCATCTTTGGAATCATCTTCAAATTTCATGGTGAAATCTGGTAAAGTTGGAAGCTTGGTAGAATTATCTTCTTCATTACCTAATAAATCAATGAATTTATTCTTAACTCCAGTATTATTATCTTGCGGCTCTGATAATTCGTTTTTTGAATCAGTAACAGAAGACAATTCGTTAGACCCTGCAACACCTTCTGGACTGGTTTCAGTTGATGGTTTGTTCAAATGATCTTGGTTGACATATAAATACTTATCCAAAACCATGTCACCTCTCTCATTAGTATTGTTAATTTTATCACCTCTTAAACGTCTAAACAATTTTGAATTAAAAAATCTAGACCAAAACTCTCCTTCTTGGAACTTCGACGGTACCAAATCAGTGAATGCTTTTTTAACTATTGGGTAAGTATCAAATATTTCATTAATTGTATTTCTAGTTACATTAACATTGACTTGATTATCTGAAGTGGCTACTGGTTTAATAGTTGATAAAACATTATAAGGACCTCTATGTTGATTTATAGTTAATGCATAAGTTCTTAATAAATTTATTCTGGTAGACCAAAAAATTTGAGGGGATAATTTATAATTAATAACTGATTGAGTAAATATATTACGTAAATTTCTATCTTCCAAAAGTAATTTTTGTTGTAGTTGATGATTCTTTAGTAATGTCTCATCACTTAAATTTACATTAGCACCAACACCAGTGATCAGAGAAGCTCCAGTAGTGCTACCATCATTAGAAGTCCCATTCGTATTAGAGTTGGACCCAGAACCAGCATTCCCAGAGGAAGAAGATGGGACTGGAGTTCCCTTGTTGGAAGACTTGGCGGTATCAGAATTCCCTTGATTATCATCGTGAATCACGGTTCGTTGTCTGGATATAATTGTCTGTAATGCATCTTTAATTTTATTCATAGCGGGTCTATTTGTGAATGTCAATCGAATATCCTTTTCATCTTCTTGTGGGGGTTTGTGAATAACCTTCAAGATCATTTTCGGACTTGATTCTTTAGTGGCTTGTAAATTAACAAGGGTATTTAAGGGGATAGTTATAGTATTCAGTTGTTCAATGGCTTTCCATTCAAGTACACTGGGAGTGACATCTTCTCGTATGTAACACATCCCAGACATTTTGGAGACTATACATGCTGCCTCTGATACTGACATCTGTGAGGTAAAGTAAAATAAAATGTATTCAGATATTTTATCCACAGATAATGAGAAATCAAAAGGGTGCGACTTTAAAAAGTTGAAAATTTTTTAGTTACTAACACCAATAGAATCAAGACGATCAAGTGATTATAATGATTAAGGTGGGATTAAATAGACTAGGTGGATGCTATAATATACTGGGGACCACAAAATGTATGGGATTCAAACCAGCTATGTTATCAATTAATTCCAGGGTCAAGAGACAATATGTGTCGACTACCGAAACTAAGAACCTTAATGAAGACAAAACCACCAGTGCCAGTGCTGGTGCCAGTGCCAGTGCCGGTGCCAGTACCAGTACCAATACCAGTGCCGGTGCTTCTGCTAATGGTAACAGAAAAGTCACTGTTAACAGAGAATTACCTGATCCATTTAAGTCCAAATACGATAACAGCAAGTATTTCGTCACCTATGGAATAGGAGTATTAGTGTCATGTATAATAATCTTCAATTATGAAAAGACTACATCACCTATTTTAAACTCCATCTTTTATGTATTGAGAAGAGATGCTAATGTACTGAAATACCTCGGAGAAGATATCAAGTATAAATCTAGCTGGCCCTGGATTTCAGGAGAATTGAATACCGTAACTGGGGATATCGATATTCACTTCTCAGTTAAAGGAGATTTGAATGATGGTGAATTATACTTTAAAGCCACCAGACCTTCAAAAGCTGTTCCATTTAGAGTCCATCATTGGTATTTGACTCTTTCTGATGGTACCAAGATTGATTTGAATCATGCCAAATCCATGGCTATTTAGATTGTTAGTTAGACTTAAGTTCCGACTTTGATTACCTCATTTCCGGGTTTGGCCTCTGTCTTCTGGCAGATTCGGATTATCTCCATAATTGATTGGGGGTATTATCACTTGTAAATAGATTTATATATATGTATATACAGACTTGTCAAATTAATGAAGCATTTTATTCCTGTAATCATAGTTTAACCCTTACCGAGTAGTGTTTATTTATAACCTCCACATGTTGTGGTTCGTCTCCATCTATTTTTACCTCCACCTCCAAGGCTTGTTTGTGTGAGTACCTTGTGCCTTGTGGTGTACTGACCGGGTTCAAAACGATGTCAAATTTCACAGTTGCGATTTTTTTTCTTCAAGGCGAGCTTCAAGCCAATACCAGCACTAAATTACTATACCGATAGGGAGATACCCACCAAGAAATCAGAGGGTTGTATTATCATAAGATAGTACTAACAGCTATTAAAATCACCGTATCTTTGAACCCCCCCGGACTTTTCAAGGTTAGAGCCTTTCGAAAGTTAATTGTTTCGTAAAAATTAGTATTGTCGGAACCAACGTTTTATTGACAGTTTGAGGCTATATTACAACAAGGCTGTATAAATTCCAAGCTAGGAAAGGTTATAATCCAACAGGGTATATTGACATAGAACCATTTATACTGGGGTTTTTACTTAAGCTCGATCCGATCCATTACATTCGTTAACAACATGATAATCAAATCACTTGATGATAGTTTAGATCTTCATAAACGGACGTCATCAACCGATAGTTTAACCGTAGGGCTAGCTATTGGAATTCCATCGTTTGTGGTTATTTTAGCAATATCGATCTTTTGGTTCCGAAATCAAAGAAAACAAAATAAAGAAGATTTAATGGAGAATTCAATTGATATGGAATTACAAGATAACCAATCATTTGAGCAATTTGAAGAAGAATTACATAGACCTTACAGGAACAATCATGAAGACAGTAACAATAGTAACAGCAATAATAGTCATATTGATGATACAGGATTAAAAGATGATAAAGTATCAGATGATCAAGATCAAGATAAGGACCATGAATTTACCAAAGAAAAAATCCATTCCTCATCAAATTCTAATACCAATTCTAATATCGAATCCACTGATTTAGATATAAATGGTAAACGTCATTCCAAAAATAATTCTGCTTATGATTTTTATGAAACTTTTATTCCTATTTTGCCCAACAGAGAATCCACCAATTCGTTAGCTAATAATTCTAATCCACCATATTCATCACGATCACGATCTCAATCACAGTCACAATCACAATCTGATATAATAGAGCCACCATCTACTCCTGGTAGAATAGGTAGGGGACACAAATCAAATGATTCATTAGAATTTTCTCGACCTCAAATCCCTAATTCTCCAGGTCAAGGTACTACATCAGAATCCCAAAATAGTTCAGTAACTAGCTTATCCGATAAAGACAAACGATATTCATTAGATAATTTGGCTAAACAATTACAACAACAAGGGTATTTTGAAAAACTTCCTTCAAGAGCTAATACTATTAGACCCACACAACCATCACCATTTCAATCACAACCTCCATCACAACCACAAACGCCGATGTTTGAACGTCCTAATAGATTGCCAACATCTAGTCATAACAATTCTAGTCAGGAATTGGTCAATAAATATACTGATAATGATGCTATTAATGATAGTTATGTTTATGGGAGTAACACAAGAGGGTAGTGGTAAATATTATATAGAGAAAATAGTACAATACACTTACGGAGAAAGGATTTATATGGTATTGATGAAGTGCTATGGTGGTTAGTAGAGTGTTATAGGTGGTTAGTAGAGTGCTTGAAGACTCGTGCCTGTTCATATTTCCACAAAGATTCGCTCTCCGTCGCACCAAATTACATCTAGCCACTGGTCTTATCACCACCTACTCATTACTACTCATCATGTTTCAACTCTTCAGATCATCAAGATTAGCTCCCAATTTTCCCCTTTATAAACATGGATATCCAAGAACCTTCAAATTCCTTAGTAATAATTATGCCACTTATAAATCGTTTAAAAACACTAACCAATTCAACTTTCAAAAATTCATCTCCAATAGAAATGTCCTTTATTCACTTTTAGGATTAGGTGGATTCTATTTATATTTTCAAGACGAAGCTCCTTTCACTCATAGAAGACGGTTCTTATGGGTTCCTTATTGGTTAGAAAAAAAAATTGGAGATATGAGTTATAAACAAATTCTTTATCAATATCAATCTAGTATAGTTCCTTATAACGATCCTATTTATGGAACTATTTCTAATATAGTCGATAAATTATTGGAAACTAGTTATCAATTCAGTGATGATAGTAATCAGATTAATCATTTGAAAAAGTTAAAATGGCAAATTCATGTAATCAAAGTAAATGGTAATGAAGTACCACCTAATGCATTTATCTTACCTAATGGGAAAATCTTTATATTTTCATCAATCTTTCCCATTTGTAAAGATGATAATGGATTAGCTACGGTTTTATCGCATGAATTATCCCACCAATTAGCACATCATTCTATGGAACAATTATCTAAGCAACCAATTTATATCACTCTATCTACTGTACTTTATATGGCTACTGGGATTAGTCGGTTTAATGATTTGTTAATAGCTGGGTTATTAACTATGCCAGCATCTAGAGAAATGGAACTGGAAGCTGATAGAATTGGTTGTGAATTAATGGCTAGATCATGTTTTAATATTCGTCAAATTCCTGATTTTTGGATACGGATGCATGATTTTGAAGAAAAGAATCTGAAACGAATGACAAGAGGATTATTTAGTGAATTTTTATCAACTCATCCTAATACAAATAAAAGAATCCATGATATAAATTCTTGGATGCCTGATTTAGAAATGATTAGAGATGCTTCGAATTGTCATCAATTCGGTCAATTTAAAGGATTCTTTTAATGATTATATATGTATATACAACAAAGCCATTTAATGAATAATAAAATTTTTTTACTCTATTCAATTATGTACCGGGAAGCAGATGATGATGATGATTTGATAAATGGTGAACCTTTATAAGGAAACACCAATAATTTAAGTTTGTAAGCAGTTATTTCGGATCGAGTGTCCGGTAATTGTAATAAATAACATTCTATAATTCCTAGTCGTTTAGTATTGTCTTTATTATAAAAAGGAATACCAAGTTTAATAAATGGCAAATTTCCATGGAAATCTTGATGTAAGGCTTGTTGTAAATCACTATCATTTTCACGATCTAATTTAATTTCAACACTCAGGTTTACAAAGTTTTCTATTTCCAGTAGATTGATTAATACTTGACCATTAGAATCTAAAAACATCGACCCGAATTTGGTGATATTATCATTAAGTTTTTGCTTTATTATCTTATTAATATGATACTTAAAGTGGTCATATTCATTATTAATATCATTTAGCAATTGTTTATAATCCGTTTCATCATATTTAGGAATTTCAACCACATTTTGATATAAATCATTATAATTTTTAGGCATGATGAAATTCAGCAGTTTTCTATATTGATATTCAATGATTCGTTTATATCCATAGTAGCCAGAGGCTATAATTGGGGGTCCCAAAGTAAATATAAAATTAGGATGTAAATTGGCTATAGCTGTACCGGTAACAAATAAACCACTCCAAAATGTTAATGTACGAGGAGCTTTGTTATACCAAAATACTGACAAAGCATTTTTACTGGAGATGAATGATTTTCTAGGTGGACCAGTGATAAATCTGTTTCCCCATTTGACTTGACGGAAAGCAGACGAATTTAATTGATCAAGTTTATGAGTATGATATCGGAGTCTATGTAACCCAAAGCAGTTATTAAGTGGTGATATTCGTAATAGTAGCATTAGTAGTTTATACAAGCAGTGTCTTTAATTGCATCTCTTCACATCGCATCTTGATAAATTAGAGTCGTTCGATTACCATGAATAATGATAACCAAGTATTCAAGTAATGTTGTGGAATTTGAACCCTTGAAGCTTGTGGTAATATTTGAATTGCCAGGTATAGGTAGCTGGATGTTATAAGTAGTTGCTATGATATGTGTGATATGGTCAGTAATCTGGGTTTGTGTGTGAATAAATAAAAGAGTACGTTGGATTACTATGAATCTGATTTAGTAATTAATTCTCACACAGTTTTGCAATTTTCACATATTGTGAATATCAAATAATCAGAATTTGAATACATAGAGTCAGACCGATTATTATGGGATCATCGTATAGGAACAGATTCCACACAATCACAAGAGATTAATGCCATACACCACACTCGAGAGGATTTATTATGACAGTGCAAAGATAGTAGTATTGGCTGCAAAAAACATAACTTTTGTACACTTACAGAATACTTTTTGCTGAAGAGTTACATAATTAATCATGGTAAATTTGATAGTGGGTGATTATCAAGGCCCATCAACCTAAATTCTTGGGGCATTGACTAGTTTCATTGCTGGTAATAAAAATTGGCCGGTGAAGACGTGAAGACCATCATATTAGATCGTAACTGTATTAGTATTACACACGACTAGAATAGAAATTGAATATCATATCGTATAGAAGAAGTAAAAAAGACCAAAGCTGGAGTTAAATACAACATGCCGAGACGCCTCTGTACGAAGTTCTTGAATTTCTAGATAAAGTTGAAATTCTAGTTGAAAAATAAGTGGGTCTGAGAGTTAGTTCTCATATTAAAAGCTCGCTTTCAACTCTTTCATAGTCAGAGCTCACCTTGGGTCTCATCTGATCTCACTGCTCATCTTCAGAGCTCATCTTCAGAGCTCATCTTAAGAGTTAATTGCCATACGCATTAAATCTTTCTCAAGAGATTCCATTACTTTCTTGAAAACAAATGGGAAGACCTGATATAGGTACTGCTAAGTACCAGTCTAAGCAACTAAAAGCATCGGGGCTTCAAAAACTAAAGTTTTATTGCCAGATTTGTGAAAAACAATGCCGAGATTCCAATGGATTTAAGAACCATTTAAATTCTCCATCTCATTTAGGCAGAATTGAAAACTTATCAAAAACCAATAAAGATGTAGTAAAAGAATATTCCAATGAATTTGAACGTGATTTTCTTAAGCTTCTACGAATAAACCATGGAACTAAAGCAATAAATGCTAATAAGTTTTACCAGGAATATATTCTTAATGATAAGAATCATATCCATATGAATACTACTAAATGGAATAGTTTAACTCTGTTTATAAAACATTTAGGGCAAAGTGGGCTTGTTAAAGTTGAAAAAGAGGCTGGGAATGATGAAGAGGAATTCAATTTGTCAATAAAATTAGTGGATCCGACTGACCAAAATCCTTTAAAGAATACCAAAGCTGATAATGAAGAGAAATCCAGAATGAAGTTTATCAACAACCAGATCAAGTTAGGTAAACAACAAGAAGAGGAGAAACAACAACAACAGAAACCGCACTGTGAACCAGAGAATAAACCACAAGAGAATATTAATGAACCTGTAAAACCCATAAAACTTAACTTGAAAAGGGCAGGTCCTAAAACAACTACAAGGCCATCAATATTTGAATGAGTTATTAAATTAGATAAAACCTTTAACTCAGGAATTCTATAATATACACTAATGAGTAATGATTACATGTCCACTAAACTCTCTCATAACATAAAACATAAACATCTCTAGACTGTAATTTATGATGATATTCACCATGATTAATATTCAATTTTACTGATTCATCATCAAAATAACACCAATATTGCTTTTTATCATGTTTATTAACCAATGCTGTATAATGGCCGGATTTTAAATTACCATAATGATTGATAATCCCCATTAATTTATACGTGATTTGATTCCCTCCACCACTATTACCATTTCCAGAATTTGAGTAATTATTAAACTTTAATTGGGATGGATAAATTATATTTGTATCTAATTTATCAGTCAAATTATACATGGAGAATCGTGATAAATGAATGAATAGAATTTTAGGAAGTTTAATAAAATTCAACTTTTTGATTGATAAAGACGTTTTTTCTTTTTCCTGGTTTTTCTTTTGTTCTGATTTACTTTCTTTTGATGGTGATTTACTTCTTCTACCTAATCTGAATATACCAGGTTTTTTGGTGAATACCGGATGATTATCCAATGCACTCTTATCTTCTATTTGCTTAGAACATTTAGGACATTTCCAAGCATTTTCACCTCCTAATATTTCATCTTGAGTATAATATCTTAAACATTCAGACAAATCTACATTCCCATTATTTCTATTATTAGGAATTGGTAATGACAATATAGTAAATGGAGAATAGTTTATCGATTGGAACCCACATTTATCACAAATCAATTTATTCTGCAAATGACCTTCGAATAAATCATGAATCGGCGAATTACCTTCATATTCAATTAATGACTTATACCATTTGAAATATCCTTCTAATTCGTCGAATAATATATTTATACCCCATATTTTTATATAATTTTCAAACATTGGTAATGATAAATCACTTGATGAAGGAGAAGGAGAAGAAGAATTGGAACTACTACCGGTGGTTTTATCTGACAATTCTTCATGCAATCTATCTAAAATAAACAATAGAAATTCTTGTGAATCTTGTTGTTCATATGGGATATTTAAATCTGGTTTCAATAATGATGAGATTCTAATGAATTTAGTAGGTGCAATAGAGGCACCACCATGTAGATTGAAGGATTTGATAAGTCCTGATAATGCCTCACTTAATAAAACTGTATCTTTAGAGTTATTAGCCTGACTCTTTTTAGCTGCAATGAATTTGGGGTTCCTTATGAATTTATTATATTCCAGATTGGTGAAAAGTGCTTTAAATTCATTAACAGCAAACAACAATTGGATGGTGGAATTTATGTAGCAAGAGGACCCAAAATTTTTTAATCCGCAGATAGCATATTCTTGCATTCGTTTACTTTTACCATGGGCAGGTTGATTAGGGTAATATGCTTGTTGTCTGGAGCCTTGGTACAGATATTGTTGTGGGGGTAATTGTTGTGGAGGTAATTGTTGGTTATATGGATAGTTTTTAGTGTTTGGAACTGGGGCAGGTACAGAAGGAGGAGGAGGAAGTGATGATGGAGCAGCATAATCAGCACTATAAGATCCCATTAAAGGAGCAGGAAATTGACCATTTGAAGTCAGATTAGAATAGGTTAAATGATTTTGTATCGGTGTTGGCATGGGAAATGGAATAGACATTTGATTCATTGGGACAGATTGAGGAGCTGCTTGTGTATGTGCTTGGTATTGATATTGTGGGTGTGGTGGATTAGTCGATGGTATTGGAGGAACTGGTCTTAAAGAGGTGGAAGATGAGCTGGGATTAGAAGCTTCTTGAGAGCCTTGATACGACTCGGTAGTCTTGGACAACAGAGTACGGCCTCTTGAATCAACATCAATTTTATTATTGAAGTAAAGATCATCATTTGAAATATCCCGTTTAATAGGATAAGGTGTTTCCTTAACATCCTTCAAATAATCAAGCTTTACAGGATAAGGAGTCGCAGCAGAACCATTTTCCTTTAACTTAGTTACCAGTGGTTGGGATTTAGATTTAGGTTGTAAAGGAAGTCCAGGAGGTAAAGATGTCGGTATTGGGGGACGAATAGGCTGGTATGACTTTGAATCTGGTTTATTTTCATGATCTAAATGGGTTTGATCAACTTTCGGAGCTGGTGGAAGATGATTTAAAGGAGCTGTCATTTTATTGGAACTGTCTGTAGAAATTTCGGACTTGGAATGATCATTATACTTAAGAGAAGGAAACCGTTGTTGAAAATCAATTATTGAATCATCGGATTTATTATTCAGGTCATCATAGGGATTACTACCAATGGATGACTTTGATTCATCAATACTCAACAGATGGAGTTTTCCAGATAAATCATGACTTCCTTTAGACTTTGTCAAATATTCAGTATATAACTTATCATCATCAAAGTCAAAATCTTGTTCTAGATCATGATCTGGTTCAGATCCTTCCTCTTGACCAGATTGACTTTCTTGATCGTCTTGATCGAATTGATCCTTCTTCTTCAAATACTCTATATACTCATACAACCAATCATACAATTCATTGACATCAAAACGTAAAAGATCCTTATCATCAAGATACTCCAAGATCAACTGTCTAAGTTCAGTCAAAGGAAATTGATAAGCAGAAGTGTCTATAATATCATCAGTATTATAAAATGCAAACACATTCAAATAAATAATAAAGTCATATTCATTGGAGGAAATAAACTGGTCAAACCCATCAAAGTGAAGCATAATAAAACTATTTATGAAATAGTTAAAGATCAAGTAGCCCTTAATATAATATTTTAAACTTTGTTCATCTCCATGAATGGAATTAGCCAGGTTCTCATAAAGTAATTCACAATAGTCAATCAAATCAAACACCGACTTATTCTTCAAGTTTTGGTCTAGTTGTAAATGTCGAAACTCTTCATTTATCAACTTGTAATAGTACCTCTTCACCTCATTAGTCTTCATTCCTTTTTGATTGGGCTTAGTTAACCCCATCAATCACAGTGATTTCGATGTACAAGCTTCTTTTTTTTAGATTTGTTTGTGCGAACTAAGCCTACTAGTACCACAGTTATATGGAGACCACCAGGAAGATAAGTAAATGGTTACACCAGTAAACTATATAGAGACTTATGTCATGTTTGTCCATAACTGTATATTATTATATCATATTAGGAAGGATTGAATGGCATCATTCCAAAACTTCCGAGTAAATTTTCATATACGTAGTTAGAGTTATCATTATCGTTATCATCATAATCTCTATGGGGATTATTATCCTTGAGAAGAGATTGAGTATTATTGTAGTTATCAGACTTGGGTTTTTGGTCATTGGGTTGTACGTTTGTATCGACCAGGGCTTGCGGATGAGTTTGAGGTCCAAATGATGATGATGATGATGATTGTTGTGGTTGTGGTTGTGGTTGTGGCCGTGATTGAGATTGAGATTGAGATTGAGATTGTAAATGCATTGGAATACCAGTGTCAAATTGTGAATTTGATCGTGATTTGGAATATGATCGGTACAACATTCCATAGGCTTTTAGATCATCATCGTCATCTCCTTTAAACTTGCCGATTATGCTAGAAATGGAATTGGATCCATTATTTGTTATACCAGATCCTGATCCAGCTCCAACACCACCAACATTAGCACCAGGCCCAGAGTTCCCGGTTGGGGTGGGTGCTGATTGAGGTTGTGGAGTCACATTTCCACTAAAATAATGTAATGGATGATGCTGAGATACAGGTTTTTGATTTTGTAAAGGGATTTGTTGATGTAATTGATTTTGGGGTAAATCAGTTAAATTTCTCATTTGTTCCCAAAAATCTAATCCTTCTTCTATTTCTTCATCTTCTTCATCTTCATTTGCTTCATTATTATTACCTGACATATTAGACATTCCATTATTACTTTTGGTTATAGAATCAATATGTCCTCTATCTTTATGAGCTTTTTTATTCGGACTATTCGAATCGTACATTTTACGTTTTTTAGTCATTTCTTCAGCTGCTGCTAATTCTACTGCTTGTGTTAATGGAGTTAATGAAGCAGGAGAATCTTCTCGTCTAAATATCCGAGAATTCTTATCGGCCTTTTCTTTATCATTATTATTACTATTATGATTATCATCATTTCCATTATTATGATTAGAAGTAGTATGTATAGTATTGATAGATTGAGGAGGAGTTGAAGTAGGGGAATTTGATGAAGTTAATTTGGGCAATTCTGTAAGTGGGGGTAAATAATTGAAATGTTGAAATCGATTCAATTGTGCTTCTGGTTCTAAGAAATAAGATCTTTGTTGATTAGTAGATGACAGACCACCACCAGCACCACCACCAGTAGTAGCATAGCTTGATGTGTATGGGCTGGCAGAAGAATTGAGATTTAATGGATCATTTGGAGTATTTGTAGGTTGAACATGAGCAAATGGGTGAGGTGGAGGACCATAATGATGATGAATATGTTGATGAATTTCAATATTTAAGTTATATGATTTAGCATATTGACATAATTGATTAACTACTCCTTCATCACTAATGGTTCCAGTATTGGAGAATTGGGCCAGAGGAATATTACTAGGAGAATTAGCTGTTGGGATTAAAGTATACTTCCATTCAGTTTGATTATGATTGGTATTTCTTCCATTTAAATTTCCATTATTAGAATTACTCATATTGGTTTTATAGTTATTACCATTACCAGTAGATGGAGTAAGAGAATTACCATTAGATGAACCAGGTGATAAAACATTTGAATGGAAATTACCAGGAGATTTAGAAGCAGTAGAATTTGGTGGACTAAGATTATTAGTACTACCACCACTACCACCAGCACCACCAGCACCACTACCAGATGTATTATTAGTGTTGTGGTTGTTATTCGAAAGTAAATTCTGATTTAATTTTTCAACTTCCTGTTTAATGACAGGTTCAGCTTTACCTTTGGCAACATTTAATGCAATATTTCTCCATTTATTTCTACAGGTTAAAGCAGGACGATTATTGAAATGAGCAGCCACAGTTCTCCATTTAGTACCATGAATTCCAATTTGTCTAATTAAAAGTAATTCTTCTTCTTTAGTCCAAGGATTCAAACGATCTTTAGTTTTAGGATCCAACACTTCAGTATACCTTTTAGCACATTGATCTGTAGTTCTAGTCCCAATAAAATTAGATACTCGTTGCCAAGCAGGTCCAAATTTTTCATAAGCATCAATTAACATATTATCTTCTTCCTTAGTCCATTTTCCTTTCCGTAGATTAGGATCTAAAGAAGTGGTCCATCTCTTTTTAAAATCTTTAGTTTTTCTAGATCCATCTTTAGATAATGCTGTAGCTACAAGATCCCATTCTATTTGATCAACTTTGATATCTTGAGGATTATCAACTCCTGTAAGTTTGAGTAAAAAATTGGTCAATTGTTCATCTTCTTCTGGAGTCCATAAATTTCTATTAGCTCTTCTAAAAGTCTTTATACCAAAAGATTCTGCTATAGAAAGTGGATCCATTTTTGATTTCTTATGGTCTTCACTCATTGACTCTTGATTTTGACTCTCCTGTGGGTGATGGGGGTGGAAGGGGAACGATGTTTTGTTGTGTGAGGAGGAGATCAAAATTTAGAACAAATGGATGAGTGGGTAGGAGGATATATGTATACACGAGTGGACGTGGTTTCTATAAGGATCAATCAATTATATGACTAGACACAAAGGGCTTAAAAGATCAAATGCAGTTGTTTGTTAGGGAGTCTTAAAGTTTAAGAAGTCAAAGATGAGATGCGGGACCAGTCAAAGAAAACGAAAAAAAAAAATGCTAACAGAAGACAAATTGGTAACAGGCACGCCCTCTATAATAGCAGAGACTGTCAATATGATATACAGTAAACAGCAGGATAAATGTATACATCAAAAGACATAGACTAAATATGTATTCAAAGATATGACTATAAGAGTCGTGGTACCACAAAAAGCCGGTATCCAGATCATGGGGCTTCTTCAGCCGGTTCATTACTTTCATTATTATGGATTAATCTCAACAAGTTTCTTAATAACATTGATATAGTCACTTTCCCAATAGATGGAACATATAAACCAGCTTTCAATTTAATATCATCAGAAAAGTTCTTTTCACTAGAGAAATTAATTACTGTAGTTCCATTAGTAACTAAATCACTATTGAACTTATAATTGGGAGATGGAACCCCAGTAATAATCACATCACAAGTTGGGGCCAAAGTTTCTAAAGTGTTTTCAGTAGGATCTAAATCAATTACTTTATGTTTCTGTTCAGATAAATCATCACCTCTAGTGAATTGTTGGATATTGTTAATGTCCACTGAATATACAGTAGCCCCATCATTAGCCAATAAAGCTGCTAATGGTCTACCAACAATTTCAGACCGATTCACTACCATGACTTTTTTCCCATATAATCTATTTCCATATCTTAAGATCTTATTATAAACTCCCAAATATTCCAAGATTTTAACGATAGCCAATGCAGTACAAGGTAGAATTGATTTTTTGGTATTATGAGGAGGATCTAAAAATCGAATATTATGATACAAATTCTTATAGTAAAGATAGTTCAACCCTTCAACATCTTTTTCAGGGCTAATCAATTGTTGTAAATATTGATCTTGTCTGTCCCCAAATACCGGGAAATAAATCATAATTCCATGAATATCTGGATTCTTATTGGCTTTAATAAGATTGGTTTCCAATTCATTTTTATCGACTTGAACCAATTCATATTCAAATCCCAAGTCAATACAGGTTTTACTTGTCCAATCAGCGTACATAGAAGCGGCTGGGTCATCATTAGCTAAGAATCCTACAACTTTAGGTTTAAATGACAATTGGTCTACTTGAGAAGTGATTTCTTCGGTATAAATTTTGGCAATGGTAGATGCCAATATGGTTCTTCCTGCTGGTTTACTTGACATATTTTATCTATGATATTGAGGGGATTGGAGGTTGTGGTTGTGGTGGTGGGAAGTTGTGGTTATTAATGTAATAATTATATCCTTTGAAGAAACGTTTCAAGTTATGTAGGATCTGAGAAATTATGGTGGTGCAGAGTCAAAGCCCTTCGCGATGAGGGCCTGAAAGGGTCAAGCACCAGATGGGTGCAAAATGAGGATACTGTGGAGGGTGTATAGATTAAGTGTATTAGATCAAGTGTATTAGATCAAGTGTATTAGATTAAGTGTAGGTTATATGTACTTGATAAATTAACTACACTATATATCATAATCCATGAACTATTCCTATCTTAAATGAGCTGACGCATTTTTATATAAACTTTGCCAAATAAATGCTTCACTTAACATCAACTCAATATCTTTTTCGGTCCATGATTTAGTTGGTGGACTTTGTAAAAACAATAAAATTTCTTGGAAATCCTTATGTTTTAATTCATTACTAAATTTAATCAAAAATGCTGCACATACATACACATGGAAATTATTAAACCCTATAGGAGATTCGCTTAGATAAGTATCCCACATTCTAATAATTAAATCAATTGATAATTCTCTCATTAATAAACAATTCATCCATCTAAATGAAAATTGAATAAATTCAATGGATTCTTGATTAAAATGATTAATTAATTCCAAGTCTATTTTACTAATAAGATTCTTTAAATCATTCACTTGCTTAATAATTCCTGGCTGTTCATGAATATAATTATCGGTGATAGTATCTAATAATCTAGATAAACACCAATAAGAATCTGCTTCTATAATGGTTAAAATCCTATCACTTAATAAGTTGGGATCAAAATTATTAACAGTATAATTAAGTAAATTAGGATCTTCATTTAATAAATATTGTTCTTGAATATCATCATTTTCATTTTCCAGTATTAATCCAGGAATAAATAAACAAGTATCATCTATTTGATTATTCTGTTGTTTTTGTTTCAATGATTGTAATTGCCATAAATAATTTCCTAAAAAAATTTGATAAAATGGAGTTACCAAGTCATTTATTCCTTGAACATAACCACTAGCTGGATGTCTAATTGACCAAAAATATAAAATTTTTCTTAAAGATTTTTGAACTTGAGGATATCCGTATAATTTAATTGATGGATTAGTTCTTTTAACATCAATTTTAATTTGATGATATAATTGTTTTTCTTTTGTTAAATTAACTGATGATGAACTCATGGATTTGTTATCATTTTCATCAAAATTTATCGTTGAGCTCATTAGTTTAATTCCATCTAGATATTCTTGTCGTTTAATTTTCAATGTAGAAACTTGTCGACTTTTATTGGTTGGTAAATATCCTAATAAAATTTGCCAAGTTATAGCTCTTAAATTTGAAGGAATCCCATTCCATGACAATTTTCTTAATTCTTGAATATTAATATTAGATGATTGAGTTAAAATCTTTTTAAATTTTTCAAACTTGGTATTCAATTGATTTAATTTATTAATTTCTAATTTTGCTTTCATATCTTCGGCATCTATTGATTGCTTATGTTTACTATCAGATGGATTAAATTGTTGTTCCATTGGCAAAGTTAAATCGGGATATAATGAATCTAACATTGGACTTGGTTGTACAATAGGATTATTACCAAATCCAGTAGTGTTCCCACTACTAACACTAGTATTAGGATTCATACTATTATTTATTCCCGTAAGATCGTCATCATTAAAATTAGCATCCCAATCATCATCTAAGTCAGCATATTTAGCACTAACTATACGCTTAGGTTTATTAGAAGGAGAATGATGAGTATTATAACCATTGCTTGAAGTAGGAGTTAAGTTAGACTTTGAATGGGAAAGTCCTGATCCCATACCAATGGGACCTGAAAGTGACCTTTTAGGGGATGATCTTCTAGGTGATTGACCCCCCGATTTAGATAATGGATTACCACTAGACCGGCTAGCGTTATCAAAACTGGTTTTATTCAAATTAGGTTTATTGGCATTTATAATTGGGGATTCACTCAAGTCTGAATTACTATTATTGTTATTACTATAAGATAATGAACCATAGATATTTGAATTGACCAGCTCAAAGTCATCAGAAGCTTTAGAATGATTCGATGGGGTCGATGATAATGATAAGTTCTTTAAAAAGCTCGACAAATGTTTACCTTTACCACCTTTTTCACCAAAGATAAATTCGTTGTTGGCGTTATAAACTTGTGACATTTCTGGTTTTTTCTTACCCATTATCCACAACAGGGATTTTCAAAAAAGGATGTGTGGGTGAATAAATTAGTAGGAATTGATTGATATGATTGTAGCCACCAAAGTAAACAAGGAGAGAGGATTGGGTTATATAACAATCAGAGTGATTAAAGGATGATGTAGCGGTAAAATGATAATAGTTGTTGACAATTGAGTCGCGCAAGTTGATCGATGGTGCGACGGGGATGAGAAAGTGCGAGTTATGGTGGGTGTTAGGGAGAATCTGGTGGTACGATCCAGTACGAGCCAGTACAGGTACGAGCCAACACCGGTCAGTACGAGCAGTTAGGGGATGTCATCGAGGGTGTAGGGATGAGCAACTACCAAAAGAGCATCAGGATGAGCAACTACCAAAGGAACATCATATATAGGTAAATATAACAATCATTGGCTATAAATACCAGTAGCTACATGGGACCAGCAATCACAAGTATCAATGGAAATTACCAATGGATAGTACTAGTAACCAGTATTGGAACACCAGTACCAATGAGTCCCAATGGCTAGCACCAGTTCTCACTTCATAATTGTGCGTCTCGATCTACTGCCTAGTTTTTCCGAAACCGCAGCTCTATAGAAACATCTCAAGTTATATCATCTTTAACCCCATATCCACAAAGGATCCTTCATAACCTCTTCAACATCTTTCCCCACAAATTCATCTAGTCCCGTTAAATTCCTATCCCTACTCCTTTCTTAAACCCCCCCACAACATCCCATTAAACTCCTATGACCTCACAATATCCCCAGATATAGCTAAATCAACAATTAAAACGCACGGATTTCCCGAACCACTTCCGTCTTGGCATACAGAATGGCTTTAAAATAAATTGATCCCGGAGACATATAGGAGTCCACATTCATTGTTCAACGTCTATAATATTTTTGGAATAGGATCCCGATAAATTCCCAACTTCCTAATTCCCCCAATTGTAGTGTGCCTATTTATTGTCCAAGTCTCCTAAACTTACCCCACGGCTTGGCATAGTCCCGGTACCGGAGTCAGCCCTACAGAAAGGGCGCGGCTACAGATTTTCCACCAGTGATAATGCTAATCTTGACGCATTTTTGACGTTTGCCAATCTTTTTAGGACTGTCAAAGTAAATGTCACTTGTCTAACGGACTTGATGGAAGCGTAACATATGGTTAATCGTACTATATACAACATTAGCATCTTATACAATTCCATATATCTATGTCTACTCCCACACCCACACCCACACCCACTTTAACCCCCCATCGCCCTCTTGTCTGTATCGCTGGCTAGAATTTGCCAGTGGACGCAGTAGGGGTCTTGTAAACTCCGAACACAATAACATCACCAGTAAATGCCCGATGCCAATGTCAATTCCCATGCCCAATTCCCCGCCCTTCATTTAACTCATCGTACCTATTCGAATGTAATCCAACAGTTGTTCATTGCTACGACCATCTCTTTCACTCCTCATCTTCATTCTGTATCTGTCCTTTCTCTGTACTCACCCCTCTTCCTACAGTTAATTACCTTTACTTGCGGAGTAAATTACAAGTTCCCGAAACTTTATTTCTTGGGTTTTCTCCTTATCCACTTAAAATTGTGTTTTAAGCGATCAACCCACAAAGCTGTTTCCTATTGGATCTTTGGTTTTGGGGTAATCATATCTATTGCAGTATCATAACCTTCTCTTGTCCCGGGATCATCTCTGTTAAGGATAATTTTATTAGTATCCTAATTAGTTCCTTCAATTAACGAATTGGTTTGTAGCAAAGATTTCTCCAAAACAGAATTCCAGTTCTTTTTTTTACCCCAAAGATTTTTTTTTTTTGGTCCAACGAAATTATATAAATTAATCAGCTGTGGTCGCCCCTTCCAACTTTATTTTAGTTTTTTAGTTTTTTAAATTTAGTAACATTATTATTAACATGACTGACGATTACTCTGATATTGGATCAGTTCAATCTGATGCAATTAGAGACCACAACAAACATGTTATTAACCCCCCTCAATTTACCTCAAGAGCCATAAAGAAATATATTAAGACCAGATTCACCAGTTTATTTGTTCCAAAGCTGGAGTTAGCTCAATATAGTAAACAAGAAATCTTCAATCCTTTCAAACCATTGATGGAATTATCATTAAGACAATGGAATTTCTTCTTTATTGGAATGTTGGCATGGACTTGGGATGCATTTGATTATTTTACGGTATCATTGAATATGGATGCAATTGCTGAAACATTACAACGGGATGTTAGTGATATTTCATGGGCCATTACTTTGGTATTAATGTTTAGAACCGTTGGAGCAGTAATTTTTGGATTTATTGGTGATAGATATGGAACTAAAATTCCTTATTGTATTACATTAGGATTATTAATTGTGTTACAAATTGGATGTGGATTTATTCAAACATATCCACAATTCTTAGCCGTTAGAGCTTTATTTGGAATAGTTATGGGAGGATTATATGGACCTGCTGTAGTCACTGCTTTACAATGTCCTAAAGCTGCCAGAGGTATAGTACTGGGATTATATCAACAAGGTTGGGCATTAGGATATTTATTAGCAGTGGTTTTCCAAAGAGCTATTGTTTATAATTCTTCAGAAGGTTGGAGAGCTTTATTTTGGTTTTCTGCTGGTCCTCCTGTTTTATTTATAATTTGGAGATTAATGTTACCAGAAGTTGATACTTTTATTGAACAACAACAAAAATTAGCTATTAGAAAGAAACTTCAACATGAAAATTCCACTCAACAAGAACAAGAAAAAAAGAGTCCTTTAATTAGTGATGATTTTAAAAAAGTGTTAAAGACTTATTGGTTAATTTTAATTTATTGTGTGTTTTTAATGTCAGGATTTAATTTTTCAAGTCATGGAAGTCAAGATTTATTTCCAACTCTTTTGACAGCCCAATTAGGATATGGATCCGATAGATCTACTGTAACTAATTCAGTAGCTAACTTAGGAGCCATTTTTGGAGGATTTGTATTTGGACATGCTTCTACCTTTGTTGGTAGAAGATTAACAATTATTATTGCTAGTATAATTGGAGGTGCTATGATTTATCCATGGGCATTTGTTAGAAATTCAGGAATTAATGCTGGGGTATTTTTCTTACAAATGGGAGTTCAAGGTGCTTGGGGGGTTGTACCAATTCATTTAAGTGAATTGGCTCCTCCTTCTTATAGAACTTTTGTAGTGGGAGTTTCTTATCAATTAGGGAATTTATGTTCTAGTGCTTCATCTACTATAGAATCTACTATAGGAGAAAGATTCCCTATTGTTAGAAATGGGAAACATGTGTTTAATTATTCTAAAGTCATGGCCATTTTTATGGGTTGTGTATTTGGATATTTGATTCTTATAACATTTGTTGGACCAGAAAATAGAAATGCTGATTTTGATGTTGATAGGGATGAATATGTTGATGACCTTTATGATATTGGGAACAAATCAGACGATGATTCTGATGAAGAAGCTGGCGATGATTTTGGTCGTCGTACTGAACCATCTGGGCCATCTGGAACAGTTGATAGAACTGAAGCAAAGAAGCAAGAGAGTTCACATGTTGAAAGGAGAAATTCAGAAGTATAGGATAGGATATGTTATATATGGATAATTGATTTTAATAGTGTGTATTAAAGATGTAGATGTAGAGGTGGTGTGGTAGATGTAGAGGTGGTAGAGGTAGTAGACGTGTGGTTATACTTCTCTTGTAGTCTTGTGCTCTTCGGTCTTTTTGCAGCTTCTCACCTTTTACACCGCGACTTTTCAACTAAACTCACTAAACTCCAAATACCAACACCAACCACTTCCTCAACCCTCTTAGACTTTCGAAATTCCCATCCAACCATGAACTTACAAATAGGGTATTATGACCCATTCAATGTATACCCGCTAATTCAACCGAGCCTAGAGTCTAAGCTCCCCCTAACAAACTTACACTGGAAAATTCTGCTGAATACCATCAAATCAATTCCCAAATTACCCATAGACATTATTGAAGAAGTCCCTAAACGAATGAATAATAACGTATCGATTCGATTAATGTTCATTAAATGTAATGACATGTCTACTTATAAGTCTCAAGTTCGTCCTTTGATTAAAGAATGGTTAAAACTGAGTCATGGGAATCCTATGATTGAATGGATGATTGTTTTATATACTCCACTAAAGAAAGATTCAAAATATACCATTAAAACTTCAATCTATGAGAAGTTAAAGACTGATTTTAATAAAGATGGTAAGGAATTATTAGCATTAAATATCTCTAGTGAAGGCATTGACCGATGTTATAGATTAAAAGAAACCAATGATAATGAAATCAATAAATTGGAGATTTATAATGAATTTATTGGCAAATTAAAACAATTGATTTTGAATGGGTTTAATAAAAAGATTTCTTCTGCAAATGAATTACTTTTAAAGGCAGAAAACTCTAAACAAGAAAATTCCAACGAAGAGGATTCTCATGAACAATTGATGAAAACCATCAATTTATTAGTCACTACCAGTAAATATCATTTGGAGTTATACCTTTTCAAAGAAGCATTGAATCATTTAAATCAAGTGTCTTATAAATTTAAACAATACTATTATCAATCCAATAAAGTTCCTTTCACCCATGAATTGAGTATTATAGATTTCCTGAAAGTATTTGAAACTCTTGTGACTAATGGTCAAAATCTTGATTTATTACTGGAAACTAATGTATTCAAAATCTTTTGTTTTATATTCTATCAAAAGTACTTGGTGTTATCAAAATTAATTGATAATGAACCACTTGTATCTATCAAAGCTAGTTATATGGCAACTATATATCAAGAACTTATTCATCATATAAATGAATTGACTATAATCTTTAAAGATCAAAATAACAATAACTCCAATAAAAATTATGTATTAATTTTGGTATACAATTTTAAATTGATTGATTATTTCCTTAACATTAAAGAATTAAATCAAATCATTGAATCAGGATCCAATTCAAATGAAATCAATTTATCAAACATTCATGAAGTAATTGGAGATTTGAAATTATCTCAAAGAGATAGTTTAATTAGATTAGCCGAGATGAAACAGTATTTTTATACTGATGATGAACAATTTGATTCAATTCCTCTTGAAAATGATTCTAAGCAAGAGAATAACCCCAATTCAATTCTTGAATCTCTTGATGATATTGATAAGTCACTTTGTAAAATCCTTGAATCCAAAAATAGTTATTTCCAATATTTCCATAGTTTAAGTGAGTCAATCATCCATAGTTTTGTGCTTTGTAACAGAACTAAATCAATCGATGTAATAAGTATTGATTTGGCTCTTTTGAATTTCCATCAACAAAATTATCAAAACGTCATTAATGTGTTGCAAGATTCTTTTGAATACTTTATAAATAATGGTTGGAATTATATGGGGAATAAATTATTAAAGATTTATATTGCCAGTGTTAAAAAAATCACCTCCCAGAAACATTCAAAGGATTCAGATCATAATTTATTGATTATCAATAGTTATATGAAATTAATCAATAACCTTAAGTTGAGTAACAAAAAATCAGATATCAATCGTCAATTGACTTCAAATCTAAATCAATCTATAAGTGATATTTTAAATAATGAGATCTTACCATTATGCGTGAATTTATCCTCCAAGTTGATTATTCCTTTACTGAATTTCTTTGAACCTCTGGTTCTGCCAGTGTTTGGATTCAATCATGAAAAATTGAAATATTGTTTAACTATAAATCTTGTTAATGAATTTGATCTTGATATAATAGCAGAATCAATTTCATTGGAGCTTTCTAATGGACTTGTTTTGTCCAATGAAAAGGTTGATTTCAAGGGTTATAAGGCTGATGATAAACATAAAACACTGATGGTGGGAACACTGAGGGTAGGGTTTGAATTGTTTACAAATGTATTTATAAAAGGATTTTATAATCCTCTAAAATTGACTATCACCTTATCCGATAAGGTATCATTAGTTCATATTTTTGAACCTTCTAAAACTTTTGACCTTACTCAACCAGAAATTAATGGTGATGTTAACGATACAGTAATAGAAGATGATGGGATTTATAATGAATCTAAACCTCCAAACAGTAACGGTAATAAACCAATTCGCCGGAAAAATTCTATCTTGAATGATTCTTTAACTATGGATACCAAAATGTTTGCGGAAGAACATAATCAATTACTTAATCTGATTCATAAGCATGAATTGTATTATTATCAAATCCCCAATACATTTAGTTTAGAAGCTAGTTTTACCAAATCATATTTATTAGGCTCACCAAGGATTACTATTAAAATGAGTAATGATAATTCCCATTATCTAATTGAGAATATTTCCTTGGAATATTTACAAGTGGATGGATTTAGATTAATGAATAATGATGGTTCATCTAAAGATACCATTAACCGTATTGATAATGGTTGTAGTCAAGAAGTTCACAAAGATATCAATGTGATTAGTGATGGTGATTGTTTTATCAAAATCAAGGCTACTTATTGGATGGATGGTAAATGTTATGAATATTATTCTGATAATGTCATCAGTAGTAAATTACTTGTATCAGTAACCGTTCAAGATATATTCAAAGCTGATTCTATATTTCTGAATTTTCAAATAGGGTCAATTATTGATAGTCCCCTTCGAGTTAATTCTACAAATCTATCCCCTGCTAGTAATTCTGATGAACTGTGGGTAATTATCCAATCACCTGATATTTCCTTACAGAATGAAGTAGTGTTGAAAGACCAGATTCTTAATTCATTTTATAAGATCATGTTCAATAAGCAAAAGAATAATGCCAATGAATTTCAAGTGTCATCAACTAAACCACAATCGAACCAATTACAGTTGACAATAAATTATAATTTGGTGGCATATGAATGTAGAAATCATCTTCAAAAGATGATTAATGAGAAGATCAATGATCCAATTGTGGTTCAATTATTTGAAGATATAGTGATACCTATTTGCAAGTATGATTACAATCGATATTTAATTGATGACACTTTGAGTATAACTAATCGAGCTGAGGTTCTGCAAGTTGCTGAAGCTATTAAAAAGTATGTACCACAGAATCAAGAAATTAATGGTAATACCTATGAAATGTTAGAGACCATAATTAAGTATGATAACCCATTAACAATATCTAATGATGAAGTAATCAATGAAGTTAATAATCAACTAGAAATAATGGTTCCTATTCCACATGTTGATATCTTACAAATTATTGAATTTAAGTATTATAAACAGAATCAATATTTGGTTGGGGAACCTATTGAAATGGAATTAATTATTGAGTCAAATACTAATTGGGAACAAAGTACCAAGAAGAAAAGCCGGGCCAAAATGTTCCAATCACAGATTGAAGGTCAAGGAGAAGAAGATTTATCAATAATTGCCGAATCTTCATCAATCTTGGATGATTTCAGTGAACAGCAGCAGCAACCACAACCACAACCACAACAATTTCAATTCAATTTAATCAATGATGAAAATTGGTCAGTCACGGGGTTTAAAAAGAAAATTCTACTGGTTAACTTATCACAACCTGTAAACATCAATAAGTTCACATTATTATTGATTCCATTAACTATTGGGAAACTTCCATTACCTAAATTCTTTTTAAAATCACTTGACCAATCAGCTAATTTATCAATAGATATTTCATTTAAAAATGGTAATGAAACGTTATTGGTGGTACCTGAATTGGACAAAATTACCTTTTCTTTTTAATTTAGCATTATTGTATACGTTTTAATATATATTTGCATCTGAAGAAGTGGGATATTAGTGGTAATGATAATAACAATTAAAAGAATTACGCACAAGTCAATGCGTATAAGGGCGAGACTGGTAGGTAAAATCCACAAGAAAATGACTCCGTGGCCAAGCTGGCTAAGGCGTGAGACTGTTAATCTCAAGATCGTGAGTTCGATCCTCACCGGGGTCGGTTTCAATTTTTTTTGGTTTCTCTCTTATTATCCTTTAGGTTTATGTTATTACTATTAACATCAATACATTAAACTATAATACACTAAACTACAACATAGTCAACCAGTTTTAATGATATATATATCCATCAACTAACAATATCACATTAAGAGCCATAAGACAAAAGATTAACACCACCATCAACAAGGAATTAATGGAATTATTAAACCCAAAATTATTAATTTTAGCTGATTTATATCGATTTATAGTGATTAAATAGCTAACAGCAGTAACTATTAGAAACAATAACAGAAGCCCAACCAATAAAAATGATAAAGATTGACTTAAAGCAGAATTTAAAAATTTATCAGGCCCATCATTTGAATCATTAGAGGTATGTAATTTGAAATTTAAGTGGATCCCAAAAGAGGTAACAAATAAGGTAGTAGAGAAACGAATTAAGGATAAGCAAGTTCTTTCCAGTTGTAGAGCATCTCTTGGTTCACTAGTTTTGACGGGGAGTAACATGATGGGAGGAAGAAGCAGTGGAGCAGGAGGAAGGAGAGAGGGAGGGAGTGGTAGACAAGGTAAAGTAGCGAGAGAGAGAGTGCGGGCTGAGAGTTAGTGAGAGAGAGATAGAGAGGTAGTGAGACAAGGTAAAGTAGTGAGAGTGAGAGGTAAGAGTGAGAGGTAAGATAGAAGTCAAGTGATAGGGGATAGTAAGTCAAGTGATAGTCATGTGGTAGTAACTCATCTGTCACCGGTTATGACTACCTCGAGTAGTCACACCTTTAGCACTAATACTCTGCACTTCCCCTTACCACCATTACCTTCCCCCTCTCTTACTGTAAGATCTCAGCTAACATACAGAAATTTGTACACCAGATGAACCCATAGTAGAAGGGGGTGTCGTATTCGTATTCACTAGACCCCTTTAATCTCACCCAGACACCTAGTCACCCCGTCACCCATACACCCAGACACCCCCTGACCCCTAATATTTCATCCACTACGACACTTTTTTATTGAGTGTATATTAACTGCTCCACAATAATAAATTTTGACGATAAAGTCAATACTTACTATACTGGGTAGTGATTATGAACCACGCCAAATGAAACGAAGAATTTTCAACAATCTCACGCATAATTTCACCACCGGACACCCCGACGCGTCGCCACGGAAACAATTAAGGTATTTCATTTGGGGGAAGTGAGAAGTGAGAGAGACATCATCAACATGCCGTGACAGGCAGCGCAGGCAGCGCAGGCAGCGCAGGTAGCCACAATCAGCGTCAGGTAGCCACAGGCAGTATGAATGCTACCAGTTACAGAGTCCAATTAAAGCCTTAAATTTATCATTCCATTTTTTATACAAGAAATATTACATATAATACATTAATATACAGCTAATGGTCATGTCATGTCATCATAAGCATAAACGTCATCATAAACATAATCTTAAGCATCACTTATGTTTACGATAGTTTAAAATAATCTCAATATTATTCAATATCAAATTCAAATTATAATTCATTGGTTTTTTAAAAGTAAAATCAATTCCAATTCTCTTATAAAGATTAATATCTTTTTCATTAGATTTTGTAGTAACCGCAATTAACCCAATCTTATTGAATTTTTTATTGACCCGAATCTTCTTAGTAATATCAATCCCATTAATTGGGGGCATTTCAATATCTAAAAATACCAAGTCAAATTGTTCACGTTCCATCAATTTTAATACCGTAGAACTATTAGTTAATTTAATAATCAAACTATTAGGAAAGATTTTTGATAGTATTTTATATAAAATCTTTAAATTGATTAAATTATCATCAACAATTAAAAACTTATAATGATTATAATTAGGGACCAAAGGAGAATTATCAATAGGGCTAAGATATGATTTGGTACTATGTTTAATATTATTATCAATTCCATTGGCAGTTTGACTATTAGAATTGACAGTAGTAATAGAACTAGATCCATTACTTGAGAAGGAATTGAATGATTTAACTGAATTCATGGATCCATTAGATTTCGATGATGAAACCGATTTATTTCTAGATAAACTTCCACTAGAACTATTAGTACTAGACACTCCTGTATTAACAGAAATAAATGGTCTGCTATTCATAGAAGCACTAGAACTTTTCCGGCGACTGCCAGATCCACTGCCAGATCCACTGCCACTGGAACTAGAATATGACCGGGTTGTTCTAGGAGTATTAATATTGCTGGTACCATTTGATTCTGGTCCACTCGGAACCGGCTTTGGTTTTGGTTTATGATTACTTGAAGCTTTGAATGCCTTCAACATTTGGATAATTATATTTCTAACAAAATATTAACCGGGTTTTATGGGATTTTATATGGTTTATAAAAGAAAGGAACTCAAAAAATCAGACCTCGTCTCAAACTGGTATAAAATAAGGCGCAAACAGGAATGTTTGGATAATGTTTGAAACCCAGTAGGAGTTGAGGCTTGGGCAGGATGTTATCAAACTTTATATATATGTGTATATATATACAAAGGAGGATGGAGGAGGAGGAGGAGGAGGAGGAAGATAGCTTGTAATTTATTCGTTTATCAAAAGAATGTAATATAGCAAAATTTCCATTTGGTAATTACTGGGAATTGGGTTTTCTTTAAATAACGAAAAAGGGCCAAAATAGGCGTAAAGTTAATATACAGGTTGTTCCTGCCTCAGTGAGTAAGCGCAGTACGGGGAACAGACGAGGGGTTATGCGCAAATACCGTGGTGTCCAGAGAACATATTGGCGTCACCAGACGGACCGACCATTTGTACCGGAACCACAATGGTGGAGAGTTTCTAGTGGGAACTTACAATAATGTATTATCTGGCTCGGAACCGGCTGCGACGGCGATGGTCATGGTGCCATTCTCCCGTATTGCCGGCACCAATCCTGCGAATCATTAAAATATTTCCTTTATGGGGACTGTAAATCTGTACTTGTGTACCTACCTCATTAACTCATTTGGTTCATTAATATCACCGATTGCTGCTTGCCTGCCTTCTTGCCTTCTTGCCTGGTTTTCCTGCTCGCCCGTTTGCCAGGTTGTCTCTCTCTATTTCTCTACTTGCTACTTGCCTGCTTGCTACCTGCCTGTCTCCCATACTAATTCTTCCTATCAGCTGCCTATCAGCAAACCCTTATATTCCTGATTGCTCCTGTTCCTGTTTCAAGTGTCTTCAAGAACTTGCAGATTCTTTGTTAATCACTTCTGATAACCCAGAATCCATCCGAGCTACAAATGATTATCAAGCAATATAAGGGGCCTATTTCAGATGTACTGGAGTTTCTTTGTTTCATAGTCTTATTCTAGTTCTACCCTATTTTGTTCAATTTTGTTCCATTCTATTGTATTCTGTTAGTTCTTACCATGTAATATTGCCTGTTAGGGCTTCGCAACCGGGCAAGCTATTTAGAAGGTTGCTTTCCTAGTTGAGTTAAAAAGGTTGAATTTTTTTTTTTTGTCACCATTATTTTTTTACAGTTAGGTCGATTACCTAAGCGGCTTATTATGCTTTTATATAGACAATAGATGACCAATAATTATAGTTACAATAACTTTAAAGGGCCCTTAGAATTGCATGTAATGGGCTTGGTAAATAGAGAACCCTTAAGGCCAAGAGGTGGGAGGGGTGGTGATAGAGTAGTGACCAGGGGTGAGATGGGTTATTGTTAACAGTCGATAATAATATGAGATGAGATAATATTTCTGGTTAGGGTTGTTGTTGCTATACAGGCGTACCTGAAATTCAGTTGTTTTAGTCAAGGTTTGCAGTAACTCAGCAGATCCCAAGGCGGATACACAGGCCTAGGCCCAGCCCTGGCGATGACGCTTCTGAGTCTAGGTCCGGTCGGTGGTGTTAGAGGGGTGAGAATGTGTAGGAATGTTTGAGAGGAAGCGAGTCTGGACCTAATTAAGGTTGGTAGGTTACGAGATCAGATTTTGTACAGTAGTGGATGTAGGAAACCCTGGAGGTCTAAGAAGATGTTCTACGGGCTTGTACCCAAGGGTAGGTTGAGAGTTCCTAGGGCCAGCTGCTCTTGAGCTACCATATTATGCGTTTCTAGCCTCGGGCTCCGATTTACTTATCAATCCATCGGAATATCGGCACCTGGATTCTGTTTCAGAACTGATTGCGCTATTCGCCTAATTAAATCTAGAGAATTTAAAGTTTCATCTTTTCACTATGTATGACTGTTACTATCTAAGAGAGGCTTATTCAGGAATGACTAAGTTTGCTTATCAGTAATCAGTATTGCTCTAGTCAGTGATCAGTTTACTATACCAATCGCTTATGCAGCAATAGCTCTAGTCTATTAGTCCATTAGCTTAGTCCATTAGCTTAGTCTATGAGCTTAGTCTATTAGCTTAACTTAGTCTATTAGCTTAGTCCATTAGCGTATAACATATAGCTTAGTCGTTATTATTGGCAATTAACCTATCACATTCCTTGTCTCATTGACGTCAGTTATCATTTTGTCTTATAACTTTATATATAACTCCATAACTGCATATAACTCCATATAACTCCATATAACTCCATATAACTCCATATAACTCCATATAACTCCATAACTCCATAACTCCATCACTTTCTCATTTCATCGATACCCCTGCAGTCACTTCATGCCATCCCAGCTTGTTTTAATTTCTTAATCCGATCTCTATCTCTATTTATTTCATCCAATTCTGCTTCAGTAATTAAATGATGTTTATGAATTTCAACCGGATTCCCAGTAGTACAACAGTCAATACTCTTAATAAATTCATGATCTTTAACATCATCAATCAAATATCTTTCCAGTTTATCTATTAACATATGACTAATTAAATCATGACTTTCCTTTGGCAATAATTTAAATAATCGATCTCTATTTTTAACAAATCCTTTATAACTATAATCCAGTTCTTGAGGAATCTTCCATGGGAATCTTCGTAAGACCATACAACAATAAATAATGGCAATTGACCAAACATCTACTTTTCTAGCATCATAACCTCTAATTGGTTTATCATCTAAACTATCTGATCCTGAAGATACTGATGATGATTTCTCTTTACCAATACCATCATAATTTGGTTTAGGTGGACCATCATGTGAAAGACCATCACGTGATGATTCTGACGTTGGGACTACATCTTGATCTAATACTTCAGGACTTAAATATGGATCACTTCCTACTATTCCTCTTGATAACAATAATTTATATGTCTTACCATTAATTCTAATAAGTTCTTTTTCAGGTTTCTTAGTATCTTGATCAATCAGTTTTCTAAATTGAACTGCTGACCCAAAATCAATCAATTTTAAAATTCCTTGTTTATCAACCACACAATTATCTAATTTTAAATCTCGATGGGCTAATCCCATGCTATGTAAATGTGCAACTCCATTAATGATTTGTTTCAAATAACAATCAATTTCTTTCTCTTCCATTAATCCTGACATTACCAAGTTGAAAAAATCATAGGGACAATATTCCATAATTATATAATATTCAGCATCACTAAACATTGACAGCATATTATTTTCTTTAACTAATTCGATGGTTTTAATTAAATTTTCATGGGTTAATAATTCTCCAACTTTATACTCATTATTAACTTTAATTTTATAATCTGATTCTGCTTCATTAGGTAATCTAGGTCTAAATTTTTTAACGGCATAAACTTTAGATAGATCAGTTCTAACATGAACTAAATTAACCAGTCCTGAAGCTCCCGATCCAATTAATTTCCCTTTGGTATATTTCTTATATAATTCACTACCAGGATGTTGTGGTAAGAAATGGAATTTTTTCCCTCCTAAATGATTTCCTTGTCCATGATGATGTCCATTATTTCTTGCTTTTTCCTTTTCCGATTCTTTATCCTTTCTATCCTTTTCTTTCTTTTCTTTAGATCTATGATTATGAAATAGTCCATTTTCATCTGGTTTAAAGATTTTTAAAAATCGTTTTAATGATAAATGACTACTCTTTCTGTGAGCATTTGAAGAACTATCTGAATTACTTGATCCTACTGATGATACATTTTCCATAGATCCAGTATTGGAATTATGGGTATCCCGTTTCTTTAAAAATGATCTATATCCTCTATCATGATCAACCCCATCATTACTAGAATTAGAGTGGGATGTCAGATTGTGTCTGAAAAAGTTCTTAATTGACGATTTACTATCATGATGATGATGTGATTCCTGTTTATCATCAACTTTTGTACTTTGGGTACTATGACTATTATTACGGTCCATCGAATCCGGTGGAGTCAGAGGATCCAGTGGAGCCTTGGGATCTTCAGGGTCTATAGAATCGTCATGATCCTTGTGGTGTTTCTGGTTCTGGTTCTGATCCTGGTGGTCCGTGTGGTCATTATGGGCATCATCATCCTTAAAGCCTTCGTTGTCTTTTAAATCACCTGTAGCATCTACAAATCCCTCGTCCTTATGAATTGGGCTATTTTCCTTTGTATCAGTGTTCCCTTCATGTTCGGCAGCATCAGCTTCCAGAATGCCCACTTGTGGACCACTTTTCTCCGGATTAGCAATTATTTCACCATCAGCTGTCTGTGATTTTGGATCATTATCAGGTTCATACCCATCAGTGGTATTATCAATTGCAGCATTCTTTTCGAAATTAGCTGCTAAATTGCTTTCTATCTCTGATCCCATTATAATAATATTATATATTAATGCTAATGGTTAGAGTTTGAATACTTCAGTTGAATTTTTGACGCAATCAAAAATCTGGAGGTCGCGGCTCGCAATTGCTCTAAATGGCTGGGGTATGACTGAGAATATTAAGGAGCGAGACAGCTAGCACCGGTAGTACTAGCACCGGTAGTACTAGCACCAGCAGCACCAGTAACAGCACCATTAGTACTACTAACACCAGTAGCAGCACCAGCACCACCAGCAGCACCACCAGCAGCACCACCACTCTACCTCCTATGTCTGTTAATGTGTAAATTTCAATCTACATAATCAATATTTAAATACAATCGACACCGTAATGTAGTCATTTAGACCTAACGGCATTACCTCCAATGGCTATTATCATCATCTCTAACGGCCATTGGAATGAGAATTAGATCTTGACCCCTTAAGTAATCTAGCAGATTCAGCTTCTTCATCATGATATAAATCATCATTACCAGCCGACTTCGAATTTGGATCAAATCCCTCACTGATCTCAAAGTTTTGTTCATCGTCACTAACATTTTCAATAATGGTCTTATGAACTCCTTGAACATTAATGACTGATTCAATAATACCACCAGTTCTATATTGACGTTGTTGAGTTATTTCACCATTTTCAGGAATAGCGATTTTGGTAGTATTATTATTGACAGGAGTTGATGAAGAATTATTACCCGGACCAGATTTCTTATTCAGAAAATCAGAAATATCAGTTTCTCTTTCATTTGGTAATAAGAATTTATGATTTGAATCACCCTTGGATTGAGATAATGGGGATGATCTTTTACCTTGACTTTGGTCCAATTGATGTTGTTGTAAAGCACCTTCTTCACTAATATGAATTGGACCATATTTATCATTATCCATAACAATCCCATCATCAACAAATCTTTCAGTGACTTTAATATTCTCATCATGTTTTTTATTATTATGATCACCACCTTGTCTAGATTCTGGTTTTGGGGATAAAACTGAATCTTTAACACTTTGTAAATTTGGACGTTTAATAGTAACAAAACTTTTAGAAGTTTCTAATGGATTATCAGCAGGATTCATAGGTTTCCAAGATTTACTACTATCCATTTGTCCCAAAATGTTATTATTAGCTAATAAATTGCCAGTTCTACTTGGACTTGGCAAATCTTTATCACCACCACTAGTGATAAGATCTAATGAATCATTATTCATTCTAACGTCATTTAATACTTGTTGTCTTCCATCCATAGAATTTCTCTTAGATGCATTAGAAGATTTTTGATATAAATTATGAAGATAACTAGTTAAATTTCTTTTAGATAAAGGACCAGGTTGAGATCTTTTGATATTTTTATTAATATCCACATAAACATCAGATTCATCGACAATTTCTTCACCAATCAATTCTTCAATTACATCTTCTAAAGTTAATACCCCAATAGCCCCATAAGGTTCACCAGGACTATCACTAACAACAATCATATGAGATTTACCTTCTTGGAAATAATTTAAAATATTCAAACATGAAGTATCATTACCGGTTTCTGGTAAAGTAGCTAATGGGAATGAAGCTACTGGTAAAGCATCTTCAGGATCATAACTAATTAATACTCTAACTAATAACATTCCAATGAAATTCATGGGCTCATTAGGTAAATGAATTGGAATTCTTGAAAACCCAGCATTAAAGATTTCTTCAACTGCTTTTTCATCAAGAATGGTATCAGCACTCATAGTAAATACTCTATCAACAGGAGTCATAATACTACTAACAGGTTTTTCTTTTAAATCTAAAACAGCACTAATAATAGTGACTTCATCTTGATTTAATCTTTCAACTCCCATAGTTTTATGTAATGTAACTAAAGTTTTTAACCCCGATTTCTTATAAACAGTCCCATGATCTTCACCTAAAATATGATCTAATAACATAGCTACTGGGAATGCTATTGGATACATTAAATACATCAATAATAATACAAATGGAGCACAATAAGATCCCACTTCCAATCCATATCTTACACAAATACTTTGAGGAATGATTTCACCAAAGATAACAATGGAAGCAGTAGAAGTAACCACAGCTGGCCAACCCCCACCTAAACATCTATCTAAAACAATTGGTAAAGTTTCATTGGTAATAACATTAGATAATAAAAGAGTAATTAATACCCAATGTTTACCTCTACCAACTAAGTTTAAGACTTTTTTAGCATGTTTCCGTTCATTTTTATCACCAGAAGTGGCCATAACTTTTAAATAAACTTCATCTTGACCCATTAAACCAATGGTTAAACCAGCAAAACAACCTCCTAATAAGACTAAAACCATTGATACTAATAAATTCAAATAAAATTGTTCGGGGGTCATAGGTTCTTCTTTAGCGGCAGTTTTAACATGATTGATGGATCTATCGGCTACAATGATTGGAATAGCTTTAACTAATTTTGGTAATTGAGTGAAGAGTAAAAATAATTTTGATATTATAGTTCCATTAGCACTAGTAGGATTTCTAATAGTACTAGTAGGACTTCTAACAGTACTGGGAGTACTCACAAAATTGGCATGTTGAGATGTCGGCCACGATAGCTTTTTAGTCATGAATGGATTAATAAACTATTACTAAATGTTCTTAGTGTTAACAATAAAAGATTGATTTTCTACAGTAGAAAATATGATAATCTTGAAGAATAATATCCCATATGCCGTGGTGGTAGTTGATGAGGGTGCGAGCATGGGTTGGTCGTGGAGATGAAAATATGGCAAGTGGGTCTTAAGTAGACTGAGGCCGAGATGGACCGAGTGGCATTGTGATAGAGTGGCACTGAGATAGTGATAAGGAGATAGACTATACCGTAAGGGTGTGTGGTAGTATAGGGTACAGTTATACACAGTTATAGTTATCGTGTACAGTTACAGTTACAGTCTCTAGTTACAGTCTCTAGTTACAGTCTTTAGTTACAGTCTCTAGTTACAGTCTCTAGTTACAGTTATAATCTCTAGTTACAGTTACAGTTATAGTCTCCTGTTACAGTTACAGTCTCTAGTTACAGTCTACAATTACAGTCTCTAGTTACAGTTACAGTCTCTAGTTACAGTTACAGTCTCTAGTTACAGTTACAGTCTACAATTACAGTCTCTAGTTACAGTTATAGTCTCTAGTTACAGTTATAATCTCTAGTTACAGTTTATACTCTACACCCATACTCTACACTCCTATATCCTCTACTACCTTTACCACTCCCCTATCTCAACACCGGAAGACATTTTCTAGGAGTCAATACAACAGATTCATACACCAACAACACCACCAATAATATAGTACATATCCCCATCAACGCCGTTATAGTTAAGTCAGCAAATGGTAATACCAATATAATTATCCCTATAGGAAATCTAAAGAAAACCCTCCAAAATCTTGGAACAATATGTAAATCATGAGGATCTTTAGGATCATCTAAAAGCCCAATTAAACCCAAAGAAACCAAAGCAATGAAAAGTCCACCAGTAAAGAAAAATTTAATAGCCGTTATGGGTTCAGATTCTTCTTCTTCAGTTCCTTCAGCTTGTTCATGTTCACTTCTTCTTTCAGCCCCAATTGATGAAGATTCAGACACCTCAGTTATTTTACATAAATCACCACCAGCATCAGCTGCCAATACAATCGATGCAATTAACGGTAGATGTAAATAAATCCACGATACGGCTCTAAACCCAGAATGACGTAATGCATGGGTAGCTTTTTTAGAAGTTGATCCATAATTATAAATCCAAAATAAGATATACGCCATAATCAATAAAAAGATTCCTCTCCATAAATGGTCTTGAAATTTTGATCCTAAATCATGCAGAGCCAGGATTTTATATAAAAATTCCCCAATAGCAATGGTGAAAAAAGTTCCAAACCTTTCAACTTCATGTTCAATATTTAAAGCAGTAGAAGTAGTTAAATTTAATAATCTCTTGATCCAAGGATGGAAACATAAAACAAACAGCACTTGTTCAAGAACATATAATCCTATAGCTAATCCAATTTTCCCTCTAGTATTTAAAAATATGACCGGGATCCAAACACAACAAGTAATGAGAACACTTCCACTATAGATCCGTTGTTGAACTCTATGCTCAGGAATCCAAAACGTATAGATAAATAAACTGATGGCCAATGAGGCTCGACATAAGATGTATGGAATTATAACAAATTCAGCCCCTGACCGATCTTTTAATAAGTCACTTTGATTATTACAAAATATCGTTAATAATACCAATATCCATAAAATATAAAATTTTTGTGACAAGTCTTCGTTATAATAATAATTGGTGAAATCTTTAATATCACACCAAATAGTCCAAACCGCCATAAATAACAAAATATACCTTAATAAAGCACCCCAACCAGCATGTTCAACCGCATCACCAGCTAAATTAGCAATGATCCCTACGTACATTAAATCTAAGAATAATTCGGTTTTGGAGGAAGACCGTTCTCCTTTGGTTCTATAAAGAACTCCATCCTTAAAATAATTCAAGGCTTGTGGTCTAATAAACCATACGGCATCTCTTGGTCGTTTAATATACTTAAAATTGACATCTCCATATTTTCTAACAAATTCATCTTCTCCTTCACTATCAGTTAATTCAATTTCTCCTTGTTCATCATTAGCAAGTTCTTCTGCTAATTGGGCATTGAACCTTACTTCACTGGAACTAGCATTTTCACTGACTAAGTCTGTCATTGTTTAGAAGAAAACGAAGAGATTGAAAGTAAAAAAAAAAAAATAAAAAACAATTGTAGTACGGCTTTTACAATGATGGTAATGCTATTTCTCAAATCGTGGCCTGTGTCAAAAATAAAGGCTTTGGAACCCACTAAAATTCTTTCGGGGGTTCGAGGGGGCCGCGACTTACTTTATAGGGAAGAGTAACCGAGAACCTTAATAAGGATTAGCTTATGTTGTCAGCTACGCTTACCTAAGCAGTAACTATCAATTTTTTTCTGTTTCTCACGCTTTCGCGGTGATGAAAATTTTCTCTAAACCAATTAAATAGATTTGAATTACTATAGGTTAATTTAGTAAAAACCAGTTGATTTTACACATAAATTACATTATAAATATGAGTAATCCATGGGCCAAAAGAGATGCTTGGAGGTATGAAGGACAATTCACCCGGTTTAATAGATTTAAAGGTGCGTTCCCAGGGTTTGGAATTGGTTTAGCTGCTTTTATTGTTTATGTTGGATATGAAAAAGTAACTGCTAAACCTCATGATGAACATCATTAAAGAGGGTGAGAGGGGTTTTAATATTTAGACGTGATCATGCATGGATAGTTGGGATATATCCCCCCTATTTTTTATACTTCAAATATATATTAGCATTAATTTGACTTTGACTATTTACATTGGATTGGCTTGTATTACATGTCTTGTTGAATGGATTCATTCAATTCAAATATGGACTTTCCTTCACCGCCATTTGATAGCCCCAGTTCTTCTGTATTTCCAGTACCAGTAGAATTTCTACTAGACATATTAGCTCTTCTAACTTTAGTTCTATCAGAAGCTATATCAGCCCATTGATCAATAAAGATTTGTTCTTGTTGTATACCATGATTCAAATTACTATTAGTATAGATGGCCCCGTACATAGAACTTTCTTCTTTAGAAATACTACTTTGTAACTCTTCTTCCATTCTTAATTTATAGAATTCAAATCTAGCTTGATCATAACATTGTTCCAAGTCATTAACTTGATTATTCAAAAGCCATAAAGTTCTTTGTATGACGGATTCTCCATCTAATGGCTTAGTTAATTGGATCATATGACTCCAATCACAATTCTTATTATTATCCCCATCAGTTTCAATTAAGGTCTTAGGTCTTGAAAATTCCCATGGATGGGTTTTATAAAATAAATCTCTTAATTCATCTTCTATAAATTTCAATTTAGGGATTCTGTGGATCAGGTTATTATGGTTCTGAAGATCCTTATGGCTTAATCTCGTTCTGTTACTGTTAGGATTATTTATACTATCAAATAATTTATGTTTAGGGTCGTTATATTTTTGATATTCTAGGGTTTTAGGTTTTCTGGTCAAGTCATTAGCTGGGGGATGATTAGCTACAACATCATACCATGCAGGTTTTTGTTTCAAGATTCCAGATTTTAAGTATGCAGACGTCCTTTCTAATACACTGGTGGCTTGAGTTTGAATCTTCATCCTTGTGTAGAGATTAGGGATGGGTAGATCAGTTGGGTGTTAGGTATTGTCAATGAAAAATTTTTATGTGTGGTGAGTGAGTGAGACCAAGTGAGTGAGAGACTGAGGGAGTGAGACTGAGAGACTGAGTGAGTGAGAGACTGAGAGAGTGAGAGACTGAGAGAGTGAAAAAACCGTTACGCATAGTTAAGGCTCATTAGAAATAATTATAATAGCTGATGGAATGGATAAGAAAAGGTAGTATTCCTCTCATAAAAAATGTCCATCGAGCCATAGACAACTCCATAGACTCATCAGCAGTAGCCATTCGTTCACCATCAGCCCTTGAGAAATATTTCAACCTCCCCCCAAAATCAACCAAATCACCTAAATTCCATATATTTGATACTTTAAATACCAAGTATAATGACCCTGATGGAATACGACATTCTAGATCACAAAAATTACTTTCATATAATTCAAAGACCCCTACAAATATCCTTAAAGCCTTGTACCCTCCAAATCACTCATTATTCATGAATACAAAAAGAATCCATTCTAATACATTTGATAAAACTCAACGAATATTTCAACAATATCAAAAGGTTAATAACATCACCATGATACAACCCAACCATTTGAATGATTTAATCGATCAATTTCTAGATATTCTGATGTTTAAAAGACCCCTGGCCCTTTTAAGTGGAATGGGTAAACCCCCTACCATCACCATTCATGGATATATCACTCTGGAAAGAAAACGTCTTAATTTACTTTATCAAATAAATCAAATCTTTCATGATTTAAAAGTTGCTAATTTACCCATATCTATTAAAGAGCAAAACATCTATTTATATATGAATTTTTTCCGGGATACTCCTGACATTCAACAATCAGTTGAACATGCTTTTAAAACCATGGGTAAACATTTGCACCCAATTGAAAGACCAAAGTTTTCCAAGGAGTTCTTGCAAAAAATCACTAGATCAGATCCTGATACTTTGAATACATTATTGGAGATATCAATAATGAATCAAGACCCTCAAGTGTTTAATATGTTGGTATCAACTATTGAGAATAACCACAGTACAAATAGGAATACTCTCAAAATTTTATGTAATGGTTACACAAAAGGACGGTTACAAAATAAGACAAGATTCGATGAGTTAGTCCAGAAGATTTATTTCAATCATATAAATCAATTAGATATTACTTTGATCAATGAAATCATCAAAGGATTGATCAGATTTGATGATATCCACCAAGCTCAACTGATTCTAAATGACCTTATTGATCAACCAAATATTCATCAATATGGTAATGAACACTCTTGTTATAGAGGGTTAAATAATCATCAAAAAATCACTTATGATAAATATTTATACTACTACGATGAAGTATCTAAAGTAGTTGATATGCCCCCTATTATGATGATTCCTAATATTGACACATTCACTCCATTTTTAAAATATTATAGTGAGAAGCATCAATTTTCAAAGGTTGTAGAAACCATCGACCACATTGAATTGATGAATTTACCCTTGACGACCAAAGCGTTTAAAATATGTTTTGATACTGAACTAGAACCTATAGAGAGAACAAAGTTACTCAATAAATTATTTGTACATTTTAATGCTAATTATAATCTTGATTATGATACTACAAAGAAGCCATCAACGGCCCCACCATCACCACCATTTCATCAACCTTCTTCAGATGGTCAATACTTAAAACTATCAGACGACTTGCTATTCAAAATTGTCACCGGGTTCAATGATCCTTTGGTACTTCAACAATATGAAGAACTTAAAATGATCATTAAGTCGTTCAGAAAAGGGGCCAGTTCGAAAGATGTTTATATGATTAACCAAATCACCTATATGAAATATGGCTTCTTAAAACATATCTATACCATATCATTAGATAAGTTACCACCATTAGAAGTTGATGGTTCATTAGATTTAGAGGTTTTATAATCATTGGAATGAGATATTTCATCATCTTGATCAGATCCAGATCCATTTATGATATCTTCTAATTCATAATCAAAGGTATTAGGATCATTATCAAGACTCAATTTTTCTTTTCTGCGTTTGATTTGAGGTTGATTTAATCTTAATTTTACTGGAACATCATCCCTTGTAAATTTTTTTAATCCGGTTGATTTAGCTTTAGATTGTTCTTTGATTAGTTGTTCATCTGGAGGCACATATCCGGTCGTGCCATATTCATATTTATCATTTTGATGGCCTTTGGTTTTCGGTTTATTTCTAGAGGATTTGGCATCGGGGTTGGCTTCATAGTTGATTAAACCTGCTGAGTATGGAAGATATATAAGAACTCCTACAATAAAAACGGCTACTGTTAAGACTACAAAGAACATGATTATTGTGGTGGAATGATTGACTTGTTGAAAATTTTTTGGAGATTTTTAGAATAATTGGTCGCGCGAGAGAATGATGGTTGGACGGTTATGACGGTGCTAACGTGGTTCCTATACGGACCGGACCCAAGGCACCAGCTCCAGATGAAAAGAGTGCGACTTGAGTGGGTTTCTCACCCATTCATGTTGAACTGAAAACAGCAAATATAATCATCACTATATCTTAACTAATCATGATTACAAGCTTCAAGACCCCCTTAAGATCACCTTTAAGATCACTGATTAAATCCCTAGTAACCTCAACTACTAGACCCTTTCATTCATCCCCTGCTATTCTGTTAAAAATATTGGCTTCCAGCAAACCTTTAAACCAAATTCCAACCATTAAAAATGGGTCCTTATCATTACAAAGAACTTATGCTATGGATAGATTAGGAGAAAAGATAGATACTAAAATCGATGAAATAAGTGACTCTCAATATAATCGGATTTCTAATGACTATTTAGAAGATTTAGGAGACGAATTAGAAGCAGTTGGAGAAGATCACCCATCGGTTGATTTTGAATTAAGTCAAGGAGTATTAACTTTAAATACCACCAAGGGGACTTATGTTATTAATAGACAACCCCCAACCAAACAAATGTGGTTAAGTTCACCATTGACCGGACCTAATAGATATGATTTGATTGGAGGACAATGGGTTTCGTTAAGAGATCATGGGAAATTAACTGAATTATTATCCCGGGAATTATCAGAAATCTTGGAAACTGAACTTGATTTACAATTAGAGAATTAAAGGAATTGAACCAATTAATTTATTTATTGCATTGTATATAGTTAACACATAAATATAAACATCATAATTATCTACCAAACATTTCCCCAAAAGTTGGATCAGAATATTTATAATAGTTAGCTTTAGTCCATTTTCTGAATTTTTTACCCCAGAAAATTAATATTATAAATGATCCATTGATCACTACTGATAACATAAACATCAACCAAGTAGTCACAGTTAAACCATCTCTGTCTAACCAAGGTTGAATAGCAAAAGTAAAAGCCATCCCAATCATATTTCTTAAGAATAACATAAGTACTAACCCTTCACTAGCCATACGATGATAACAATCAATAGCATAAGTTAAACAAATGGTACCACTTGAACTCATAGCGAACCCTAAAAGACCTTGCCCAAGAACCACCGCTATTGGCCATGGTTCACCATTAACAGAAGCTAATCCATAGGCTAATAATCCCCCAGCATTAGTAATTAATGGTAAAATCATAACATATAATCTAAATTCCGGTTCCATAATCCCATTATTCCGTTTGGATAATCTAATGGTCCACCAATCAACAATTTTCCCGGTAAACATCCCTAGTAAAGACCCTACTAATGGAGCAAAGTTAGTTAATCCAGTAGAACTAGCACTAAAATTATATGGAGCATATTGAAAGATTTCGGCTTGGGTAGTTACTAATAATGATAACCACATCATTTGGGCTCCATATACTAATGACCCCCAAATAATTGCTGGGAATGTTAACATGAAAAATGGTCTATAAAATATACAAAGCCAAGATCTTTGATCATTATATTTAGTTTCATAAATCTTCATTTTTTCTTTATATGATCTTAAAGGAATAGTTTGATCAATAGATGCATTATCTGAGTCTGAGACTTCTTTAACATTATGAATTTCATCTACTTTAGAATCTCTAGATTTAATTTGATTAATGATATCGGTTTCTAACACCATATCTTCTTCGTCTCTTCTAAAAGTAGTATCTTCCATATAAAAAAACCCAACAACAAAAGTAATACCAAATAAGATTACTTGTAACCAAAAACACCATCTCCAACCAATTGTATCCACAATATAACCAGAAATAGCTGGACCAATATCAGACCCCAAATAAAGGGCTAAAATGAAAAGTGACAAATAACTAGCTCTTTCATGTTGGAAAAATACATCAGTAGTTGAAATTTCTACCAAGGAATCACAAGGAGCTGCAGCAAATCCGGCAATAATATTTAATCCATAAAGATGTTCAATTTTTGTCAGAGTAGCCCCAATAATGTTTGCAACTATCATCAATATACAACATGATAAATATACAAATCTTCTTCCTAATTTTAATGCCGTAGGCTGTAAAAATACACAACCAAGTCCTAAAAATAGAAAGCATAACCCGGATGAAATGTTTAATTGGTCAAACGTACATCCAAATTCTTCAGTCCAAATCACCCATACTGGACCAGACCAATTGACGGTAATGGCTAAAAAGGTAGCTAACCAAAATAGATAAAAGAATTGACTATTTTTCTTTCTTTGAGTCCATCTTAATGGATCATTAGGATCTGAGGTTGGGGGTGGTCTAAGAATAATATCATCTTTACCTTTCTTGACTTCTAAGTCTCCGTCAGTATCGACTAAATGGACGGTACCCGGTACTAATTCTTCGTCATTTATCATGGTGGTTGTGGTTGTGGTGGTTAATAATTCAGAGACGAAAGGGAGGTCGGAGGGGGGAATATCTGGAGTATAAGTACTATTCAGAGTGGAGAACAATGATTTTGATAGATGGTTAGGCTAACTGCAAAAAACAAAGTTTATCTGTTATCATTTTCATGCAATCAGAATTATGATGTACTTTGAGTTATCTTATCAATGCCTTAAATGCCTTCAATGAATTCCAGAGATTTAAGACGGTATGAGTTTCCTATTTAGGTAGGCGGAAATCTGAATGAGGCGGAATTTCAGTCCGCGTTTTACCGTTTTTGTAGCATATGCTTAAGGAATTATGAAGATCATGAAGATTTACATATACGAACGAAGAATGCATAGACGATAATCAAATAAAACCGGGGTTTGGAATCCGTTGAGGTGGTTTATTATTAAGAGAAGAAATTTAAGGGTACATACAGCTGTAGGAGCAGGGAGCGACATAATACAAGACTTCACTATAACTTGGAACCCAAGAGATTTGGGTGTAGATAGTGAGAGAATAGGGTATAGATAGTGTAGATAGTGGTGTAGATAGTGGTGTAGATAGTGGTGTAGATAGTGGTGTATAGATAGTGGTGTATAGATAGTGGTGTATAGATAGTGGTGTATAGCTAGTGATTTACTGGTTTACTGGTTTACTGGTTTACTGGTTTACTGGTTTACTGGTTTACTGCTCTACTGCTCTACTGCTCTACTGCTCTACTGCTCTACTGCTCTACTGCTCTACTGCTCTACTGCTCTACTGCTCTACTGCTCTACTGCTCTTGTCCCTACTCTCTGGTAGGTCCCCTTCCTCTTCACATTTCCTAAAACATTTATTTAAAAATTACCTAAAAACATACAAAAGAAATAAATTATACAATTTAATAACCAATAGAAGCTTTAGATCCAGATTCACTTAACCAACCTTGAACAGTAGATTTAGATAAAGAAGAACCAAAATCATCATCAACTTCTACAATAGAAATATCTTTACCATCAAAGACAACAGCAGCTTTAATGGTGGAATCATAAGGTCTTTCGAAATAATCTTGAGAACCACCACCACCATTATTACCACCATTAGCACCTTGACCACTATGTAAATGAGAAATTAATTTATCAGAACCTGATGATAAGATTTCAAATAAATCTAATTCCCCACAATCTGGCCAACAAGTACATTCAGATTTACCATATTGTAAAGTTCTTGGAATTTTAGCATTTAAAGCCCAAATAGCTGGCATATCATAATTAATAGAAGTCTTAGACCCAGAAGCTTTTGGCATTTGAAATTCAAATACAAAAATCTTTTGGTTACCACCAAATCCATGATAAGCAGGAATTCCTGGTCTATAATAACCACAAGAATCTCCATCACATTTGCTATCAGACATGATTAAGTATTCATTATTAGAATCAATAGTAACATCATCTAAAGCAACTGGTTTACTTGAGGCTCCACTGGCATCAGAATTACAATAAGAAATAGAGTTACCGAAACTGGTATCAAAAACACCAGATCCAGAACCTCCATGATGGTTAAAGAAAACTACCCCATCAGTGTTACCTGGAGTATAATAAGCTGATCTAGTCCAAGAGTCAGCATCATCTTCGTCATCATCATCAGCATCATCTTCTTCATCAGAAGTTTTACCAGAAGCATTGGCAGAAGAAGGAGAAGAAGTGGTACTTGCACCACCTTTGTTAGTAGTGGTAGAAGTAACATCATCACCACCTTGGTTTGGAGTACCAGTTGAGGTAGAGGTTTTTGATGAAGTTTGGGTTTCTCCAGCAGCATTAACGAAAACAGTTTCAGTAACTTCTTCAATCTTAACTGCTCTCTTATGACGATGATGTTTATGAACATTTATAGTATCACAATCTTCATCAACATCTCTAGCTTGGTGATTATGTCTTTTAGATTTCTTTCCAGCTGGATAATAAACCCCAAATTGTTTCAATTTTAATGGTCCTCTAAAATGTAATGATAATTCTTCGTCTAAAGGACTTAAGTTTCCTTTGAAATCGTAAGTATCAGATGAACAAGATCCACTATTGGAGTCCATATTGGTGACGTCATTATAATTACCAGAGTAACCAACTCCAGAATAAGTGACTTTTTTGGTGGATGAGCAGTAATAGTTACCATCACCAGATTTCTCACACCCAGCTGAAACTAAAGTAGAAGCCAATAAATATAATAAGGCTTTGGAAAATTGCATTTTATAGATTGTCTACTTATTTTTTTTGTTAACAAACAGAAACAAGGGAAAAAATGAAAGTGACTATGTTAATGGAATGAATACACAAGTACAATATATTAGACTTGAAAGTAGGTACAAGGAATGACTTTAGTTAGGCTATAAAAACTTTTAATGTGTGTTGTTTCTTTCAATTTTTAGTTGTTTTTTGAGGGACTGGGCGCTCTTTTAAATGAATTTTTTGGGCGAAAAAAAAAAATAAATAAATTAACTAAATGTGGACGCGCATGAAGGTTATAACAATGGAATGCCTGTATAGAGACCATCAACCCCTGTATAGAGATCTGTTATTGTCCTGGGCGTTGCCAATCTGGGAACAAATATTGCAGTATGTAGCGCCAGCAATATCGAGTACTCATGCAAAGCTGCTATAATGTACAGTGATGGAGGTCCCGACAATTACCAGCACAGCGCTCGTATACAGGGCTATTCCCTTGGCGATTTGAATGGTAATTGTTTGGAAAAGTAAAGATCTAGAATTATAATCCATCTGGGATTGATGAATGAATTTGAGTAGGGGATAGCTGGAAAACTATGGGTTCCTAGGTGTGGTACTGGAACTGACACCCTGAAGAAAACAGGGGTGTTTATAGTGGTGGTTGCAAAGCTGCGGAAATGTGAAAGGGATGCTAGAATATGTTACCACACATATTTTTTAAGGTACTATTGACGGTTCACGAATCGTCAAACGCTAATTTCGTGTTTTTTACTGGTTTGAGCGAGTATAGCCACTGTAGGGGCTCACATAGCAATGCCTTGGCGCGGGGGCTGGGCTCAGAAGTTCACGAGCGTGGGTCGGACTGGAACTAATTGGTTGAAAATGCCCGGTCGAATTCATGGGTCGAATTTGTGAGGAGTTGCGGGGGCTGTTGGCGTTGCTGGGTCCACCAAGGGACAAATCCTAGTATGTTACCGACCCACTGACGATCTTGTTTCAAATTTGTTTCAGGCTTTCGTCAATCATCACTGATATACCAGATAATTTGTAGCAATACTCAGTAGTAATGTCATAGGTCAATATCTAATACCCCAACCTCATGACCCAGTATATTATGGTCAGCACCTATGATCCTAATTTACTGGTGCTTCAAAGGTCTTGTGGGTTTCTATTCCTGCTATAACCAATGACGACAGCTCCATGTATTGAGTCTGGAACCATAAGTTCTCGATCTGTTAAGTCTCGATCCATCGAAACCTTCGTCTAATCTCTTGATCAAACCCAATAATCCTTCCTATTACTTGGGTGTCATCTGTTCATCTACATGAATTTGGTAACTATGCAGATATGCAAATATGCAGATCTTCTAACGGTTTTTTTTTTCTCGCTCTCATTCACTCTTACATTACCATATTGGGAATTGCGTACATGATCTTACATATAAACCCAAATCGATTTCAGTGATTTAGGGGGTTTTGTGACAAGAGTCAGGTAACCAACTGATCTTGTGTTAGATCTAGAAAGTCTAGATCCCAACTGTTGATCTGATGGTGAAAATTTAGTGCTCAAAACTCTTGTCTTCTGCAGTAACATTACTCTATGCATATTCTCGCTTAAAGGCAGAACAAAAAGTATTTTTTCAGCCGATGAGCTGGCTATTACAGGCAGACTGATTGATATTTTTTATGTACTAACATCATGAGATGATGGGGGTTGTTATATAGAGATCTAAGGCGTATATGATAGCAGGTAAAATGCTGGTGCTATAGAGGTTGTAGTAGTAGTAGACATGGAGGCCTAAGTAGCTGGCTAAGAGGGAGGAGATGTCACTAGTGGTACCGGTAGCACCAAATATGAAGGGACAGATCCATATGTCTAATGGGCCGTGGATGTGTATAGAACATTCAGAGACTGTGGATCCCCCGGGGTATCATTGTTCATTTATAAGTTTAGAGGTATCTAGAAGTATTCTGGATGACTGCAAAAGACCCAAGGAACATGTTTACTTTTAGGTCAAGGCACACTTATCGCATTGACATAGCTATAGCAATGCGAAGCTGGTTCCATGTGAGGACTATAGTAGGTCCATTCCAGGTCCACGCATGATTTCTCTCGCCCCATTTACACCGCCAACTTCCTCCCTCTTTCTCGCATTGATTTATTTTTAGTCAAGGTAAACAACAAAAAAAAAAGTGTGATAAGCCCGTAAACCGTTAAATATTCTTCAATACTCATCCATATTCATCTATTTCACACACCTCATCTTCTTAAATTAACAGCTTCAACCGTCGACACCATGAACAACCAACCTCAACTAATCATAAATGATCAGCCAGTAATACCCGATTACCCCATCCAATCGTCCTTCAAGAAATCAAATTATAGTATGAAAATTGTAGTTGTAGGGGATGGTGGTTGCGGTAAAACATGTCTTTTAGTAAGTTACACTCAACAAAAATTCCCAGAAATTTATGTCCCCACCGTATTCGAAAATTATGTAGCGAATGTCATCACCCCCAATCATAAATTAATTGAGTTAGCCTTATGGGATACTGCTGGTCAAGAAGAATATGATCGTTTAAGACCTTTAAGTTATCCAGATGTTGACGTCATTTTGATCTGTTTCAGCTTAGATAATCTTATCAGTTTACAAAATGTTAAAGATATTTGGTTTCCTGAAGTCAATCATTTCTGTCCGGGAGTTCCAATTTTATTGGTAGGTACTAAATATGATTTAATTGATGATTCTATAAATCCTGATTTACCAATTCAATTGGCCTATGATATAAATGCTATAGGCTATATTCAATGTTCGGCAAAATCAATGTTTAACATTAAAAATGTCTTCAATTTTGCTATCAATTATTATCATCAAGCTACTGAACAAGCTATTGCTGCTAACGGGAGAAAGAGAATGAGTTTCTTGGGCCATCTGAGAGATAAATCTAGATCATCAATAAATTCCAAACAAACGGCTAGATCAAATGGATCTCGTGGTGGTGGTGGTGGTCATCATAGAAAACAGAGTTCTATAGATTCGGCTATATTTAATACTCCGTTAACTGAAGAAGATAGAAATCCTTATACGTCTAGTAATTATGAAAGTTACTATAATAATAATGGTAATAATGATGAATTTGATTTTGCAAAGAGAGCTGATAAGAAATCAAGAAAGTGTATTATTTTGTAGCATTTATAGAATTTTGTAATGTAACGATTAACTGTAGGGATGAAAATATCATGATAGAATTAGGGTGAAAGGTTGTTTTATATATGGTGCTTTCTCTACCCCTATATCGTTCCATGCTCGCACTATTTCTATCTCTATGTACGCTCTATCTCTACTTCATGTACGCAGGTACGCTTCGCGTTGAAATTATTTCATTTCATCGACCCAAAGATGAGCTCACGGCTGTTCACCAAAGATATAACCCCAGAATCTGAGGTTTCAGGCACTTCAGATCAACCCAAAATGGCAACCAGTAGTCTGGTTGATACTTCTAAAGCCACTCATGCCACCCATGCTGCACAAGCCAAGTTGAGTGATGAAACTAATCCTAATGAGGCTGATGTCCTCAAACAATCTACTCATACATCCACAGGAGAATCAGGACTTGGAATAAGACAATCCAACGTTACTAATGATGTAGGAAATGATTCTACTGATCATTATAAGGCATTGCCCCCTTACAGGTTCAACCTAAGAAACAAATTACTTCCCCTTGTTAGAAAAGAAACCGAAATCTTATATCTGATTCAAACAAAAATGAGGCATCCATGGTTAGATTATTACTTTGCTTGGACTGCTAATTTAGCGAGTCATACATTTTATGTATTAATGTTACCGGCATCGAATTGGTTTGGATCTGCTTCTTTAGCAAGAGATTTAGTGTATGTATTGGGATTAGGGATTTATATTAGTGGGAATTTAAAAGATTTTTTATGTCTTCCCAGACCAAGATCTCCTCCATTACATAGAATTACTATGAGTAGTTATACTGCTCAAGAATATGGATTTCCTTCAAGCCATAGTGCTAATGCTACCGCAGTATCATTACTTTTAGTTGATAAAATCCGTTCAATTGATGGATTATCTACCAATTCTAAAATGGGAATTTTATTAGCAATTGGGATTTATTATACTTCATTAATCTTTGGAAGAATTTATTGTGGGATGCATGGATTTTTTGATGTTATTACTGGATCTTTAGTGGGATTTCTATTGTATTTATTCAGAGTTAAGTTGGGTTCTACTTGGGATAACTTTTTAATTTTAAATAATAATTTTGGATCATTAACTCCATTAATAGTTTGGGGAGTTTATTTATTTTTAATTCATATTCATTTTGAACCAATAGATAATTGTCCATGTTTTGATGATTCGGTGGCATTTATTGGGGTATTGATTGGTTTAGATATAAGTCATTGGCTAGCTAAATTAACTTTATATTTCCAACATTTATCAATTAATCCCTTATCAACCCCTATAATTATTGATTATGACTTTGAAAATATTGGGATTTTAAAATCAATTTTAAGAGTAATCATGGGAGTCACATTAGTAATAGCTTGGCAAGCTGTAGCTAAACCAGTGGTATTTACTATTTTACCTCCAATTTATAAATTTATTGGAATTTATTTACCCAGAAAAAACTTTACATCTACTGCTCATTCTCATCAATCTAATAGACAAATTAGAAAAACTTCTATTTCTAATATTAATGAAGAAGAATTGAACTTTTTATTACTGACAACCAAAAAAGATGAAATAGGAGTTCAAACAGATATTGATTATTATGAAATGATGAATTATAATCAGAGTCACCCATCATCTTCTTCCCCTTCGTCTCCATCTTTAAGTTCAGTCTCTGAAAATAATCAACAAGTAAATGACTTTAAGACTGGGAAAGTATTTAAACCTAGATATGATGTTGAAATCATTGGTAGATTAATTATATATGCTGGTATATCTACGGTTTCAGTGTGGGGGTTTGCGTTAGGGGTTAATGTTTTGAATTTAGGGGTTAACTAGGTAGTTAGTTAGCTATGTCATTAGTAATCTGTGATTAACATTCATATAATTTATTCATATAATTTATACTTAAATATTCCAAAAGAGATCACGTGTACTTTGTTTTTCTGTTCTTCTCTTCAATACACACCGGTCATGAATATGATACCTATGGGCTCATGAAGGGAAATACATAGTGTCACCATCAGGGTTACTTAATCCCATACATAAGCATAATATAAGCATAAGCATAAGCATAAGCATAAGCATGGCGGTAGTACTCACCGTAAATGTTTGAACACATCTCAAAGGACAGACATAGAACTTAAATACGACATACATATGAGGCTAAATTACGAACCTGGTTTCAATTAGAGTTGGTAAATGAATCATCTGGATTTCCACCCATCCACTCATTACTTACAACCTTTCTCTTTGCAAGTTCTCTAACCGGGCCTTGTCAATATTAATGACATGTTCTAGACTCGGAATAACCTATTTCTGTTCACCCAGTTCAATTATCCCATCCAGTTCGGAACTCCTTATTGGTTTGGCGCCCTTGTGAATATATTATTCGCTATTATATGTTAGCAATAGCTTATACCCCATACAACATAACCTGATTGTATATGTATCCAGGAGAGTAGAGCCATGATGACGATACATTTACTTGGAAGGAATCTCAGAAGTCTACATAACGAATAGAGTTTACTGCTAGAGTTATACTTAATAGAAAATTAACTAAATATATTCATGTGCTTTTTTTCTTTTCTTTTTTTTTACGAGCCGCAGGTTGGTGCCACAACAACGATTTGAATCTGTGACGTTGTGGCTAGTGTGAGGGGGGCCATGGGCATCAAACATTATAATTGGCCCATAATTGACGAGCAAATTTTATCAATCTGGATTATTCGCCACAGATGGAGGATTTTAGTGCCGCGGGAAAAAACTGGGTCGAGACGACCCCTTTCTACTCAATTTTCTTTTCCTTACCATCTACCAGCTCCATACCACTTTCACTCTTATCCACCCCTAGACCCTTATTTCCTCTATCAGGCCATTAACTCACCCTATTATCTTATTGGTCAGCTCTATTAGCCCCTTCTTTTCATTCGGTTTCTACCCTTTTTCCTGTTGTTTCTCTCGGAGTTCCATATCTGTCCATGGGCTCAAATAACGCCCGATTGGGACGAAAAATGCGTAACCAAAAAGAAAAAATTATTATAAAACCACAAGAATAACGAAAAAAAAAACCCCTAATTGGATTTTTGTTTCAAGTTATTTGAAGGCTATCTGAACAAGTTGTTTCATCTATTGCGGCTTGTGCTTTCAAAAGTTGCTATTACTCTTTGTCTGTTGGTATTTGGCGGTAGTTTCTCATTTTTCGCCAGTTTGTTTGTATTTTTTTTATTGTGACTTAAGATTATAGTAGTGGTTTTACTTATAAAGTCATAGAAATTTGTTGTACCACTAGCAATCGTGTGTTTAACTGTGTGTTTGCTTAACTTTGTTTGTGTTTTTCGTTGGTGGGCCTTTTGCTGAAGGTTGGTTAATCTATTCGTAGAATAAGAAACCGATTAAAATTATAATGGTAAATGGAAGGCTTTAATCGACCCGGGATGACGATTCCGAATTTTAACAGTAGTAATAATAATCCTAATGTATCTGGTAGTGATCTTACTACTGGATCATCAAATAGACTTGCTGGTACTAGCCTCAATAGTGAGAATGTGAATCGAAATGTGAATGATAATAGGGATGGGAATGAGGTGACTAGAAATGTTTCTGTTCCTGGTCCTAGTAATATTACCAGTGGTACCACTACTGCTGCTGATTTATACTATCAAATAAATCAGTTAAACCAACAATTCACCGATTATCAATCTCAAAACAACCAGAAAATTGAAGAAATGAATATTAAAACTTCGTTCCAGTTACTGTTGATAAATGAAAGACTAAGTACTATGGAAAACAAATTTTCAAATTTAAGTAATGAAATGCTCAGTGTTAGAAACGAGAATCCTTCAGCCAATAATTCTGGTTCTAATGAAAATATTCAAAAGAAAATTGAAATTATTGGTAGACATATGGCTGATTTATCTTCAGATATTACTAAATTAAATCCTAATGATGGTAGTAATAATACTTCGCCTGCTAGTATTAGTGGTGGGCCTGGCTCTGCTGGTGGTTCTGGTGTCAGTTCCGTTGTTGATTCTGCCGTTGGCCCTTTACCAAATTCTACTACCATTAATAAACCTACCAATAATCTTACTCTTGATGAATCTACTGGAATAAATCTACAAAATCCTAATATGGCTTCAAATATCACCTCCATTCCTTTTGATTCTTCTGGTACTTTACAACCTAATCCCGATAAAGCCACACATACTTTTAATCTGTCTGATTCGACTTCAGCTAATAAAACTCAACAATTTTTGGATTCATCATCTTTAACTAATCAAACTAGCATATCAAATATGAAGGGCACCCCTAATTCTCAAATGTTAGATACGTTATCAAGGCCTCTTCAATCTACTACTTCAGATCCTTTAATTAGCAAACCACAAGGGTTAATAGATCAGAATATTGTGGTACCAACTCCTCAAAATGTTACATCTTCTCATTCTGTACCAACCACCAATCCCACTCATGGAACTACTATTAATTCTGGTTCTAATATGAATCATGCAAGTAATAGTGGCAATGCCACTGGAACTACTGGTGCTGATAAACCCATCAATACCAATAGTAATAATAATTCTGCATCTTCATTTACTGATAACAGTTTAATGAACATTAACAAGCAATGGTCTAGAGCTTTAGGAATACGATCGCCTGGAGTAGAATCTCCTTTCACCCCAAAACAATTAACATTTGATTATTCCATACCAATCAATCGTGCATTATCATTTAATAATAATGTTAATCCCAATGCTACAAATGCTACAAATGTAGCCAATGCTGCAAATACTGACAATACTGCCAATGCTGCCAATGCTGCCAATGCTGCCAATGCTGCCAATGCTAGTGCTATGTCAGCCCTTGGGTCTGTATCTCCTGCTCCTATTACAAATCAAGCTACAAATACTGCGAGTCGATTACCACCAATTGATATGCCTACCACCATGGCTAATATGGCATCACAAAATCAACCAATAGCTCGATCAATTAATCCAACAAATTCTAAAAATTCCCTGGATTCAGTTAATTCAGTTAATTCGGTTAATTCAGTAGATTCAATTGATAACTTGGATCCAAATGTTGGTGTTGGTGATGTTGATGTAGTTGATTCATTAGGAAAGAAGAAACTTAAAAATAATATTTTATCCACATTAGAAAATCCTAATTCCGCTAATTTTAATTTAATGTCTGAAGGAATTAATGAAGATGGCTTAGGACATGGGTATAAAAGAAGACGTATTTCTTCAAAATCGAGTGAATCTAGTGATAATAAATCACCAATGAATACTGGGTTAAGTAGTACTGGTAGTAGTGGTAGTATTAGTACTGGGAATAATGGTTTTTATAATAGTAAATCAAAAACCATTGATGCTCCACAATTCAAACTAGAAAAGGGAGCTAGAAATGTTAGTGAAATATGGAAGGAATATGAATATGGTATCAATGGTAAACCACCTTTAAAGGTATTGGAAATCAAGTATAATGCTAGATGGAGAAATGATACTGAATCTAGAACATTTGTCAGACGGAAAAAAATCTATAGTGCTATTGAATCTGGGAAAGCAAGGGGATATAATGAAGATGATATCATTAATGAATTGGAGAATTTAAGAACGTATTATTCCAACGGTACCGTTAAAAAGAGACCATTGAGTTGGTTATATACCAATATTCCTGAGAAATACCAACCGTAATGTAATTGAGGGGGTTACCATGGGCCCACTGGGTACTGATCTGATCTCCCACCGGTTACTGGTCGCCATGTATATTACTTAGTGCCACTGTGTGTTGTTTATTGTATTGTACTAGCTACTTATTTGTAATGTGTATTGTGTAACTTATAAACTTAATGTATCAATAAATGTTGTAGTATAATAGTGGATGCCTCTTATTCGTATAGTTTGGGGTTAGAGAAGAAAAGAATGTCAATCTTATATAGGCGGCTCATAGAATGATAGCCCATACTAAATAATCGATGCTCATCGCAGAAAAAAAAAAACATTTATTAATCATGGCTCCAGTAAGTGATAAGCCTGATGATAAGGCCCCAATAGCTGATAAAGCTGGCGATAAAGCCCCAAAAACTAATCAAAATGAAGTAGCATCCAAAAGAACCGGTGAACCAATTGATAAGCCATTTGTTAAAAGAGACAGAAAGTCCAAAATTAAAAGGAGATATAAAGCCAAACCAGTTGAAAAAACCTCACCAATGGGGATTTTAGAATTTGAAATCAAAGAACTTTTACTGGAAAATAACTTAAGTATTAGTGATATCAAGAATGATATGCCATTGATTTTAAATGATAGTTCCATTGAAACTGCTTACCATGTCATAGTCCCCCATGTAAAAGTCATGAAATTAACCTCGAATGGAGATGGAATTAGCTTACTTGATCATCCCGTCAAATCCAATACAAAACAAATAGCTATTGTTCCATTTGGACTTCCAGGGGATTTAGTGACTATTAAAATCTTTAGATCACATCCATTGTTTGTAGAATGTGATTTAATTGAAGTTGAAACTCCTTCAGAACTAAGAAATGATTCACTTATAAATTGTAATTATTTTGGAAAATGTTCAGGATGTCAATATCAAAATGTTGAATATGAAAATAGTTTAAAACTCAAACAAAAAGTGATTGAAAATGCTTATAAATTCTTAGCCCCTACATTAATTGAAAATAAAAGACTTCCAGGAGTCCTTAATACTGAACCATCACCATTACAATATAATTATAGAACTAAATTAACCCCCCATTTTAGTATGCCAAATAGTCTTGTTAAACATCACAAGCCTATGGAAACAAGACCTCCATTAGGTTTCGGGGCCAAAGGAAGACCTAAATGGAGACAAACAGCAGGAGGAGAATCCTCAACAGTTGATATTGAAGAATGTTCAATTGGAACCAAAATTATAAATATTGGGTTAAAGAATGAACGAATAAGATTTGATAATGAATTCCAAACTTATAAAAAAGGTGCTACTATTTTGTTAAGAGAGAACACCAAGACAGAACCCGAATTTGATTGTAAATCAGAATCCACTGATCCTAAACCTTCTGAGTCTTCTGAACCTTCTGAACCTTCTGATCCTTCTGAACCTTCTGATCCTTCTGAACCTTCTAAACCTTCTGAAACCTCTCAAGTGGTTAGTAACATCATTGAAGGTGATAAGTATAAAACTTGTGTAACAGATTCCAGATTCATTGTTAATGAATTCATTGATGATTATAAATTCAAATTTTCTGCTGGTGAATTCTTTCAAAATAATAATTCCATTTTACCCATTGTTACTGAATATGTTAGATCTAATTTGTTCATTACTTCCACTCCTGATAAACAACAACAAGATCAAGAAGAGAATTATCTTGTAGATGCTTATTGTGGATCAGGATTATTCTCCATTACCTGTTCTAAAAATGTGAAGAAAGTTATAGGAGTTGAAGTGAGTGCCGATTCAGTCAAATTTGCCAAATTGAATGCCCAATTAAATGACATCAATAATGCTAATTTTATCGTTGGTAAAGCTGAAGAAATTTTTAAAGATATTGACTTACCAGCAGATAAAACATCCATAATTTTAGATCCACCTAGAAAAGGATGTGATGAAGTGTTTTTGAATCAATTATCTGATTTCAATCCTAATAGGATTATTTATATCAGTTGTAATGTTCATTCACAAGCTAGAGATTTAGAGTGGTTTATTAATAATACTGTGAATGGTAATAATTATGAGATTGTTAGTATTAAAGGGTTTGATTTCTTTCCACAGACTCACCATGTTGAGAGTGTTGCGATTTTAAGAAAGAAGTGATGAGGAAGAAGTGATGAGGTGGGTAGGGTAGTTACAGAGTGAGTCAGTGGGTGTTAGATAGGTAGCGGGTATATAGATGAATGATACAACTAGTAAATGAACAGAGGAGTAGTCTGTAGTAAGAATGGGTGCAAACACAATACTGACACTGACAACTCCAAATTTCTAGGGCTGTTGCCCTTTCGCGTGACTAGTGACTGACGCTTTTGCGTGCGCACCACAGGTATTCTGTTGATGAGTGAAAAAAAAATCTCCAGTGAAAAAAAAAATTATAGTATACACATAAGTAATTAACCAAGATGGAAAACGATAAAGGTCAATTAGTATGTAATAATCCGTATTCAAATAGAACTTTGTTAGGGTCTTTGAAGTAATAGAATCACAGAATGGTATTTGTTTAGTCATTCCGTAAGGAAATAGCAGTCATGTCAATCAAAACCTCCGTCATCATATATCAAGTCAATATGGAATATTTATATGGAACATTTGAATGAGTTCCTACTACAAGCCCCCATTCTTCCAGTATGGTATTTGATATAAGCACCTATATGAATCCTATAAGAACCATGTGTCCATGTCTTATCGAATAGAATATCTTAGTCCTAAACAGAATGGACCAGATCATTATACAATGAAACCTCCAACCATCAAATATCCATCCAGTCAGGATCATATCTGTGTTGATATCTTTTATCATTCTATCCTATCTATAACTACCATCTGGCCCCTCAAAGTTTTTTTCACCCCTCCCCAGTGAATCTTGTAAACCAATGTACTAACAATATTTAGGTCGAATTATACGTTCCAAGAAAATGTTCTGCCACCAACAGAATCATTAAAGCCAAAGATCACTCTTCAGTTCAAATCAGCATTGCTAATGTTGATGAAGAAGGTAGAGCTATTCAAGGTGACAACACCACCTACGCTTTATGTGGATACATCAGAGGTAGAGGTGAAGGAGATGATTCCTTAAACAGATTAGCTCAACAAGACGGATTATTAAAAAATGTCTGGTCTTACTCTCGTTAAATATGTATTTAATAATGTCATATAATAAATATATGTAAAGATAGATGTGAATGTAGGGGTATGGGTTTGAGCTGGTGGAAGTATGTGAGAGGGGTTAGTTTTATGTCAATGTTATTGTGTCTCGGGAGGGTTGGTGTGAGTTGAAGAAGGGAGTGAGTGGTTTCAGGTAGAGTGGTTTCGGTTAGAGTGCTCTCAAGGCAGTCAGTGCTCTCAGGGCAGTCAGTGCTCTCAGGGCAGTCAGTGCTCTCAGGGCAGTCAGTGCTCTCAGGGCAGTCAGTACTCTGTGCTGCGCAGGGGCTACAGTGTTACCATCACCTCACTCATCACTATACGTATATCAACACTCTTCATACCACAAAACTTCGTACTACCATTCTTCATACCACCGTTCTCCATACCATCCCTTTCTTCCCATCTCTCCCATCTCTCCCACCTCTCCCACCTCTCTCATCTCTCCCACCTTTCTCCTGGCTCCTGGCTCACATTCCATTCCTGTACATAATCCCTCCCTCCCCTCGAGGTTTATCAAACCTTAAACCACTTGCTCAACTGATAAGACAAACATTGTCCAGTTAACCCCAACTTCACTCCTAACTATTTGGTCAATTCTTTACCACCATATTATTCTAATTATGGTTAATGGTGTTTTCACTTTACTTTATAATACCAGTTATCTTCCTGGAACCCTTTTATTAGGGGCCATCATTAAAGATATGATCAACAATGACCATAATGATCACCCCATCAAATTGGGATTATTGATCGATAAAAAACAATTCAATGATCATCATTTATCATTGTTACGTGGAATTTATGATGATATCATCGATACTGAAATCATTGAAAGCCTGTTAACAAAATTATTAACCGAAGGAATCAATAGACCAGAATTGGTTAACACATTTACTAAAATTAATTTATGGAATTTGAAACACTATGATAAAATTTTATATTTAGATTCTGATACATTACCGAATCCTCAATCTAATTTATTACAATTATTACAATTAGAATGGCCCGAGGGAAAGATCTTAGCTAGTCCTGATACGGGATTCCCTGATGTATTTAATTCAGGAGTGTTTGTAATAAAACCAAATGAAAATGATTATAACAATTTATTAGCATTGGTAAAAGAACAAGAAGGAGTTTCATTTGATGGGGCTGATCAAGGATTATTGAATCAATATTTTAATAATGATCCTGATTGGGTATCTGAGATGATCAATAAGAAATCTGACAATGATGTTAGTAATGTCACTATGATGGCATTGAATTCTAATTGGATAAAATTACCATTTTTGTATAATGTGACCCCTAATAATCATTATCAATATGCTCCTGCTTATCAGTACTTTTCTGATCAACTGGTGTTCCCATTCAATAATGGTATGTCAACTACTACTACTACTACTACTCTTACTGGTGATAACAATCCCCAGATTGATTCTACCAAAGTCTTTAATAATGATAATACCATGGGCCATTATGGATATACAGCAGCATCTCATTTTAATAGCCAAGTTAAATTGGTCCATTTTATTGGCCCTTATAAACCATGGAATTATCCTTATACTCCTAATCATCTGGAATGGTGGGGGTTATGGTATAAGTATTTCAGTAAGCAAGTGTTAGATCAAATCAGACATCATCATCCAACTGATTCTGTACCTAAAGAACCAATTAAATCCAAGTTCAAGAAGTCATCATTGTCATCACCTTCTTCTGCTGCTTCTACTTCACACGCTCATTTCGATGTTCCTCCTTCCATGTCTCAGGTGGTTAGTAGTAAACATAAGAATCCATATTTACTTAAAGCCACAAAGAATAGTTTACAACATAAGGAAAAGGAATCAATCTATGGATACCATCCTTATCAAATTCCTGAAAGGTCATTTCAAGAATCAGAAGATTATAAACCTACCCATCCAATAATTAAAAAGAGTTCTAATGTCAAATCTAATAAGACATCTAAAGAACAGGAGATGATGCACCAGAGGTATTCCCAAGGAGTTGATGTTGATAAGGTCACTAAGGAGTTAGAGAAGTTGTGATTGGTTGGGGGTGTAAAGATTAGTGGATATGTTTAGCATAGTGTGTAGAAATTAATGTAATATTTTGTGAGTGTATTGGGAGTGTGGTATTGGGAGTGTGGTTACGTACTATTGGGATTCAGTATCTCTCGTTCCCTCTTAACCTAAATGCAGATTACAAATTTCGCAGCAATTGCCAATATCGCTCATCCTAATGAGACCCACCAGAGAGTAGTTAGCCAAAAGAGACTTTTACATCACCACCTATATCTCTAACGTATTTCTACCTATTTACAGAGTACTCATGTCCTATCCCGCCTCTCATACTACCCCACTTCACCATACAATCCACCCTCCACCATATCAACTTCTGGTAGTAGAGTAGTAATTGTATAGCAGTAGTCGTAGAGTAATGAGGTTTCTAGATCAAAGGAGTCCGGTTCAGTGAGTGGCACTACCAGAAAAATTTTTTTTTCCACGCAATGGAAAATTTTTATGTTAAAAGGGAAACCATCATTAACGACTTTTATTAACACAAAAGTACAAATTTTTTTTTTAATAAAAGAATAGAATTACACACAGAATGTCCAGCGGTATTACTGAAGTTGACTCCGGATTAATTGAAACCAACTACGATAACGTAGTCTACTCATTTGATGATTTAAACTTGAAAGAAAAAATCGTCAGAGGGATCTTTGGTTACGGGTATGAATCCCCATCAGCTATTCAACAAAGAGCCATTTTACCAATCACTGAAGCCAGAGATGTTTTAGCTCAAGCCCAATCAGGTACCGGTAAAACTGCCACTTTCACCATTGCTGCTTTACAAAGAATCAATGAAGAATCTAAAACCACCCAAGCATTAATTTTAGCTCCAACCAGAGAATTAGCTTTACAAATTCAAAATGTTATTACTCATATTGGATTATATTTAAATGTCACTGTTCATGCTTGTATTGGGGGTACTTCTACCAGAGATGATATTGAAGCTTTCAAATCAGGAGTCCAAATTGTTGTAGGTACTCCAGGTAGAGTTTTCGATATGATTGAAAGAAGATTTTTTAAAACTGAAAATATTAAAATGTTTATTTTAGATGAAGCTGATGAAATGTTATCATCTGGATTTAAAGAACAAATTTATAACATTTTCAGATTATTACCAAAAACCACCCAAGTGGTATTATTATCAGCTACCATGCCACAAGATGTTTTAGAAGTTACCACTAAATTTATGCAAAATCCAGTTAGAATCTTAGTTAAAAAAGATGAATTAACTTTAGAAGGGATTAAACAATTTTTCATCAATGTTGAAAAGGAAGAATTCAAATTTGATTGTTTATGTGATTTATATGATTCAATTTCTGTTACCCAAGCGGTTATTTTCTGTAACACTAGATCAAAGGTTGAATTTTTAACTAACAAATTAAAGGCTGAAAACTTTACTGTTTCTGCTATTCATGCTGAATTACAACAAAGTGAAAGAGATACTATTATGAATGAATTTAGATCTGGTTCTTCAAGAATCTTAATTGCTACTGATTTATTAGCTAGAGGTATTGATGTTCAACAAGTTTCTTTAGTTATTAATTATGATTTACCTGCTAACAAAGAAAACTATATTCATAGAATTGGTAGAGGTGGTAGATTTGGTAGAAAAGGGGTTGCTATTAACTTTGTTACTGATAATGATGTTGGTATGATGAGAGAAATTGAAAAATTCTATTCTACTCAAATTGAAGAAATGCCTGCTGATATTGGTTCTTTATTCGCTTAGGGAATTTAGTGGATGTAATTTTTGGTTCGGTCTTATGGACTTATAAGTTTGAAAAAATCTATAATAGTGTTGTTGGGGTTTTTTTTTAATTCATTATATACGTGTATACTAGTAAGCGTTGTATACTTCATGTCAGATGTTTCTGATTAATATAAAAACTATTTTAAATAAGTTCTCATTGCTGCAAGGTAAAAACCGAGCATATCGCATTTAATTCATTTATCCATCATGAATAGGTTCCTTAGTAGAATGATCCCTGGAGCATTTCCAACAGATGATGAACAAGATGGTACTGGGAATGGGAATTCATATACAAATGGGTATGGATCTAGGAATAGTACTGATCAAGATGGCATAGATATATCAAATCCTTCATTTTCTGACTTTAATCCCCGTCAATCTGGTGGGGCCATGGATATAGTAGATCAAGAAAACCTTGATGAATTCAAGAACCATCAAAAAGTATCCTTAAAGACTCAACGCCAACTTGCCCTTATTAGTCAACTAGATACGCTTGTATATATCTTGGTAGGATATCAACTCATTAAATATTGTCATTCGGCTTGCTTATTACCAGTGATTGGTCATATATTTGTACAGAAATCCTTATGTTGTGAACGATTCACTCCTTATAATAATGGACGGGAATTTAGAGATTTCTTATCATTTATTAATGAATTAGAATCCACCAATGATCATGAATCCCGTATAAATCATATTTCTAATAGAGTATGTGCAGGCATATATTGGAAGTGTTTTATAACTATAATTTATCATTTTGGATTTATAGCCATTTGGTTAATTCCAATAGCTAATAACGGTCAATTGGATTTATTAACTAATGGGACTTGGTGGTTTATTTCATTTATTGGTGAATCTATACAAGTGGATAATTTTGGTGATTTAAACTATTTGGAAAAATTAATTCTGTTAGGGTTAATGGGGTTAATAATATCTGATTTATTTATATTATTTATTCAATTATTGCTTTACCAGGCTATTTATAGACAATCGAATGTTTCTCCAATTGGGAGAAGACTTGTTGATAAAGAGATTGAGATATTAAGAACAGGGGCCAGTGGGAATTCTGGTAATGGATCTGAATTGGTAGAGATTACATATGAGCCACCGATGGCATTGGTGGTTAAACTTTATGAGACATTTAAGACCTCAACATTTATAGCGAGAGAGAATGAGTAGGTAAGGAGAAGGGGGAGAAGGGGGAGAAGGGGGAGAAGGGGGAGAAGGATACTGTGGGATACGGTGGATACGGTGGATATGGAAGATATGGAGGATATGGTGATGGAGTATATGGTGATGGTGGTAGTTTGGACCCACCCCAGACCCCAATCCCCAGACCGGCCCTCACTCATCGCGATCAAATATCCGCATGTTTTATCATCTCCTCTAGTTCATAACATTTATGGGCCCTCCAAAACATCCATCCCAAATATATTTCAATCCTCGTTGGTTAAAAGAACCTTTCACCATTGGGTATAATCTCAATAATCCTTTCGTAAATGACACCCAATCCTCGTTACTGGCCCTATTATTCAATAACCAAACCCTGGATTCTAATGTTGATCATTTATCAAATGTGTTAGGATTCAATAAACAATTATTCACCTCAAAAAGACCCCTCCATAGTTTTTATGATAACGATCCCCCCACCCAACTAGACGGATTTGAGCTATTTAAACGTCAAAACCCTCACCTAAAAACCAGAATTGGTACCGCTTGGAAATTACTAAATCCTCAATTAAAACAAAGGTTTTATCAACCAGATTATATAAAATTTGATCATGAAAATACCCTAAGGATTTGGAAAGGTTATGAAATGGTGAATTTTTTAAAACGATATCTGAAATATAGGTTTAATCCTTATATATATCTGCCATTAAAACCATGGGAGATTATTACTGATAAATTGAAAAATCATAAACTCATTTTAACTCGAAAATATTGTTATGAACAATCAGATGCTGATTATTATGATGTATTAATAAACCAAGCATTGGCACAACCAGGAAGAAAACGAAGTATTTACCAGGTTATTGCCAGAGAATTAAAACCGGATGATTTTAGTAATCCCACTAGATCTCAAGTCATTGATGAATTGGATAATCATCGGGTTAATCATGGGGATTATTATTATGACAAATATTTAACTAGAGAATGCCATAGATTTCTTGTTTTAAATACTCAACCCCAGACTATAAAAACCCCATTTCTTAATTATTTAAGTGAATATTTTGAACAACACCCTGCCAAGAATCGTAAAGAATTCGCCGTTAAAGGATCATTTGCTTGGAATCAATGGAATAGTATGAGTTTACCTGAAAAGTCTAAATATAAATTAATTGATGGGAGTGAGAAATTATTATCATATTTCAATAGCTGTCGTTGGAAGTTATTGACTACTTTATATTATATTTATGAAGTGGGTCAAGTTAAGGATTTAAATCCAGAATTTGATTGGAGATCACAAGTGAATCAAGATTATTATTATATAAATGGTCATTATTTAAGAGATTATTTTTACTTTAATACGAGAGGAAATCTTGAGACCATTGATTTGAGTTGGCGAGCGGATGAGTAGTAATGAGATTTATGTAGATAGAATATATGATGAGACAAGATGGAAGAGAAAGGGGGGTGATGATTTGATTTGATTTGATTTGAGTTGATTTGATTTGATGATTTGATGGCCCATTTTAAATTATCCGCATTCTCAATTTGATGAGCGACTTCATACGCGTCTTTCAAATCCAAAAAACTATTTTTTTCATATTTCTATCTTACACCCGTGTAATAACTACCATCTATACTAAATATGACCACTGCTGCCGAACAAGTAACCAAAAAACAAAAAACTGAATCAGTTCCAACCTTAAAAGTATTCTTAAGATCTGAAAATGCCAAAGTTCCAACTAAAGGATCAGCTTTAGCAGCAGGATATGATATTTATGCATCAGAACCAGGGTTAGTTCCAAGCCATGGTCAAGGAATGATTGGTACTGATTTAACCGTATGTGTACCAGAAGGTTGTTATGGTAGAGTCGCTCCAAGATCAGGATTAGCTGCTAAACATGGAATTTCCACCGGTGCTGGTGTTGTTGATGCTGATTATCGTGGTGAAATCAAGGTTATTCTTTTCAATCATTCTGATAAAGATTTCAAAATTGAAAAGGGGGATAGAATTGCTCAATTAGTATTAGAAAAAATCCTTTTAACTGAAATCCAAGAAATATCTGCTGAAGAATTAGATCAAACTGTTAGAGGTGAAGGAGCTTTTGGGTCTACTGGTAAATAAGTCATGGGACATAAGAACATGGGACATAAGAACATGGGACATAAGACATGACATAAGACATGACATAAGACATGACATAAGACATGACATAAGACATGACATAAGACATGACATAAGACATGACATAAGACATAAAACAGAGATCAAGACAGAATGCCCAAAGACCATTACACCCTGATGTATCAATAAATAATATATATTCGTAATTAAATAATTTAATTAGAATTTAATGTAAACCTGTAAACCTAAAACCTTTCATCATTATCACTTGAAATGATGTCATCTTTCATCTTGTACCGATTTGGATAATTGTTTGTCATCATCATAATTTATTTATCTCTATTTACAATAACTGTTTAAAATTTTCTAAATATGGTTGAGTTAATTTATTTGTTTGTTTGTTTTTTTTTATTTGAGTTTTTTGCTTTACATTCCAGCAGTTGGTCTATCATTTTTCTTTTCCTCAGCAAATGGACCTTTTTCTTGATGTTCTTGTTCTTGTTGATGATGCTCTTGTTCTTGGTGTTCTTGTTGTTGATGTTCTTCATTTTGCTTCTTATCAACAATATCATGTTGAGAAGCTTGATTTTCTACTTGAACATCCATTCCTTCAGTAGTAGTTTCTTCAAAATCATCTAATTTAATTTCATCTTTAACTTGAGTTACCGTATCTTTTTCTCTGATATTTTCTTCATTAATTAATTCATCTTGTTCTTTCAAAACATCTAATTTCATCTTGGAATCATCAGATAATTCTAATTTGGCCACATTATAAACTTCATCTGGAATTGAACTTAATACTGCAAGAAGAGCATCATAATAAGTTTCAAGATCATGAGAATGATCACCATAAGTATAAGTTGAAGATAAAATCAATAAGGTTGAAGGGATTTTTTGTCTTAATCTTAAATCTAACCAAGTAGCCAAATCTTCTCTTAATCTTGCTGGAGATACATTATCAGTTTTAATACCTCTTTGTTGACAAGCATATTTCAACTCTTGAATGTTTAAAGATTCAACCCCTTCATAATCAATAGCTTTATCATCTTTAATAATATTCAATAATCTATGTCTAATTTGATAACGAAGAATTGAATCAGTACCAAATGGAGTGATATTCATATACTTAGACATGGCTAACAATTGAGGTCTTGATAAATTATCCAATACTTGATCATTTTTAAATAATCTAGCCACTTGAATTAAATGATCTCTTGATGGAACTTTCCCCATTGAAAGAGTATCAAAAAATGATACAAATGCTTCTCTTTCTTTATCAGATATTTTGGATAATTTCAATCCACTTTCTTCCATAGTTTGTTTAATATAAGCTGAGGCAGCATTTTTAGCTTTAAATAATTTAGCATTTTTCATCTTTCTAGCATTTTTGGATTCATAAGTGGATGGTAAAAAATTTGGGAAAATTCTTACAATTACTGGGATTAATAATTCTGCAAATGGAATTAATACCAACGCAGCAAATGGTACTAATCTAACTAAATCACTCAAGGTTCTATTCAATTGATTGGCTTCTCTACGGGACAATCCATACCCTGAAAACATCTTCATAAGTAATTTGGTAGAAATCTTTACCTCATATCCTAATAATTTAGTACCAGCCCAATAATGTTGTGCTTCATGTTTAACTTTTTCCCATATGGTTTGTTTTTTCTTTTCACCAACAACTGAACTAGAACCACTTTCTTTTGAAGCCACTCCTGCTTCTTTAACACTATCAACTTTGGTATTGTCATTTTTGTTGGTGTCATGGGTAGAGGATGGGGTTGGTGGTCCATTATTAGTACTGTTTAACCGAATAAACTGTTGAGCACAAATCAATCCATGATTATACTTATAGTTATGATGATTATTAGTTAACTGGAATATCAGACTATTGGCAGATTTTGATCCGATAACTTTATAACAATTATAATAACCAATACCTCTTTTAGATATCAATGCCAGTAACCTTACTGGATTCAAGGCGATTTTATTGGTCAAAATCCGCTCGAGCATGTTGGGGAGGTTTATTTGAAAGATGTTAAGAATAAAATAAAATGGATGATGTTGTTAACGATGAGAATTGTATTTGAACTAATGATCAGGGTTAATGGAGGTATTGATTAAATTATCACTAGCTTGCAATGATAGTTAATCCGCTGGTTGAAAAATTTTGAGAAAAGAATGAGCGGTCGTGCGCGCCATCCGCCCTTCCAACACACCACCACCCTGACGGGTTAGTGCCGTTAGGCTGGTGCGTGCTGGATATTTCCGTGCTAGACATTCCGTGGGTGCTACGTGCCTCATTAGGCTGCAATTATTATAATTATAACTATAAACTATACACCCATAATCTATAACCACAACCTACTATAACCACAACCTACTACATCCTTATGGTCACTTACCTAAACAACGTACCATCTATAATCAGTGTTCTTCTTCACCAGTAAGCTTGTCCATCATATTATGATGATCTTTCTCTTCACCACCAATTCCAATAATCGCAATCTTTTCAATCATAGTATGATTATCATCATCATCCCCATCTATGAAAATATTTAAACTTTGAACATTTTGAAACCTCACGTATTTCAATTTACATTCATACCAACCATCGGATTCTAATTGTAATGATTGTAAATGTTGTGGAGTGGAATTCGAGGCGGCATCATCAAATGATAAGATATTTAATTTATTCCCCCATATTTTAATGAGATTAGGTAATTGAATTTCGTCTAGATCATCAGAATCTAAATTCAGATTCTCCAATGATTTGATTGGTTTATTGGTTTTGATAAGAATAGAGTAGATTTTAGATATGTGAGTCAATGGCACATATAATAACATTTGTGAATCAGCATCTGAAAATATGCATGTGTTGTCTTTATTCAAATCAAAGACCTCTTTAACATGCCCATCTTTTTGTAATGGAACTGTATTTAATGCTTCGAAATCTCCTCCATAAACTGTACTATTCAATACATTATATCCTTTAGGAACATACTTTGTGATTTCTTTTAAATGAGAAACACCAGTAGAATTATTACTGGTGGTAGTATCTGTACTACTACCATTACCATTTCTTTGGGCATGTGGATCATCTTGTTTAGCCATAGTAGCTAGCTTTTCAAATCCTCCACGAACATTCCCGGCCCCTGTCAACTTATCAACGATATTTCCTTGTTTCATAAATAAGAATGTAGGAATACTGGTAATTCCATATTTACCGGCCAACCCTTGTTGAGTATCTAAATCTACTCTAATCACTTCTAAAGCTTGAAATTCTGAACTATCATACATTTGATCAACTATTGGTTTAATAGCTTGACATGGTCCACACCATTGGGCGGTGAAATTCACTACTAAGTATTTATTATTGCTTACGTAATTATCAAAGTCAGTTTCTGACTTTACAAATTGAATTCCTGTCATATTAACAATGGTTATATTTGGGGTTCAATTAAAATATCACCACTCGTTCTTTGCTCAGTTTTTTTTTTTTTTTTTTCCGTTTTGGTGCGATTTTAAACGGTTTGCTGTGAGTGATTGCGAAAAGCTCCTAGGCCTTTGATTACCTTCAATGATATGGCAACATCTGGACGGTTCTGATAAAGATATGGACTCATCAGAGAACATTAATGGCACCAAAAACCATGAGAAGCATCTACTGGTACCAGTAGATCAAGTGCCAGGTCCTTTGGTTCCTGAGTCTGGGCCCAATCCTAAATCAATTCGATCCTCCGTGGTGACTAATTCGTTTACAAAGCCTCCTATTGATCGAGAGGTAATTAATAATAACGACTTTGAAGTGGGACTACCTGGAGATTTGAAACGAATAAGGCACGGGGAAGAGGGTATGAATAAAGGGAATGGCCCAGGGAGAGTGAAGGATCTTCGAAAGCCTTCTCTGACTGAAGTGAGACAATCTAATAAAGCGACAGGAGCCAATGGAGAGATAGGTACCAATGGAGAGATAGACACCAATGGAGAGATAGGTACCAATGGACAGGGAGATACCAATGGAGAGATAGACACCAATGGAGAGATAGTTACCAATGGACAGAGAGATACCAATGTCACCAGTGGAACCACAAATGACACCAAATCAAACGACCAAAGCCCTCACACAACCGCAATAAATCCCATAGACAATACCAACGATCCCAATCACACTACCGAGTACAGACCAATAACACCAGACAGTAACCATAACAATGACCATATCCATGATTTTGGTCCCAACGAAGAGTATTTTAGAAGAGCCGGTCAATTGGCAGAAATGTTTGTGGAGTCCAAAAGATCATTTCTAGCAGATAATAATATATTAGATTCTAACAAAGCAGTAGATGCATTTGGTAGTTCCCTACAAGAAGATCCAACCATGTCACATATTTCAAGAGCTACTTTAGTACGAGCTGAAAAAGTTAAATCTACTATGGCATTGAAATATCTAGTGATTGAACGACTGCTTTATTCAGATTCAGAAATCAATTATCCTGGCATTGAAGGAGTTTATAATCCTTTACAAGTTATGAGAAATCGGAAAATTCGGGCTAAATATAAAGAATTTCCTAAAACATTATCAGTTAGACCATTACCATTAGCATGTAATATATTCAGTTCTCATAATTTTAATAGAAGTAAAACTAGACAATGGAAATTACCATGGGCCATTGAATTGAATGAATTAGTTACAGATCCAGCTTGGAGAATTAATCATATTCATGAATTAAAGAACCCAAAGGGAGAATTATGGTTCCCACCATCATCAAGTTCTTCTTTTACATCTAATCATAAAAAGAATAGTAGTAAGCATGATTTAATGAAGAAACGATTACATGATAAATTATTTAATGATGATGACATAGAAAGTGAAAAATCCAATAAGTCAACTCCACGAGCTGAGGATACTAGACTTTTATCATTAACCAATACTTCAAAACGTAAAAGGGATAGATTCAAAAATGATGTAAGAAGAAAATTGAAATATTCAACCGACACCGAGTCATCTTCTGAATCTATTTCAATCCCCAGTAAACGAGGTAAAGAACGAGATAAAGATCCAAAGGAGCCAAAAGAACAGAAAGAAGAGAAAGAACTCGATAAAGATGGTGAAAAGAGTCCAGAAATTGAAAGAGGACTTCATTTCCCAATTATAAAAGAACCAAATGATGATAAAAATCCTTCTTTACTGAGGGTTCCCCTGTCAGAAGCAGAAAGTTCTGGCTTGAATAACTTGCAAATTAAATCAATTGATAAACGTAAACTTAATCCAGATATGCTGGACTTATTGGATGATGATAGTAGTAATTACAATAGTGCCAATAAAGATGTTATTGATTTGGATGAGAACAATAGCAACAACACAAACACCACCACTAATAATAATTCCCCCGATAATACGAAGAATTCCCATCTTAGAGTCATAGATACTCGATTATATGAAATTAATGGTAATCTAAACCATTTCTCCAAAATCAATAGTTTAAAATTGCACTTTTTACTTAACGTTTATCCTGAAATTAGTAAATCAAATTTGACGAAAATCAATCAAATGCTTTATACACAAATCCCCGAATTAGATCATTTGATGGTGAATATTAATGATGATTCCATACCTTCTTATGAACTTTCATGTTCAACAATCTTGAATGAAATCAAGTCATTGAATCATCTCTTGAATGATGATTATTCCATTAAAATTGATAACTTATTAACCAGTAGTGATAGATTAATTGGAGAAATTAATACTTCCATGTCATTAGAGTTAAGAAAAGTTGATGAACGTGTAGATAAATTGAATCATTCATTATTTGGACCAAGTTTTGTTAATAATTTATCTTTATCACAATCAAATAATTTAAATTCATTACAACAACTGAATTCAAGTCTTATGATTTCTGAATCAGGTAACTACAGATTTCTTTATCTTTTATTAGAGAATACCATCGTTATTATATTAAGATTAATTTGGGTGGTGGTCAATATTTATAAGTTTGGGTTATGGGTTTTAAGGATAATATGGAAAATAATAAGATTTATTTTATATTAAAAAGAAAAAAAAAGGGGTATAACAGAGAAGGGGTTTCAATAATTTATAGACATTTTTCCTTTCCATTCTTTCTTTCATGACTTAATGAGTCTAACTCACGTATAAGTTTATTAGCATTAATAAAATATTCATAATATCCATTGGTTTGGAAATCATTCTCTTGAACATAATCTCCATGATTATGCTCTTGTTTCATTGAGATGGTATTCCTCTCAAAATATCTTTTCATCTCTTCAAAATTTTCTTGATAACTATCTTTACTAGTCAATCCAGAAACTTGGCCTTGACGGTTCTTACTGTCATTAGGGGTTTGGAATGATTGTTTAAGATCTACTTTATAATCAGTAGGAATATAATTATCACCACTATCAATCAATACCCCCATGATTTTATACTTAATAAGCTGATCTTCATGTGTGAAGAATTGTTTAATTAAAGCTAATTTCTTATGGTAATTATCATCTGATAATTTTCCCACATCCAACATAATCTTTGGAGTATTAAATTTCAATTTAGGATGCTCATAGATCTGGGCTATAATCTGTTTTAACTCATCGAAATCAAGGACAAGATTCAATTCCAATATTATAAAAGTTTCATCATTACCTACTGTACCAACTACAGTAACCATACCTAATTTATTGACAGACACAAACTGATGTTGTTGTTGTGATGCAAACATAGCATCAAGAGCAGATTGAATTTTATACTTATACATGGATTTATCAAATGGTAAATTAGAATCAGAAGTATTGAACCCCACTGGATAAGATACTCCAGAGATTAATTCTCTATGAAGTTGAGATTCTAATAATGTAGAGCTATTCAATCCTAAGCAGAACAAATCACACAAGTATTGGGGAGTAATAGTATCAGAAGTCTCACCTACTATGGGACAAATTTGACTAATTTCATCCAATAAAGCTCTACAGAATGGCATTCCTTGGGCAATTTCATAGGTCATCATAGAACTTGAACATGGGTCTGAAGATGGATCTGAATGTGATTGGTTAGACTTAATATACCCAGTAAGATTAGCCCTTATAGATAACATTAAATTTTCAGATTTTAATGGAGTTTTGAAGATATTGCTGACTTCTGGTGGTAAAAATTCATGAGGGACTTTTGTGAATGATTTACCTAATAAAGTACCGATCCATTGAGAACATGCTTTAATTTGATTAGATGTAGTGATGAAAGAAGGACCTGTGATTACAAGTAAAGGATTATCAAATTGGGAGTAGGATTTTTCACTTAATTGATAGTTCAACAATCGGGATAAATTATTTCTATAAGTAAGAATTTTATGTTCCATTTCTTCTGAAATTGGATATAAATAATTTTGAATCACTTCAGGTGAAGCTAAAGCCATATGACCTTTGTTGGATAAAAGTAGCCCTGAACCAGACGAAGTATTTTGTTTAGGGGTTGTAGTTCCGTAAACCCAAGTAGGACCATTGCTAGAACTGGTTTCGAAACCAAAATCACCGGGTTCGGATTTGTCTCTACCCAAAGAGACAGTTTCATTAGGTGCTTCTGTGTCAGATTCTTGAACACTGCTAGTGCTTACATCTACATCACTTATACTTTTAGTGAGGGAGGCATTACCACTTGAGTTAGGTTTATATGTATGTAAAGCCATAATTCACAAATTGAACCACAAATTGAACCTTTTGAAGAACCACAAACTGGAAGTCACGAACTGAAAGGGACAAACTGAAACGGACAAAAATCCACTAAATTCACAGGACAAAGATCGTAAAAGAATACGCAATATTCCAAAGAATACAATACTTCAATAACAAATATCAAATGGCTGTTTCTATCCTTATAAGAACCACCACTTGTTGTATGACTCACTTTTCACACTGCAGAGGTTTTTTTTTTTTGCAACAAAAAGTTTAAAAAGAAAAAAAAATGAGAATTCAAGCCAATTCGCACAACCAGTACAGGAAAGGTGATAAAAAATCAAATCCAAACACCAACGTCATTTCCATCATGAAAGCTAAATCAATTGCATTATTAGGTATGTATAAGAGACACCAACCCACGACTACAGATATAGTTCTGACTCCAGATATAACTCTATGGCATACAAGTCTTCTTTATACTAACAATTACGTCATGGTTTAGAGGATATTGATTCCCATATAGAACAACTCTTACAGAAATTTCAAGACATATTTGATGTGGCTATAGTTCAAGATAAATCTAAAGAGCTACTATCAGTTGAATCATTGGCTATTGAGTCCGATGCGTTATCTATCATTCGATTTTGTGAAGATTTGTTGGTAATTACTAGGAATTTAAGAGAATCTTGGTGCTTAGATAGTTTAAAAGTGAAGTCATTAGAAGGTAAGAATAATCAACAAGATGAAATCAATTATGTATTCAGCAAGTTTAATCAATTGACCGATAAAATATCAAGTATTGAATCTAATGTACATTAATCGTAATCCATAAGAGAGGGGCGGGGGTGCTAAAGCTAAGATGGGGGGAAGGACTGGTGGAGGAAGGACGGGTGGTGTTTTATGGTTTTAAAGGGCTGGTAGATCTGCTAGGAGTTGAAGGCCTTGACTCTTCCGTGACTTTTTCTTCAAATAAGTTAACGAATTTTTGAACTTTCCCAACTTTAATGAATTTGAATTTCTTATCACCTTTAATATATGAAGGCCCACTAAAATTAAAATCTTCAAAGTCATTAATATCTAAAGTGAACGATGAAGAGGATTTTTTCAATGGTTTAGGAGCTGGTGGAATAAAATTCGATCTTGACAGTTTTCTAGTGATTGAATCGAATTCAAGGTCTTGAGTAGGTGGAGGTGGAGGTTTCATCTCTGACTTGGAAGGTTTTAATTTGATGGATTTATGGAAATTAAATTCACCATCATCATTACCATAATCATCATCGTCATCATCAACACCAATATCATCGACTGAACCTGTTCGTATTGGCGAAGATCGTATTGGGGATTTATTATCATCAATATCATGATTATTGTCTATTATATCATGTTCTTCGTTATGTCTTAGATTGTTCATATTCCCAATGAAATTATCATCAGAATGCTGTTCTTTTATGGTATTTAAATTATTTGACTTTATTAGATTAGCAAAATTCAATTTATGATCTTGTTCTGAATCTGAATCTAATGATGACTTTGATTTATGTAGTATATCTGCTGGTAATCTACCCACCAACGTTTTAGTGTCATCATCTTTAGAATTATCTGGTAAATCAAATGATGAATCAAAATCTTGTAATTCATGTTCAGATATCTCTAAAGTAGTTTCAGTTCCAGATATATCATTCATAGGAATTTCTTCAAGTATAGTAGAATTTGAATCCAAGCTATTTGAATTTAAAATTGAAGATGATGAATTTTCAAGAGATTGTTGAATCTTCATTTCTCTAGTAAATAAGGTTTTAATATAGTTTTCAATCTGATAAATGAAATTGTGATCACATAATAATAAAATCCCATAATTCTCATCTTTTAGGAAATCAATAGCTATTGAATCAGGGGATACCATGAAATTTAAAAGTTTTAAATTAAGGGTAACAACAAATACTTCATTATCTATAAATCTTTTAGGATTGATAGTTAACTTATTCTCAAAACTCATACAATTACTAATAAAATTGACCGAAACTTTCTCTTCATTGGCTTTGGCTAAAAAGATTAAATTGTCTTTAATAAGGTCCGATGGTTTGAGGTTTTTGTTCCGATTAATAAGGGTATTTAATTCGACATTGATGGTGAATTCTATGTGGATATGTTCTGATAAATCAATGTGGTTATTTGATAAATCGATTGGGTAATTCGTATGGGTTGAATTGTCTTTGGGACCAGAATCATCAATGTTTACATAATCAGTGTTATCATCAGTGATATCATCAATAGGCTTAACCATATCAATTCCATGACCAGCCGCCGTCCCAAGATCAGCCACCCCAAGGTCAGCCTGGTTATAATCATCACTCTTACCAGTATAAGCAGGGTCATTACCATTGGAGCTTATTTTGTTTATGGGATTGCCCATAGCATCACCAATAGCACCATTATTGGCTTGAGGGTTACTATGATCACTAGAAAATAAACCCCGACCACGGGCTAGGTTATCTCTATAAATACCACATAAACGAGAGATTTTATCAGGAATATCCGACGAAAAGATGAAATTGGGTCTATGGAGATCCTTTGTGGTAGGATGGAAATGAAACAGATGGTACCTCTTCAAGTTAATCCCACTCATTATGGTAGTTATTATTGTTTACTTTTAACGCGAACCAGATAATGTCAATAAATGAGTGAGAGTGAGAAATAAATGAGAAGTGAGAGTGAGACAGTGAGAGTGAGAGAGAGAGTGAGAGAGAGAGTGAGAGAGAGAGAGAGAGTGAGAGTCTCTCAACGAGTAAGGTATCACTAGTAATTACCCATACTTACTGCCCACCGATACTAAAAGGACCACATCTTTACCCCGCCCACATACTAAACAGACCACAACACCATGTCCTCTTATTACTTCAGTATAATAGGTACCAATGATAATCCATTATATGAACTTGAATTCTCCTCCTTCAAATTAAATCAAGCCATACCAGGGAAATCCACCTTCAGTAATAACATCAAAGAACTATTACCATTCATAACCCATAGCTCATTAGATCTAATAGAAGATAACCAATGGGTCGATAATCAGTTTAATCTAGGGAAAATCGATTCATTTTATGGATTACTGGTTAATGCATTTGTAACTCAAGGGAACATAAAATTCATAATTTGTTATGAAAGTTCGAATAATTCCAATGGGAAATACGATGAAAATTCCATTAAACAATTCTTTATGGAAGTGAATGAATTATATGTCAAATGTTTAATGAATCCATTTTACTCAGTTAATTCTCCGATAACATCACCAGAGTTTGATTTGAAGATAAAATTACTAGCTAAAAAGTATTTATAAATATATAAAATCACTGGTTTTCAGAGGGTTGTTCACTGGCCTTCAGACGATTGTTCACTGGCCTTCAGACGATTTTTCTTGCTCATCTTGTTGAAGAACCTTTTCAGTCTCTATTTTATAACCATCAATGGTTTCTACAATAATCCCTTGATCTTTTAATTGACTGAACATATCTTGAGGAATCCACCCACCAGTAGCAGCAAATGGAGTCGAAGAAATTTCTGCTTGATAATTTTGTAAATCAGTTTCAAATTCTTTAATATACTCATCAGAATAATCAATAGGGAATTCAGTACTTCCATCTCCAACAGAATTACAAAGTTCATTACTTACATAAGCTTCCCATATTCCTTTTAATTGGATAATTGATCCTTCAATATATAAATAATCTTTATCAGCTTTATATTCTAAGGCTTGAATATAAGGAGATTTTAAGATTTTAATATGAGGCGAAGCAATGGCAATTAAATCATGTCTATTCTTATTCAATTCCAATTCCCATAATCTTTCATTTCTGGTTTTATAATACATGAATTGATATTGTTGTTTATCTAATTCATCTAATTCATTATAATTAGGAACATCTTCTTGTAAATTATAAATTTTAATTCCCGAATAACCAATGAAATTTGGATAAGTAAATAACATAAATGGTTTAATATTAGCATATTCAAAATCCATAAAATATAATTCATTATTTCTTTCCGAATTTAAAATTACATTTAAGGGATCTAAATCTGGTAAATATAATCTTGGTTTAAATAATTCTTCAACGTTTGGGATATTTTTAGAAGTAGTATTAAGTAACAAAGGTCCCATAGTTTTTAAATGTTTAAAGGTTTCAATTTGTTTATTTAATAAGGAAATATCTTCAACCTTATGACTTGAATCAGCTTGAGCTTTAGATAATCTTAATCTTAAATTCTCCAACTCAATATTAGCTACATTAGTAATTAAATCAAGTGGTTGGTTTTTATCATAAGGACCATTAAATTTATTAATTTGGGAAGCATCTAATTTAGATTTATTTTTAAGAAATGGTTTTTCAACTGATGGACCAATTCTCCATCTATTTTTTAATATTGGATTTTCTTCATTATCATAAGGTAAATCATTTTGTAAAGACCCTTCCACATCATCAATAAAATATAATGATCCGAATTTATTAAACACTACCGAATTAATTTTATTTTGAAAGTCTGAAATTGGCTTAATTACATCTAATAATTTTTCATTAGCATTTGGCATTTCATCAGTAATCAATGGTTCCCATTGTTTCATTAATAAATCTCCGGGGATATATTCCATTAAAATATATGGAGATTGTAAATAATTAAGTTTATTAGTACCATAACTAATGATTTTTGGAACGTTTAACCCCAATTTTAATTGAAGGAAATCATTGGTAGCTACTTCAGATTTAATCTTTTGAGAAATCCCATATTCACTTTCTAATTTATAAGGGATTCTTAATACTAATTGTTTTTCATTGGCCAAGGTAAGTTTATAAATTCTATGATGTTTACCTTCATGAATAGAAGCAATTGATTTAATTAAAAGTTTTTCATTGGCTTCAATGGCACCAATTAATCCTAAATTATGAACTAATGAATAAGATCCGTCAGATAATTGAATTGGGGCTCCAATTAAGAATTCACCACTAGAATCACTATTAGCAGAATCGGAAGTCTGTTTGAGTAAATCTTGAATTAATGTACTGGTCCCTTCAATAGAAAATTTGGTTTGACGTTTGGCTTTTTCAATGTTATCATTTTTTAACCAAGATCCCCAAGAATATTGGAAAAATGGACTTCTTTTTGGGTCAGAAGTATCTGACATTTTGGTTTCAAATTGTTGAGGTTCATTGGATAGGTTTGAGTAAGTACGGGATTGAAAGAGGGTAGAACCTAACTTATAAGATAAGGGAACTCTGGGAATGATCCCATTGGGGGTTTTGATAAGAGCTTTAGTGGACTTAATAGCTCTTAACATGGTTAATATAAAAATTTTCATTGCTCGCCATGGCTGCAATTTGAGGAGATTAGTGAGAGTGATTATATAATCAATGAGCAATAGGAATAGAAGGATATTGCAACTATTGGTATATTATAACTATTATAACTAGCCTTATGGGCACTGCTAACACAGCTACTAAATATCAATGTACATTGTTTACACACTATAAACCACCTCATACTATATACCACCTCATACTATACCACCTCATACTATATCACCTCATACTATATCACCTCATACTATATACCACCTCATACTACATCTCTCCTCATACTACATCTCTCCTCATACTACATCTCTCACTTCAGCTGTCTTAATTTCCATCCAACCACCTTTCATACCTTCAATTCTTCCCCTACTCCTTATTCAACAAACTCATCTTAGCATTCAACGATAAACTGGTCTGGTCACCTAAAATATTAACATGTTGACCTCTCTCTCCATCAATTTGAGCATCAGTAGTTTGCAATGACGTCAGACTAACATTATACTTTTCAGATGCTGGAGTACCAGCCCTTGGAGAATTATTTATTGAATTTGATGCTGATCTAATCATCGATGGGCTATTAGGAGTATCAGTAGGAGTTTTAAAATTCAAATTTTCTATATCAGGTTCAATCTCTGATGGATGGACTGGTGGGTGTCCAGATGGTGGTCCAGATGATTCAGACTCATTATAATTATCAGATTGCAAGTCTTGGTTTCTAATCATATTAGCAATCAACTGATTAGAATAAGGATTAGGACCAGTTCGATGGATTTTACGACCTTCGATTCCATCCTTAGTAGCAGTAGTTGATAGGCATGAAGTGGTAGAATTTCTCGATAAATTAGGAGATGGAATGAAAAGATTATTCTTAACAGGAGTATCAGATTGTGAAGAATATTCCAAGTCATTACCCGATTCACGATCATGATCATTACCATCAGAATTTATACTATCAGAAGAATTTATTTTAGTAGTATATCTATGATCAAATCTGGTTAAAGGATCATCATTATTAATGGCATCATCACTGTCAATCACCCTTCCACTTATGATTGATTTAACACTAGCAGCTGGATCTGACATGACTTAGGAGGGATGAGTTGAAGTTAATTGATGATAATTTAATTGGTGATAATTATAATTTAGATGTCATAAAGGATCGTTTGACATTTAGTAGTGGAGGGAACAAAATGGTTTCCCTTCGAGAGTGACCATTAAATTGCTTTATATGTAAGGGGTCTAAAACCTGGGGTAGATCGTGATAACTGCACTAGAGTAGTGTACGCGGGGTGCAACAATCATATGAAGATGAGGAGAGGCGATGGGGGGATGGTGGTAGGATGGTGGGATGGTGGTACGATGGTACGATGGTGGGATTGTGGCAGGACGATACGATGGTGGGATTGTGGCAGGACGATATATAAGGCCGAATGGACTGTGTAGGCTGTGTAGGAGTAGTAGCAGAGGATGTGCTGATTGGGTTATATAATGGACTGGTGTTATTTATATGGTATATGGTAATTGGTTAGCACTGGATGCCACTTCTATTCGAGGGATCTCAAAATGGGCTTAGCTTCGGTGAGGATTGCTTAGCATATTTTGCAGCCATTCGCATTGCTTGGGGACCACGCTAGTTGATGAATGAGTTGGACCAAGGAAATATAATAAGCAATGCCCTGCTGTATACTTTAATACCAGTGGGAGGTATGGCGGAGCATCATAGGAACGTATGGCAGAGCATCATAGGAACGTATGGCAGAGCATCATAGGAACGTATGGTAACACCTACGTAATAGAAACACCAACGTACCAATATATGGAGACTGGAGACTGTTGATGCCGGACTTTCAATTCTCGCTGATTCAGGAAGTAAAACAACCAATGAATACATTCACACGAAAACTCAGTTATCCCCAGGCGAATGGATTCAAAACCCTCATTTATATTGAAATCTGGTTATGGATGTACTCTTTCCCAATAGAAGAATAGAACCCGAAATACCTTTGCTGAGAGAGGCTCAGAATCGTTACCAAAAATACCACAGGTCCACCACCGATTCCCTGCTAATAATACCAACTAGCATCACCTGTAAATCCCATTGCCAAAAATCATTGCCAAGGCGATATGAAGCCCCTCCCAAACCCACTAATTGTAAATTCGTTCACCCTCACTTTCTATTCAAACCACCAATCCGCAGCAGAACCATCAATCACCCACTTTCAGATGTTTCTAGTGACCTATACCCCAATGGATGTAACCATTAGTATATACTTTGATGTAACCACAAACCGAATCACCAAATCTCATTAGCTTTAACCAGCGTGGTTCCGAGAACAGAAATCAAACCTTAAATTTGTCGTAAACCCGCATTAAACCCAAACAATCTCTGCTCTAAACCTCCAATAAGCTTACCGGCTGCTCAGAAGCTAATACAGCGTAAAATTGCCAAAATATATTTTAAACCCAAAGTCATCTTTATTTAGACTTTATTCCGGCCCCAGCCCGTAAACTCTAACCAAACGTCAGGAAAATCTCATTGACCAAACGTCTCACCAAGCCTCGATGTTACTCCATTAGAACATCACCTGTTTTCTATCTATCTACTAACAGCACCATCCTATAAGATTAAAAGCCTCATACCACCCCACACCCCCACGCCCCCATCAATAGCACAGCCATACCTCAGCCATACATCAGCCATACCTACAGCCATACCTACAGCCATCACTGTCTCCTACCATATTGGCTGCAAATACGCCTTTTTTCCTACTGCTCATTTGAACTTTAATTGACTGCGAAATCACCTGTCCCGAAAAACTCAAAACTGAAAAAGTAAAAATAAAAAAAAAAAAAAGAAAAAAAAGATCAAATAAAATATAACTGTTCTATTGATATAATAGTTCTGGTTCCCGGGAAGAAAATACAGATACATATTACACTTAAATTTTACGGCGGTCACGATATACTACATCCATTCCTTCAGCCTTTAAAGCTCCATAAAGTGTATCGTTTCCATTCCGGTGAAAACCGATTGATGTTCAACTACTAAATCGATTTCCATGTCTCAAGGTCATAAATCCGCCTCCATAAGACGAAGGCATACTAACTCAAAGTTAGGATGTCTTAATTGTAAACGTAAGAAGGTAAGATGTGATGAAAACCTCCCAGAATGTCATAACTGCAGTAAAGCTAAGAAAGACAAATGCTCATATTTATCATTAAATCAAACCGAAATCAACAAGATTAAATTGACCCATTCATTAAGAAATTCCCAGAATAAATTATTAGATTCAAACTATAGATTACCAACGTCGAAATCAGTGGCGATTAGGGATAAGATCAATAAACTCAAGGCTAGTGGGTGTGATCGATCAGATGAAGAACATCATACTTGGGAAGGAATAGAATTTAAACATGAATTGATTGATCTACCTATAAGAATACCTAGTTATGATTACCCGCCATTACAGTATAAGGTATCGACGATTAACGATTTTGGGAATGAATTTAGGGTGATATATGACACTCCTGAACGAGAAGAAGAAATAGGGTATTCGTCTGGTGGTACTAGTGGAACCATATCTACAAATCCCCAGACCACCCAACTGACTCCTCTTTTAACAACCATGTCATCAACCCCATCCATCAACCCCCAACATTCATTTCCTAAAAAACCAGCTCCACTTCCAAATGCTCTTCATTCTGATTTCAGCTTCCCACCAATGTCCCATAAGTCCCATGTCTTCCCCAATCCATTCAATGAAAAATTCCTGAAAGGATCACATCCAAACATTGGTCATATATTCAATATGTTGATCTTCTCTAAATACCATACCAAACACCTCCTACTATTAACAGATCTTTTGATCTGTCTTGGTAGATGCATTATTATGTCCAGCTTGAAAAGAGACAATATATCCATTCTTCTATCATCAAATAACTTTAGCAATTTGAGTTTGTTCAATAGAAGTTGCTTTGAAGATCATAGTAAATGCTTGGTTAAAATGAGATGTGAAATCACTAAATACAATAGTCAGATAGGACTGATGGCTATGAATAATCAGGTGAATGAGTGTATTCCATACTTACAAACCGTTACTCCATTATTGTATTTTGGTAGTATTTTTCTAAGTTATTGTGTATTGCTACTTGATTTTAGCATGGAGAATTATAATAAAATCAGTAGTGATAGTTATAAGATTATGGAGAAATATTTGTCTATAACCAATAATATCCCTAATTATAACCATCCAGATCTAATCGGTCATATTTTGAAAACCCTTCAACATCAATTTTTATTTGTCAAAATCCCTGGTTATGATATCCAATATTCCAATAAACTCGTTATGAATTTACAATCATTAGCTCCAACATTTGATAATCTAGATGTCGATGAGAACCAACCCCCAAGTTTTATCATATTAAAATCCTATTATCAACGGCTTATTCAATTCATTACGCAAGAATATATCCCAGTAATTAAAGATCCATTTACTTATCAACCAACCAATTATCATCAACCTGTAAATAAAGTATTTAATTTGTTAAAGAAATGGTCAATCTTAACCCCGGGGGAAACATTTTCTACTAGAGAATATCAATTGGATTTGATGCAACAATCGGTGATTCAAGACTTATGGCTATTATTAACATCCTATTATTATACTATAGGGATATCATTGAAGAGTAGTTTCCCATTTGCTACTTATCAATTTGGAATAACTTTTAATGCCCTTCAAGTGAAAATGGGGAAGGCTTGGTTTACGGTTCGTTCAAATCATTATGAAATAACTAAAGTACTTAATTTATTAGATAAAGATGTTGGTAATAATGATATGTCCAATATTTTACAACGACATATTTTCTTTAATCTTCGAATGTTTTCATTTTTCAGTCATCGATTTAAAATCTATCTTGAGAATAGTCAGTGGAATTCTGATACCTCAAACCAGCAAAAACTGTTAGGGGATCGATGTTATAAAAACATCCAAGAGAAACCTATAAAAGATTTCAATTTGACGTTAATTAGACCAGAACATTATCCTACTTCCACTTCAACAAATGATGATCAAGACCAATTAGATGGACATAAATTCATTAGATACGATGAATCGATGTCCTTGAAACTTTATACACGGAATATTGAGACCTTGGACTTTTTTAGTAATGATTATGTGTTACAATTTGACTTTGAGTCCATGTGTTTATTGAGAGATTATAGGCCACTGATAAACCAAGAGATAAGTTTGGGGCCGTTAACGGCAGGTGATATTGAGAATTATCTTGAAGATCGTAAGATGATAGTTAAGCAATCCCGGCAGGGACAGTAGGATGTGCTCTGTAGTATAAGTAGATATCCAATGTATATTAGTGCACTTCTATAAGCACCAGCTTTGCAATGCGCGATGGAAATTTCTTCTCATCACATCACTTTAATCATCATTCATCACTTTAATCATCATTCCTATCACCATGAAAGTAATCCCTGGTGATACCCTCCCCATAAATGAACAAACGAAGACCTCTATAGGTCCAGGTATCTATAAAAACCCCAAAAACCAAGACATCATTCCAGCAACAGCCGGTGAACTAATCAATAAACTCAACAAGAAACAAACCAATCAATTATTATATGTCGAATCCAAATCCAAGAGGTATATCCCAAAACTCAATGATTTTGTAGTAGGAATAGTTACAGGAACTATAGGTGAAGCTTACAAAGTAAGTTTACAAGATTTCTCCAACCCAGTTCTTCTTTCAATGATGGCATTTCCTAATGCCAGTAGAAAAAATAGACCAAATTTAAAAATTGGTCAAGTAGTATATGCTAGAGTGTGTCAAGATATTTCAGAGATTGATATAGAAATTGAATGTATAGACCCAACTACTGGTAAAGAAGGAGGGTTTGGATTATTGGATGAATCAGGATATGTGTTTCTGGTGAACTTGAATTTTGCTAATGAATTATTGTTCAATGGTAATAGTCCGGTATTACAACAGCTTGCTAGTAAATGTAAATTCGAGATAGCTGTAGGCTTGAATGGTAAAATATGGTTAAAATGTGGTGAAGGATTAGTGACTAATGAGCCTAGTTCAAATAATGAATCAGAAGCTGATGGATCTGGTGGTAATGATATAAGTGAAAGTAGTATAAATAATTTAAAGACTACATGGGCTGCTTGTAAGTTTATAACAAATTGTCAGAGTATAGCTGCCTCAGAGATTGATAATGAATTAAAGAGATGTTTCAAGGGGTTATAGACTTTCTACATAGTTAATGTACACTAGATGATAAAACAATCATATTGAAACAATCATTGAAATTGTTAGGTTGAAATTATCGTTTGCTCATCTCTCATCGGTCCGCGAAAAAAAAATATTCATTTAGTTGCAACTTTGATTAGAATAAACCATCAATTCATACCATGTCTGGACCAACCAAGGAGGTTGAAACCAACCAGAGCAGCCATAGCAAACCGTCTAAACCCAAGTCATTAAACCCAGATGAAAAAGGTCCCAGTCCACAGGAATTACGCAAAATCCAAAAAGATAAAAGACGTAAACAATATGAAGATATTCAAGTTCAAAATACCAACAATTCGTCAATTGTTTCTAAGAGATCTGTTGAAATGATCTATAAATCAGTAAGTCCACCAGGGGAATGGTTCAAATACTTTGTACCCAAAGGGAAGAGGAGGTCTCCGGCTATCAATAGAGGATATTGGATTCGTATGGAGAGTATAAGACAACTCATTTATCGAATAATACACCAACATCAAGGATGTTCAGTAAATGTTGTAAATCTTGGATGTGGGTTTGATCCTTTACCATTTCAATTGTTAAGTATGGAGAAGTATGGAAATGTCAATTTCTATGACATTGACTATCCAGATTTGGTGAATAATAAGAAACAAATGATTTTACAATCCAATGAATTACAAGGTTTGATAGGATCGGAATTGAGTCCCGATGAACAATTACAGAAATTAGGGTGGATTTTGAATTATAAGCATTATAAATTACTCGGATGTGATTTAAGAAATCATCAACTTTATCAGCAACAATTACAACAAATTGCTCAAGAAAATGACCGTCAAGGAAATAATACCATAACTATCTTTATAGCCGAAGTGTCATTAGCATATATGCATTTCAATGATGCCAATAGAATTATACATCATAGTAGTCAAATCGCCAATAGCCATTTTGTCATATTAGAACAAATCATTCCTAGTGGTGATAAAGAGGCATTCACCAAAAAAATGTTGAATCATTTTAATAAGTTGAGAAGTTCATTGAAATGTGTAGAAGAATATCCTACCCTGACACATCAGTACAATCGGTTTAAACAATATTATCCACAGGTTGAAATTCAAAATTTGTTTGAGAATTGGAATCAGTTGGTTGATGATTCAGTGAAAGAAGAAATCACCAAAATTGAAGACTTTGATGAATGGGAAGAATTTATTTTATTTTGTCAGCATTATATTATTACTCATGCCACCAACACCGACGCTTTAGTATATGAAAGAAGTCATCAAGAGTATAATGAAGAATCAATGCCAATGGAGTTGAATATGGTTAATAGTGATCTCCCATTGATGGATTTGAAATTCCCGGCTTCTTGTTGGATAGGTGATAGTGTTTTTACTGTTGGTGGACTACAACAGTTCAAGACAAACAACATGTACAAGAATGGAGTATTGGTTGAGTGCCAAAACCCCGAGGTTTTCACTGGAAGAATGTGTCACAGTTTCACTGCTGTGAGTCACGATACCGGGATAGTAATTGGGGGTAGAACCAAGCCTAACCAACCATTGCACGATATCTATTTATTTAATGTTAATGAAAAGAGGTGGACCAAGATGCACAGCCAGCTTCAATACCCAGTTTATAGACACCAGGTAGTTCAGATTAATTCTGAAGAAGTTATGATCGTTGGAGGACAAGAACATCTGATTCATGAAACGGTGATGGTATATAATTGGGTTAGTGATAAGCTTCGAGAAGTTGAAATAACCGGAGATTTTAAAGGTCTTAATAACCTTAAAAGCTTCGGAATTAGTTTTGTGAGTGGTAAGGGGTATATCATTGGAGGAATCACTGATCAAGTTAAACCTGAAGTTAATGATAAGTTGGTTGAATTTACAGTCAACGAACAACAAAACCAGTTACACTGTAGAGTAGTGGACCAGAAGAAGATGTACCAACGAGTTGATTGTAAGTTGGCTAGTCAAAATAATGAGAAACTTATGGTTATTGGAGGAATTAATTATAACCAGCATTTGGGACAGGATGATATTTTTTTGCAATTGCAGCCAAATTTGAGTGCGAAAGTTGAGGTTAGCAAATGTCAAATCCCAGGGGAAATATGGGAAAACACCAGTCCAATATTGATAGGATTTAACGTTGTGACTCATGATAATAAGATTGAAATTATAGCAGGAGGAGTAGTATGTTATTCTTTTGGTAGTGTGTATAATTTTAATTATACCATAACCTGGTAACTGACACCAGTGAGACATAGTCATTTGTCATAAATTATGCGAGGGATCTGCATAATGATGCACGGGTGCAGCAATCATGCGCATTATCCTAGCAGGGTTGCAATTAAACTATCGACCCATTTCTGGAAAATCATAACAAACAATCTTAATGTCTGAGATCCTTTAATGTAAAAGAGGTTATAGTATAGATTACATAAGTAGTATAGATTAGATAAGTAAGAGAATATAGTCATAGTAGCAAAGAGATGCAGTGTAAGAAATTCATAAACAGTAGACCATAAGCCACCAACGCACCAGTTACTTCCAACTAGCTATACATCAGTTACCACCCACCACCCACCATAGGACCCAATTATCATCCCCTATAACACCAGCCAATTACTTACCACACACAACCCACACAACCCACCCACCCGTAAACTTTCTTGTCCTTCCCGTATTTAATACGATTTACTCCACCGCCTTATAGATCGTCCCCAGGGGTTCCTTCTTACTTTCCTAATGCGGGCTCGGTAACAATGGCACTTCATTTTCCGTCACATTAATGGATTTATCACCCCATTTCGCTCTAGCTTCTAGGCTTCCCCGGAGCTCAACTAAACTCTCCAACAGTACCTTGACAGATGTCATGACCTCCATGACCCATACCATGTCATCTACTACACATTCTTTATACTCTTGCCTTATATATAAGCCCAGTTCTCCACTCACCCTTCTCTTCTGTTCTCTTCCCTTCTCTTCCCTTTCCTTCCTTCCCCTTCATTTTTTTTTGCGTGTCGAATTAAACTTTCTCAGATAAGGGAGCAATAAGGTAGAAAAAATTAAATAAAATAAAAAAAAAAAAATACCACATAATCAGCAATTACTCATATCAAGGTATAGATCATACAGGGGAACCAGTACTTTTTAACGGGGATGAATGAGGTTAATGAGCCACTATCCATTAGGTTCATCCATAAACCACCTAGATCCAAGGAATTAATGGAGAAGACTTTGGATCAAAAGGCTACAAGACAGAATAGTGTCACTAATCAGCAAACGGGGATTGTTGGGGTGAACGGGATCTATGGGAAAGAGAATGAGAGGGAGTATGAGAGGGAGAATAAGAGAGAAGGGGGATTTGTTGGTAGAGATGGTGCTGGTAGTAGTGGTAGTGGTATAGGTGCTAGTGATAGAGGTGCTAGGGATATAGATATCGGTGAAGGGGCCGATGGTATTTCGGGTGAAAAGGGTCCAATACTAAACACATCAAGTAGTAATGACAATGCTAATAATGTCAATGGTATTAGTTCTAGTCCTGGTACGGGCGTGGGCCGTTGTCGGCCTACAAATATATCCCTTGATAATCTCCCCAACATCACCATAAATCATTCAATGAATTTTAATCATAGGGGCGATTCCACTGGGGATTCAGAAATCCCTATTGATCATGAAGCCACCACCACCACCGCTGATGATGATGATGACGATGATGCTGATGACCTTAGGAAATATAAATTGGTTCGGAAAAAGAGTGGAGAGATTGTTAAATCAAACCTTAAAGATTCATCCTATTTCGAACATAAGCACTCTAAAAGTTTACCTACAACCCCAAGCTTCAAACAAGTTCATTTTGGGGATGCTTTTGATGTTAAATACTTTAAGAAGAAGGATAAACCCAACGCTATATCAGCATCAAATTCTCCTACGGTTCAATCACCAGAGTTTCAGCCCATTGATAATTATCCATTTCATCCAAGTCATTTACTGGTATCACATTTATTCAATTCCGAATTCTCCGGAGACTCTGAATCCGATTCTGATGATCATGATGCTCAATTCGATACTAATTATAGTTACAATTATAGTAACAGGAATCCCAATAGACATGATATCGATGATTATAATCCAGACGAATCTGATGAAGAAGACAACGGGAATTTATTGTATGGTTCTAGAGTTAGTAGGAGAGGTTCAACAGCTTATCCAAATCCTAAACATGGGAAACTTGTTAATTGGGAATTATCATTAAAAAACTTTCCTCCACTAAATTATGATGAACAAATATCTAAAAACTCCCCAGTGTTTTTGGAAAGAGTTTTTATTACTGTAGATAAGAAATATCTATTGGGACATATAGCCGTTAAAAATTTATCTTTTGAGAAATCTGTCACGTTAAAATATACCTTTGATAATTGGCAAACCATCGTGGAAGTTTCAAATACTTATGTCCCAGATATTCCCCTTATTTTGAAACAAAATGATTATGATCGATTTGTATTTAAAATTCCCTTGAATAATTTGTTCAATAGATTTGACGAGATTTCTATGGGGGTTAATGATGGTAATAATGACCAAGGATATTTTAGTCAATCCACTCCAAAATCTTTAGATGTGCCTGGTAAACATATTCATACTAATCATTATCAATTTTGTGTTCGATACGTCTGTAATAATCATGAATATTGGGATAATAATAATTTTCAAAATTATAAGTTGAGTTTAACTAAAACAATCAATAATAAGAGGAATCAAGGTCAAAGTCAAGATCAGGATCTAAATCAAAACAACTCCACTAATGAATCAAAACCTAATGGATTCAAACCATCAAATCATATAAAACCTCGATATTCATCCACTTATTTGAAAAGAAGAAGCTCAGATTCTAATCTTCATAGTAATATGGAAACCGATGTCGATTATGTTAAAAATAACTTCTATTTATCATCGCCATTATTATCAAATTACAATTCTGGTAATTTTAATTCTGATAATTTGGATTCCGATACCATTAGTTCTAATAATTTAAATTCATCATCCAACAACTCGATGAATCCAGGATCTAATTTAGATTCAAACATTACATCCCCTGATATTTTGGATCATTCTCATCATTCTTCCAAACCCAGTAGTAGAACTGGAGGTCAGCATAATCGAAAATTCCAAGGGAATCTTATTGATGATGATAATCAATTGGATTTAAAATCATTGAATTCTAATTTGTATAAAGATTCATTACATTCCAAAAGTTATAAGGAGTTACTTGACAGTTATTGTTTCTTTAATAGTGGTAATGGCAGTGGAACGAGTAGTGGCGCTGATAGTAACAAGAAGAATAGCTTAACTCCTGGTTCTAAACTGGATAAAGAGGTTAATTCGGACCTCTCTAAAGGGTCTGATGGTATCACAAAAGTTACTGAAGCTACTGAATCTTCCAACTCAACCGTCCCTAATTCCACAAGTTCAAATCTCAATCCAAACAATTCAGAATCCGATTCAGATTCTAATTCCATTATATCCATGGAACCTTATACTGGAGGCTTTAATTCCTACAAGCCTGATGCATTCAATTCCACCGATACATTCACAGTATCATCTCTATTAGGCATTTGATGACACAATCTCACACTCGTTTTAATTTAATTTCCTATTGGCTACTTGCCGTAATATTTTTCAATTCTTTGTGCTTTGTTGTTTATTGTTTCATATTTTGTTTTTTCAATTGTTGTGTATCTCATTCAATGTTTGTTTTGTTTTTAATTTGGTTAGTTAGTTTATAGATCATAACATCTGCATCTTGTTATAAACTATATAATGTGAAAAAGAAAATTCAAGTCTGTTCGACAAATCTCTACGATGTTTGAATTGTATTTATATATTGAATGCCAATTTAAACCCTTCCTTAAACCCTTCTTTAAACCCTCTAAAATTACAAGCTACATATATATGGATATAAATTATTCAAAACAGTATAATTTAATCTTACCATTTTCTAAACCAGTAGCAAACCTTGAATCACTCAATCCTACACAATTTACAATAGATTCACCAGACCAAGTGTGTAAACATTTACCATTTTGTAAATCCCAAAGTTTAATTAATCGATCATGAGCTCCACTAACAATTCTAAAGTTATCAGCTGAAATAGACCACACCCCTTCTATATGACCAAATTGAGTTCTGATACATTTACCAGATTTTACATCCCAAATCTTAATGGTATTATCAAGAGAAGAAGTCAACAAATGGGTTGGATAATTGTTATCCGATTTGGTTGAACCTGTTGTGTTAGAATTATGATTCATGGCATCAGTAGCACTAATCATATCATCACCATTATCATCGTCATCACCATCGTTATCAGAATTTTCCGGTGAATTGCTAATATCATCTCTAATCATATTATCCTTATAATTTATAGGGATAACACATTGAACTTGTCCCACATGTCCATTTTGATCAATTCCTCCAAATGTTTTTATACATTTATGAGTATCTAAATCCCACATTTTAACGGTGGTGTCATCAGATGCTGAAAAGGCTGTATTTGATTGAGAATGAATTTTAACTGAATTAACCCAATCAGTATGTCCTCTTAAAGTGTAACAAGTTCTAGAATCAACATGCCATACTTTTACAGTATTATCAGCTGATCCACTTACTATAGTTTTATCCAGAAAGTCAACTGATACTACCGCATCTTCATGTCCTCTATAAGTACTAATACATTGACCATTATGATAATTCCAAACTTTAATGGTAGAATCCAATCCACAACTAATTAACTTTTGATTATCAAATATTAATGATCTAATTCCTTTAGTATGGCCTACCAATGTTCTAATACATTCTTTGGTAGTGATATCCCAGATCTTTATAGTGGAATCATATGATCCACTTATTAAATATTTGGAATTAAATTGTAAGCAAGTAACTCCATCAGTGTGACCAATAAATTCTTTAAGTTTATAAAGTCCTTTACGCCAATTCTTTTCTAATTTATATCTTTCACTGTAAACGGTTTTCCAGGGTCTTCTTTTGAGCTGGAGTTGTGATTTATCGATAGGTGTTGATGATTTAGATTCTTCTGGTACTGATCTACTACTAACAGGTGCTGGTGATTGGGGAGTAGATTGACGATGCAGTAAGGGTTGTGGATGGCTAGCTGAGGAGGATGATTCTGATTGTGGCTCTGATTGTGGTTCTGATTGTGGTTCTTGCTGTGGCTCTGATTGTGGCTCTTGCTGTGGTTCTGGTACAGATGATCCAGTCTGTTGTTGGGATCCTTCCGTCTCCTGTTGCCGTCTTTGCTGTTCGATTCTTCTTCTCTTATTATTATTATACTGATCATATTCTTCACGAGCTCTCTTCATATGCATCAAAGGCAAACCCCATCCGCAGCTTGGACATTTTCTATCAATATGTTGTTCACACATATGATGCCAAACTCTATCATCATCAGCTAAACTCTTCCATTTCCTGGAAACTTGAGCAGCATTACATAAAGAAGCACAGTCCAAATAACATAAGATTTTAAGAGAGATTTCCACCGGTAAGTTAGAAATAAAATCAATCTTAATTAATGAACCAACTTCACTTGAAACATATGATAATGTAGGGAAACAACATTGACTTAAAATCCCTTGTAAAATTAATCTTCTATGATGACTTGGAGCAGCAGAAAAAATTGACCACACATGACTGATAGCGTTCTGGTCGCTAGATGGTAACTTATCAAGATCTTGTTGGATATTCATCATTTTCCTTTGGTCAATAGTCTTATTTCTATAGACATCGGGGTTGTGACGATAACAATATTTGTGGTAATTATCTTTGGGAATAGCTGACAGATCACTAATATGCTTGGTCAAAAATGGAGTTAACACAGACCCTTTGTCTTCATCATGGAAAAACCCATCATCTACATGGGTCATATTTTCATGAATACCATCATTATTTGAGTCTGTAGGAGGAGGTGATGGGGTATTATTATTCTTATTGTTATTAGAATCAGCCGTGTCTGTGGCAGTTACAGAACCCAGCAGAGGTGGTGACATTGCCGGTATGGCTGTCAGACCAGCAGAAGGGGATGTCTGTATGTTAGCAGTACTATTCACGTCAAATCTCTGATTTTCTGTGACCATATTAACGGGTTATAGTGCTGATGGATTGTTAGTTGTAATAGTAACGGATTTGGGATAGTTTTATATGAGAGCCTCACCGACCGCGAAAGAAAAGAAATCTCATGAAAAATAGTGGTTACGGCGGTGGTAGGGCCACGCCATTTGTGACAGGTAAGGTGCGATAAGAACGGTATGGTAGAGACCTAGAGGGACAAGAGGAATAGAGACAAGTAGTAAAGGACCAAAGAAGAAGATGTGCTTGTGATTCTGAATGGGTTAGGTTTGACTGGGATATGGTGCTTATGGTAGTAGTAATGATAGCAGTAGCGGTATTAGTATAACGAGATTATATAACGAGATTATCGATGACCTGAGGACCAAGAATTTTAATGCAAGATCACGTGATATGCTACCATTAATGCATTAAAGGACCCTGGGAATCTTTTGCATTGAAAGGCTCATTGTATTATTGCTGCAACTGTGTGTGAGTCAATTGCAATGGTTATTGACCCTCCAGCAAGAGATCTCGTACCAGAGAGGCTAAGCCTACCGTAGGAGGCATACTACAGGGCCATAGCAAAAAGGCCTTAAAGCGAACCCAGGGATCACCAGGAGTTCCTGTTGTAGGCATTAGTCATACAACTATTCCCACAGACATCTTTTGGCGGTGACAGCATTAGTACCAGTTCAACCAGTACCAGTAAAGGTTCAATCAGTACCAGGATCCTATCTATTCTGTTATCATCATAGAACGTTCTAGCATCATCTAGCATCATCTAGTAGCACCATCGCATCACCAGATCACAGCACCGGCCGCACCACCGTCACGCCACCATGGCACCATCCTCCAGCACTCACCACCACCATTACCTCATCATCTGATAGTGCGCTTCCAAATAGGTGATGAGATGAGAACCGAAAATTTTGAAATTATTATATAATGAAGAGATCAGAATCTTTACAATCTAACCAAGACGAAAAAAAGCAAAGAACCATGGCGAACGATATGTTTGAAAAAGTCGGTGACCAAGTAGAAGCCATGAACCAAGAACCTTCAAACCCTTCTAATGTCCGTGAAGATGGTGTTAAAGTTGGTTATCATGATGCTGAAGGTCATCCTATTCAAGAGATTGAAAGTTATTGTGTTAATTGTCAGAAGAATGGGATCACCAGAATGTTATTAACCAGAATCCCCTTCTTCAGAGAAGTAATTATCATGTCATTTGAATGTCCTCACTGTCACTTTAAAAATAGTGAAATTCAACCAGCTGCTCAAATTGCTGAAAAGGGAGCTAGATATGTTTTAAAGATTGAAGAACCAAAAGATTTTAATAGACAAGTGGTTAAATCCGAAACATCTACTTGTAAGTTTAATGAATTAGATATTGAAATTCCTCCTAAGAGAGGTCAATTAACTAATGTAGAGGGATTATTATCAGAAATGATCAATGACTTACAAGCTGATCAAGAAGCTAGAAAATCTTTACAACCAGAAGTTTATGACAAAATTAATCAAGTGATTGATAAAATTCAATCATATCTTAAAGGAGAACCTAATACGTTACCATTAACATTTTCCGTTGATGATCCTGCCGGGAATTCATGGATTGAATATATTCCAGATGAACCATCACATAAATGGTCAATGTATGAATATAATAGAACTGCAGAACAAAATGTCTTTTTAGGATTAATCTCAGCAGATGATGTATTACAACAAAAACAAGTAGAATCTGAAAATAAGAAATTGGCTACTGATTCAAACATTACTAATAATTTAACTAAAGAACAAGCTGTTAAAACCACTGGATTTATTTCTGATGAAACTGATATTGAGAATTTAAATAATGAAGTTCAAACTTTCCATGCTACTTGTTCATCATGTTATAAACCTTGCGAGACTCATATGAAGACCGTTAATATCCCTCATTTTAAAGATGTCATTATTATGTCAACTGTTTGTGAAAAATGTGGGTATAAATCTAATGAAGTTAAAACCGGAGGTGAAATTCCTAAATTGGGTAGAAAAGTTAGTTTAAAAGTTACTGATCCTGAAGATTTAGCAAGAGATATTTTAAAATCTGAAACCTGTGGTTTAACCATTCCTGAATTAAATTTAGATTTAACTCCTGGTACTTTAGGAGGTAGATTTACAACTATTGAAGGATTATTAATTCAAGTATCAACTGAATTACATGATAGAGTATTTTCTGAAGCATCTGATTCAATGGATAATGAAACTAAAACCAGATGGACTACATTCTTTGCTAAATTACAAGATGCTATTGATGGGAAGATTCCATTTACAGTTATAATGGTTGATCCTTTAGCTTCTTCATATATTCAAAATGTATATGCTCCTGATAATGATCCAAATATGACTATTGAAGATTTTGAAAGAACTCATGAACAGAATGAAGATTTAGGATTAAATGATATGAAGACTGATTAGAATTGGTTTATAGGTAGCAATGTATGTATATTTTTATTTGTTTTATTTATATAGGGGGGGATCGGATCGGAGGGTTATTACCGTATTTTGTAATTAAGTATTTGTCTGCAGGGATAATATGTAAGACATATGTAGGGGTCGCAAATTTTTTTACAGTCTGTCTGACCCTTTGGCTGCAATTTTATTATTAGCAGTTCACGTGCATATCACACGCATGTTTCCCCGTGATGTGAAATTTTTTCTGTTGATTCGCATTCAAATGACGGCAAAGCCCATCAACTATAATAACCTAAATACCTACTAGTTCATTAAGTATCAGAATTATTAACTTCCTTCAAGACTTCCAGAAAAGTTTCTTCTCATCTACCACAATAGACTCACAAGTCTATAGCATTTAACACACACCAATCACTCCCTCGATCTTTAAGGTTAAGGTTCAGGATGATCGAAGTTCTTTTAACAGTCGTACCGTCAATCTTATGGTTGGTATATCGATGTATCAAGTTATTTCAAGTCCCAGTGGAAGAAATCATAGAGGACTTAAATATTGATATCCCTCATATTGCCAATATATGTATTGATTCAGTAACGGCCAACTCCATAGTCATTCATTGGGATGTGGAATTACGGCATAATGAAACATTATATTACATAATATTAGTTAATGGGAAAGAAGCTGCTACTATAAGTTCTAGCGATTGTAAATTCTGTGATTTACAACCCAATACATTATATCAATTTCAAGTGATTGCCGTTAATTCTATTAGTAACTTCAGGTCTCAATCAAATCCCGTGTATATAGAGACCAATAATAATAGTATAACTAGCGAAATTGATGAAATATGTCCACATGAGAGACCCAGAATAAGTGATTATGACCATGACCATGACCGTGACCGTGACAATGTTCATGCCCATGATCACACTACTCCTATACCAGTTGGTATGGAACATAATACTCCTGTACCAGTTGATATGGAACTTAACACACCTACACCAGTGGATATTGAACCAACCACAAAATTGTCTCCAGCCATCATCGATAAATTGACCGATCAGTCTTTACTCAAACAATATTTACACCAATATCAACTTCAACTATTTAATTTTTACATTGAATTAAGACAAGTCAAGGAACATTTTTCTGACGAGTTCAATAATCTAAAACAAGAGAATTCCACTCTATTAGATCAATCCAAGCAAAAGCATTCAATGGTTCTGAAAAATTCATCGACGTTAAAAGAGTTTCAAAAACGTAAAGAAGATTTATTGCTCACTAAATCAAAGTTAATGAATCAATTGAATGATTCAAAGAAATTAATTGATAATAAATCGAAAAACTATAATTCTTTGATCTCAGAGCTTGACAAGTTAAATACTACCAAGACTCATATTGCAGCTAATAGAGATAATGAAATCATACAGATTAACGACTTGATTCATGAGAATTCCTTAGAAATTGAAAACCTTAAAATCAAGTATCAAAATCTTGATGAAAGTGTAAAGACTTTAAAGAACGATCGGAAAACTGCCATCAAAGCTTTTGAAACTTTGAAGAAATTAGTTGATGAGTTTAACGAATCATGTTTTAATAAAGATTATTCCATTAATCAGAAAGGATTAGATATTTTATCAGAGTTATGTAATTTGAAACCTAATTGGAATGCTAGTATTTATATTGAATTGAAACAATTGAATGAATTTGACCAAGCTTGGAAATCAAACTTTAAAACTGAGATCAAAAACTTTGTTAATACTCAAAATTTGATTGAAAATATCAAATCTAGACTTCCAGATTATTCCCCAAGTTATACATCTGAATATCAAGCCAGTTTGAAGTTTGGGGGTGGCAATAATATCATACCTAAGCAATTGAATAAGAGAAGGAACCGGTCGAATTCGAAGCCACAGCAGCAGCAGCAACCGCAACAACCACAGCAACAACAACCATCACAACAACAACATATATTTAATGGATCTTCACCTTCTCCCAATCCTACTACTTCACCTCAACCCATAATTGGCACCAACCCAGTCAATAATTCTATAGGGAATGGGCTCAATTATGATCCCATTGTTCATATCAATTCCCCTAATGAAGGAAATAATCATTTCAATAACTATTATGGTGGTATTTATGCAAAGAATAGTGAACCTACCCTTCAACAACCACTTCCTTTAAATACTACAGATTCTCATAATTCCAACCAAATGGGATCAAATGGGTTTGCAAATGTTCCTGTACCCCCAATGGATTCTCCTATTCAAGATAATAGTTATTTATCAACCAATCCATTAATTAATGATTCTGCAACATCACCAAATCTTTTAAATGCTAACTTGGTGACTCCTTCTATTAATGTAGGTAATTGGAATAATGTTTCAGTACCGCAAACCACACAATTACCACAAATGGCACAAGTACCACAAGTACCACAAGTACCACAAGTACCACAAGTACCACAAGTACCACAAGTACCACAGGTACCACAAGTACCACAAGTACCACAAGTACCACAGGTACCACAAGTACAACAAGTACCACAAGTACCACAGGTACAAGTACCACAAGTTCAAGTGCCTCAAGTTCATTCACCACCACAATCACAGCCTACTGATTTAAATGAAGAGTTGGTCAATCAACCATTATTAGATATTTTAAACCATCAAAACTTGAGTTCTTCAAGTTTAGGTAGCCAAAGATATTCATCAAACATTTGGAATGGGACTGCCCTAAATCATGGTAGATCAATCTCGGGATCCAATATTTGGGCCAATAATCCTGGTGGATTAGAATCTACAGATTTCAGACCATTTTCCGGAAATGTCAATGGTAGTACTGGACATTTATCACAACCTTCAGGACAATCTCAGCAATTCTCTACCCAGAGTAATAGTCAAGATCAAATAGGGCAAGTACAAGGAGAAAACCAAGCCCAAGCAATGAATTTAAACAATGGACTTTATTCAAATCAATTTGGACATGCTAACTCTTTAAGTCCATCTGGTGGTAGTCCATCTGGTCCGTTAGGGTTACATAATTCACCATTGGTAACACAATTGATGTCTACGTCAATGTCACCATCACAATTTTCCAATGGTAGTAATTATTTTCAGGTTGATGAAGAGAATAGAAATAGAGGTACCTAAGAGTGGGGAGAGAGTAGGGAACGTTGTGGTACCAATAGGTGCTCAGTGTGGTACAATTGTTCGGATGATCGCTTCTGGTTTCCTGGTTCAGGGTTCATTTTTCTCGGTTATTCAAGGAAGTAAGTCGCGATGGTTGCAACTCAAACTGTCATCTTGCCCTCATCCTTATTCAACTACAAATCTATCATTGAATCATGAATCATGAATCATATTGATACATAGTATATAATCCATAAATCTGTAATTATTGAATATCTTTATCTTCGAATGGTTCAAGACCCACAACTCTCATTAACTACTCCTGTCCATTCAAGCACTGCCTGGAGTTGCCCTACCCCGACCCTGAAAAAGAAAGTGTTGCGGCAATTCCTGGGATGCCGAAAAAATGTCTCGGAGTTTCTTGCGATGAGTCAAGCATAATTGCAAAATATAAATGTTGGAATAAATTTCTTCTTAGTTAACCCCAGAACTATCGTGTGAAATAAAGGTAACCTCCCCATACCATGACAGTTCCAGATAAAAAATACTCCACATATAATGAATTCAGAAGTGATACGTTCACTGTTCCCACACAATCAATGCTTGAAAAATCATTCAATGATGCTACCTTTGGTGATTCTGTTTATAAAGAAGATGACATGACCTTGAAATTAGAACGTAATATGACCGAATTAACCGGGAAACCAGCAGCTTTATTCTGTGTTAGTGGAACGTTATCCAACCAAATCGCCTTAAGAGCTAATCTTTATCAACCTCCATATTCTATCTTATGTGATTATAGAGCCCATGTCTATTTACATGAAGCTGGTGGTTTAGCTACATTATCTCAAGCTATGGTTCATCCAGTAGTTCCTAATAATGGAATTTACTTAACTTTGGAAGATATCATGAGAAATTTCACTCCTGATAATGGGGATATTCATGGTGCTCCAACTAAAGTAATCTCATTAGAAAATACTTTACATGGAATGATAATTCCTATTGAAGAAATAAGGCGGATTAGTGAATTTTGTAAACTCAATGACATAAAGCTTCATTTAGATGGAGCCAGACTATGGAATGCTTCAGTTGCAACTGGGGTTAGTATAAAAGAATATTGTCAATATTTTGATTCAGTTTCATTATGTTTATCGAAATCTTTAGGAGCTCCAATTGGATCCATTTTAGTAGGAGAGGTAAAATTCATTGAAAAGGCTAATCATTTTAAGAAACAAAATGGGGGTGGTATAAGACAAGCTGGAATAATCACATCAATGGCTATTACTGCTATTGAAGAAAATTTTGAAAAACTTGAAACATCTCATCAATTTGCTAAAGAAATTGAACAATTTTGTAATTATCATCATATAAAACTTGAATGTCCTGTTCATACAAATTTTGTATTTCTTGATTTAATTGGTAATAAAATGGATGAGGATTTATTTATAAAAATTGGTAAAAGAAATAATATAAATTTGATGGGGAATCGAATTTCGTTCCATTTTCAAAATGATTGGAATAGTGTTGAAAATTTAAAAAAGACCATTTTGGAGTGTTATAATCATGCGGTAGAACACCCATATGAAGCAGGAATTACTTCAAATAAGAAATTATATAATTATAAGGCAGTGCATGAGAAGGGGAATTAGGGTAGTTAATATATAAGGATTACGAGATTTGGGGGATTGTGTGGCTGATGTAGATTTGATGGGGTGGGTTAGTGTGGAGTTTATCATCGTCACCCCAATTTAGGGACCAGAAAGACCCACTGGTGAGGCCCAATGGTGTAGACCTACTGGTGAGGCCCCAATGGTATAAACCCATTGGTGTAGACCCACTGGTATAGACCCACTGGTATGGTGTCTTTGTCTCACTGGTGCATAAGCTCCCTGGATAAGCCGGCAGTTGGAACCAGTCGGTTCTAGCTACCAGTAGTGACTCATTTATCAAAATGGTACTGATTGTGTACCGATTCGGTATTGTCAGGTTCAGTTGCGTGCAACTAGATCTCCAATCTACTGAGACACTATTCTCAATACAATTTCCCTATTTATCCCTACTTCTTCTCTCACCTACATTACCTAATATCAGGGTGTTGGTTCATAGCAGATAATCTGAACCCTAAAACAATTCCTCATTGACCTTCTGGGGTCCCCTGATTCTCTTATCTAGTATCCCTGAATCTTATCGTATCCTACTCAGCCCTTCACAAATGGCTGCTAAACCATCTGATTCCCGCGGAAAATAATACGGTTCAGCTACTACCACCAATCCCGGATATTGATTCTTTTCCGGTGATTAATCTAGACCCGGATATGATATCCATCACTATAGGCTCGGAGCAACCAACCGTTAGCCGCTCTATTAGTAAATCTGCATCACGGGTTAACCCTCGTAAATCCATATAGATCTCCTGATGTATTCCGAGGGTTATGGAAAAGCGGATATTTGCTGCAACTTACATTACATATTTAAGTATCATCATCTGCCCATTTATCCTTTAATATATTCAACACACACACAATGACAATTCAAAATTCTGAACAATCTCAAAATACTTCAACTAATAATAGTTCTAATGATTCCATTGATGATGAGAACATTGTAACTCCTATTCCTTATGAAGATGCTAATAATTATAATACTGATGCCCAATCAGTAATATCGGATCAAACTTCTTCCACCATGAATGAAGGAGTTCCCGCTTACAATTTAAGTAAAACCAGAACCGAAACTTATAAGTCATTACACGATGAAGGGATCGAGTCAGATATTCCTCAACCGGATATTGTCAATCCTCCGGTTCATGATCCCATTTTCCCTGAAGAATATAGATTAGAAACTGATACTGGGTTAGTTAAAGTAGAAACCTTACATTCTTTAGGAAGAATAAAACCTTCCGAATCCAAGATCCCCGAATCAAAAGAACTGATCCCTGGTGACAAAAAATTAGATGATGAAATTGAATTTGTTACCTTTTTAAAAAATGATCCTGAAAATCCTTTAAATTGGAGCATGAAATCCCGGATTGTATACACGATAGTTCTTTCCCTATTAGTTATTCAGGCTGCATATGGATCTTCTAGTTTAGCCGGGGGGTTACCATTAATTGAAGAACGTTTTGGAGTATCACTTGTAGTGGCTACTTTGACCGTATCGTTGATGGTGATAGGATTTTCGGTAGGACCTTTACTTTGGGCTCCTTTATCTGAACAAATTGGTAGAAGACCGGTATATATCATATCATTTGGATTATATACCATATTTAATATTCCAGTGGCAGTAGCTCCAAATATTGGGACTGCTTTGGTATGTCGGTTTTTACAAGGATGTTTTAGTGCATCAGCTTTAACCATTGTTGGGGCATCCATTTGTGATATTCATGATCAAACTAGAGGTTTAGCCATTGCCTTTTTCAGTTTCTGTCCTTATTCCGGTCCAGTTATCGGAGGTATTGTTAATGGGTTTATAAGTGTTCTGTCTCAAAGATATGATTTAATGTCTTGGGTTAATATGGCCTTTGCCGGAGTAATGTGGATAGCCATTTGTTTTGTACCGGAAACTTATGCCCCTGTTATTTTGAAAAAACGGGCTAAAAAGTTAAGAAAACAAACTGGTGATGATAAGATTATGACTGAACAAGAAGCAACATCAATGAGTTTTAGTGAATTGGTGAACAATGTTTTTTATAGACCTCTTAAGTTCATCGTTCAAGAACCGGTGTTGGTTTTAGTTTGTTCATTTATTGCATTAATTTATGCATTGTTATATGCATTCTTTTTTGCTTATCCATATATTTTTGATCAATTATACGGTTATAAACTTAATATGGTGGGGTTAATGTATATCCCTATTTTGATTGGGGCATTAATAGCATTATTTATTACTCCGGTCTTAGAAAGACAGTATGGTAAATTAATCAGAACAAGAAAACCTGAACCCGAAGATCGGTTAATAGGAGGAATGATTGGAGCACCATTTCCGGCCATTTCATTATTTATTTTAGGAGCTACTTCTTATAAACATATAATTTGGGTTGGACCTGCTTCTTCTGGTATTGCTTTTGGATTTGGTATGGTTCTTCTTTATTATTCATTGAATAATTATATTTTAGATACTTATCATAAATATGCGGCTAGTGCATTAGGAACAAAGGTATTTATTAGATCTGCAGGTGGAGCTGCATTCCCATTATTTGTTACTCAAATGTATGAAAGATTAGGATTGCAATGGGGGAGTTGGTTATTGGCATTTATTTCTTTAGCCATGACAATAATTCCATTTGCATTTTATAAGTATGGTCCAAGTTTGAGAGCTAAATTATGTAGAGAAGATTATTCTGCTAATTTACAAATGGTGAGAGATTAATTAGTATGATGCATAATACATGAAGCATAATACATGAGGCATAATACATGATAATGACGCATAATAAATGATAATGAGGCATAATGCATGAGGCATAATAGACGATACGTGATACATGATAATACATATTCATAATACTTAATACTTAATATAATTATATATACCTGATAGATTAACTAGAGATATACAAATAGAAATAGATAAGTAAACCTTTAGATTAGGCTCTAAAACCCATTCTCATGAAATTCATCTCCTTTCACTTGGTTAGCATTCTGTGGATGATGTTTAGTATCCTTAATCATATCAGTCACTTTTGTTAAATCAACTCCAGTAATTGATTGCATAAATTCTCCGATCTCTATATTTTCATGGTTCCCTAAAAGCCCATGATTTTCTTTACGTGAACTTAATTTTTCATTAATAGCTTCCGAATTGGAATAAGCATAAATATTTACATCAACTGCTGAATGTCCTCTAGTGGCCCACCCAGTTTGAGATCTTACAGATATCATTCCATTCAATGCATATAATAATTCATTTGGATTATTTAAAAGGCTTGTGATTAGATCCAATTCATCCTTACTGTAGTCTTTGATCCCCATATCTGATTCAAAAATGTTTTTAGTAAGAAAAGTTTCTACGTCTTCGTCTTGCTTACTATGATACTTAAAATCAACAATTTTTCTAGTTAAATATTCACCAGAATGAGATGAGTTCAATAACACTTCTGGATACCATAAATAATCAGGATATGATGGAGATACTTGTCTAGAGACTGAAAGACCACCTGTCTCATGATCAGAAGTTGAGACCACCACAGTTTCAATATCAGTAGAATCCACAAACTTTAATACTTGTTTGAAAGCTTCATCATAAGCTAATACTTCTCTAACTTGACAAGCAGGATCATTATGATGACCACAATGATCGATTCTTGACCCTTCAATTAATAAAAAGAATCCTTCATCAGAGTCTTCAGTGGCTTTAGATAATGCGTTCAATGCAACTTCAACTTCTTCAGCTAATGAAGGATATTGCTTAGAATCTCTATCAATATCATAGGGGATATCTGTTGAAGCTAATAATCCTAATAATGGTAATGAAACGTTATTCCCCTTTTGTAATTGGTCAAATTGGTCTCTATTGCCAACATAGTTCCAGGTATTGTTTTCAGTATACTCGTCAATAAGATTTCTTGAATCAGCTCTACAACCACCTTCCATTGATCCTGGTAAGAAATGACATCTTCCACCACCAATAATTAAATCAACCATTCTTCCTAATGGATATTCACCCAATTGTTGTTGAGCAATCAAATCTTCTTGAAATCTATAATCAACATGGGCTGAAAAGGCTGCAGGAGTAGCATCTGTGATTTTAGTGGTCACTACTAACCCAGTCAAATATCCTTGTAATTTCAAAGCTTCCAAGATTGTCCCACATGGTTCCTTATCAGGAGATACTCCAATGGCCCCATTATAAGACTTTAACCCACAAGAAAAAGCAGTGGCTCCAGCTGCAGAATCAGTGACTAAAGATGAACTAGAACGAGTTCTAGATGATCCTATTAAATGCTTATCAATGGTTAGGATATCATTAATGGGGATATCATCTCTAAATTGTTTAAAGGATCTAGCCAATGATAATGATGCTGGTCCCATTCCATCTGTAACCATGAAAATAACATTCTTCTTCCCGTTAGAGTTGCTTTTATCGACAGGTTCTGTGTCAATTGAAGGATATGGTGGTTTCAACAAAAATGCATATACCACTAATATAATTATGGTCAAAGTCTTTAAATGGCCATAAATAATTGACTTATTGGTGCCATTTTTCTTGGAATTATAAACTGAAGGGGTTTCTTCTCCACCTAATAAAGAGTATGACTTTGTCATATTCTTATTCCAATAGTTGAGTTAACCTTTAACGAATGACTATAGACTACTTGAATATTCAAATTAGTTAAAGAGAACCTTACAGGGACCAGCATTTTACCAGCATTTGCCAGGGGACACCCATGCACGCGCGCGATGACGACATTCCAGTGGTAATTATATTTTCTTATCTAACCTGCAATTAAAACCTATCGACATTTACTCCAATATCACCAGATTTATCTAAAAGAAGCTTAGCTATAGAGATATCCATGATTGATAATCCTACCAACTTCAGTATAACGATACCATTTGAACTTATAATTCTATCTTTACACCCCTTCAAGTCCACAATCTCTACCAAATCATCAACCCCTTTCTGGCTTTGAATCAACTCTCCGGCTTCATGTAAAGTATGTTCTTTTGAGTCAACAATGATTTTTGTACCATCATTGAACTCCGAATCTATAATATCTTTATTCAACTCCAGCATATGTGGCTTGTAAGAACCAATGAGGTTGATATACTTCAAGACGTTGGGGTCAGGATTCAAATATTCAGCCTTGATTATAGGCTCAATAGTTGGTGAACACCCCAAGATTATACTACTACTTTGTATGCACTGTTTGATTAAAGGAATATGGGTTTGGTCTTGATACAGTAACAGGGCAAATTTCATGTGGCCAAATCTTTCAGCCAAATCAGATTTTAAGGTTTCTGCTCCTCTAAGAGATCTGTTTATGATATTTACCTTTTGGAATTTGTTAGGGAATAAAGTCAATGTTAACACCACATGCCAATAAGCTTGGAGACCAGATCCAATTACTGTAATCTCAGGTAATACCTCTAAATGAGAACTAGATTCCATCATATGAACCATGGCTATAGAACCAGCTAATGCCGTTCTAAAAGGAGTAACAACTCGAGCATTAACAACTCCTTGTAATGATCCATCGAGCTCATCCAACACCAAAATGGTCCCTACAAATCCTTTCCCGGTGCTTGAGTTAGTAGGACCCCCGGTTATAACTTTCAATCCCAATTCCCCGTTTCCAATGCATGGCATAAACAAATGAGTACAATCACTTTCGGGGGTGTTTGAAGATTGGACAGTTCTGGGTGGAATAGACTCGGGGTTTTCTTGGAACTTTTTCAAAGAATTGAGTAAATGTGGCTGATATTCTTGTACTAGGCTTTCTCTAGTCAATGACAGAAGTAAGTTATTGATGTCTTGTTCCCCTAAGATTTTCATGTTAAAGCTTTCCAGACGGTTTGGTTTTTTTTTTCAGTTGTTTTATTTTTCATGCGCTGCAGATGGTGCAGATATTACCCTAATTGGAACCACCGCTATATTTTATTCATTCGTATACTCATAAACCTATATACCTTCTAGCCAATATACCTACTTAATAGCAATAGTTTATCACTCCAATTGCCTATAGGATGACTCTCTGAATTCTCCAACAGTGTAAGGTTTGCCTTGACTGCATTCAATTGAGATACCATACCCTGTGAATCATCTTTCAGTATATATGGAGTCATTTTTTGATCAATTATCTTCTTAAGCTCCTCTACTACTCTATAGTAAATAGCTCTAGTTTCTACAGAAAATTCATCTAATTCCCCAAAGCTATAAAACTTATAACTACTTGATAAGCTTTGCAACGATTGTAATAATTCCGAACGGCCACAATGGCTGTTCTGAACCTCTGATTCTATCAAATCTTGAGTTATTGGATTAAGACATAAATTGAAATAAACCGTTTGGATATCATTAAGAACAGCATCGTGAGTCTTTAATATAGCTTTAGCTACACTAGCATAACTGGTCTTACAAGATTCCCAGATATTGAAACTATGATAGACGTCATCTAAATGGTTTATGAAATGGATTTCATCAAAAGAACCTGATAAATCCTTAACATAATCGAAATAAAATCCCCATACAATCCTTTCATAAAACAGCAGAAGATTTTTACATTTGATCTCTGGCAAGTAATAATGTTCAAAATTACCTTTTAAGTTCTTGACAATATCTAATGGCTTGTGTAATCTTTGATACTTCTTAAGCATAATAATATTCAATTCAAGGTAATCCTGTGATGACCAAGTCAATTGAGCCTTGTATAAATCATGGATATCAAATGGTAAAGCTTTTAAATTCTTCATATTTTTGTTGAAGAGGATTATTCTTAATTTCCTGGCAGTCAATTCTCCTTGATGGTAAAGACGTTCAACTAAACCAATTAATTTATTCTCGTCATTTATTTTCCCTACCTGTCTCTTAAACTCCGAATCAGATAGATTTACTAGCCAGCTATATTGATCTAATGATTCTGTTGGTGAAGATATGATGTCTATTATACCCATGAGTTGATTCATATGGGCTTCATATTTGGAATCTTTGGTCAAATTATTGGCATAATCGTCATTCTTTTGTTCATGTTTGAGCCTTTCCAGTTGAAGCCCATAGGTCACAGAGGAAAGAATTGATGGTCTAGGACCTTGAGATTCCCTCTTATGTTGGTACTGTAAGGGCTTCTGGGGTTTATTTGGTAGGTAAGTGTTGGGATTGGGGTTTGGCTTGGAATCAGATAAGCCCTTTTGAGACTGATTAGGAGAAGATACTATATTCAAATTCTGGAGGATTTTAGCACTATCAGTAGTTTTGAAACGGCAGTGTTGAAAGTTCGGGGTTCTTGTGGCCATTATGACCACTTTATTCTTTCCCACTGTTGTGTTTGTGGTGCCTGTTCTGATCACCAGCTTCATGTCACAGTTCTACTATAATAATAATAACATGACGCAATCATCAAAATGCGCGATAACAAAACCCTCTATTAACTATAAACTATTGGTGAAATATTTCCATATATCTATAGACTTCTCAACATTCTCCGGTAATAATAAATAATTGAACTTAAGGGTATGATTATGATTCAAGCTAATTAATTCCCCTCTCAAAAATAACCGAATGATGGATGTTCGGAAATTCTTCAGTCTTTTAAATAATGCTGCAAAATTCTTAAAAATCTCTGAATACGTCAAAGATTTATTACATAACTTCAAGTAACTACAATTGGATATGTTTGAGGCAACATACTCAAACTGGACTCCTCCTTGAAGCCTACTAGAGTTCTTCAACTTTAATAACATCACAAACAATGGCACGTAATTAATAATCAATAATAAGTTTTCAAAGAAATTTAACCCCAAAATCACGGATAATCTAATGATGAAAAACGTTAAATAAAAGGCAAAGATCGTTGGCAATAATAACACCAAAATCATAAACATTAAAGTTCCTAAAAGTAACTGATCAATTTCAAAAAAATCTCTTGGTTTAGAATAATTATCTAAATTGTCAACTCTATTTCTTAACACATTATACTTTTTACCTCTGAAAAGTTGAAATAATGATTTTAACATTTCAATTTGCTTAGAATAAATTCTTGCAGATGTTTGATAAAACCAAAACATATGAATGGTCATAAACCTTAGAATATCAATTAAAAATCCAATCAAAAAAGTTATTCCTAAATAACAGAAATATTTGGTGAATAATAAAAACATCACAATCATTGGTGGGGAAAGGATGTATTGTTTGATTAAATAATTAAAAGAATTTAAACTCCATAAGAATAAATCTCCCATGAAACTTCCTAATTCATTATTTAATTTGAATCCAGCTGGATGATTATACGAAATCCAACTAATTAATTCATAAAATCCTTTAAAGAATAATCGTTCAATTACCAAATCATTAAATCCTTGAAGCATTTCTTGTGAATATTGATCAATGATATTCCAAGTAGTAATTCCTAACATAATATCATTAATTATCAACCATAAAGAATTATATAAATTGATATAATTGGAATTGTTAATATTCAAATCTGAATTGAATGCTGGAAGTCCTAATTCTTTTAATAAGATAGAATTGTCTTTGTATAAAATACTCTTATCGTAATAACATAAGAATTGAATTGGGAAGTAGGTGATTTGTTTTAATCTTAGATCAAGTTGTCTAAATACTTGACTTATATCTACCAAGCTAGTTCCTATAATTTTAGCATTAAGAACTTTTGTGAATAACACGGTAATTAATTGAATTGAAAGAATAATTTGACTAAGAATCGAAAATAATCCTGATGAAATTGGTGATAATAATCTCTTTAATGAATCAGAATTAACAAACCTTCTATTGATGGTGGGGATTATTCCGAAGTCTTGTAACATCGATTCTAATAAAATTCTTAGTTTTAACACGGCATTAATTTGATCTAATACTGTCTGATCAGAAACCGTGGATATCATCAGATCTACTTGAAAACTGGTGGTGTATGGGTTAATGAGTTTATTGGTTATAGGATCTATTTCATAATTACCCATGGATTGAAGTAAAATTGGTTCTATTGAGAAATATTCTAAGTTTTTATAGTTTGGTGGTGTGAATAAAACTATTGTATATGTATTAGCAATTGGATCATTAGATTGAATGCTATGGATTAATGGTAAATCGTCAGGTCCATTAGTTATACGAAAATAACCAATTGTTGATGACGTAGACCCTATTACTTCAAGATCCTTCAACATAGGATTACATTGGATTTGTGAAAGGTGTTGTTCGGTGGAATCGGGGACAAGTTTTACACAAATAAATGAATTAGAATATTTGAATCCGAGAAGCAACAAGCCTGGCTTTATTCCATCCAGTGGCACTCCACCCAGGCCCTTCAAGTCTCGAATTATATCATTGGGGAAATAAACATGATAGTTCATCATTGGCTAAAACTGTCTCTTCTCAAATATTGGGAACTATTATTCAAATTTTGATAGAAATCTCGACGGGACCTCAATGGTGAAAGAGTATCTCCAGTGGAATAATGACTAGGTTTTGGGTGTAAATCCGCTGATGGGTTTGCTCCTTGTGTGTCTGTTTGATCAAATACTTGGTATTTGTCTGTTATAAATAGTTTAACTAGATGATAAATCAACACAAATACAATCGATATTCCTGTAAAACCAACAATTGCACGGAATAATAAATCACGATCCACGGGAGTGTTGGAGTGTTTTAAGTTACCAATAATGGATTTTTTGTGTCCTTTTGAATATTTCTCTACTTTTATGGCCTGAAAGCTTGGTAATAACTCAAATACTTTCTCTATTCCCCAGGTCATAGAGGATATCAGAAGAGTTATCAAGATCAATTCAGTAGTCGCGATATGGTTAATTGTAGTTGATCCACTCAACTGCCTCCCTATAACACCATATACAACCCAGCTACCACTATCTCTCAACTACCACTATCCCTCAACTACCACTATCTCTCAACTACCACTATCTCTCAACTACCACTTCTTCACATACCCTACTAACATTCATACGCTCTGTATACATAAATTTATAAAGTCACAACTATTTAAAAAAAAAACTATCACAATCACAAAACCAATAAATTAAAATATAAAATTCCCGATGACTCATCGGAAACAAAGAATTGAACCAAATAAATAAATTTAACTAGACCGATTGACCCTATATTGAGAAATATTACTGTTCTTTCTATGGAGTTCAGTTATAGAATTTTTCCGAGCTCCTTTACTTGAATCAAATGAATCAGTTCTAGCTAAAGGGTCAACAGGGTCCTTTAAAGTCATACTCAAGCTTGTATTAACGTTGGAAGTAGAATTGAAATTATCGAAATAACTGGTCTGACGATTATCACCACTGATATCTCCGTTCACATTAGGACTATAATTACCTTGACTTATAGAACTGGATCTTGATCTCATAAATGAATTACTTCTAGTTAAGACTTCTTGTGATGATTTGGAATGAAGTCCTAATAACTGTTTGATAATAATTAATAAAGTAATCCATAAAAAGAAGCAAAATGATAAGAACAAAAATACAAACCCTGGGAAATTCAATTTGGTGATTGAAATATTATATAATGTTAATAATACAATTGGTACAATTAAACCACATAAAGCTTTAACCACTGATAATGCTGAAAACAATTCACCAGTTTTAGCATCAGGATAATATTTAACTATAGCAGAATTAATTGAAGGAATTGAAAGAGACCCTAAACCTGAAAAGCACAACACGATGAAAAATGTCCTGGTTTTAGTGACAAATGGATATACTGCTAATACAATGGCTTCAGCCATTACACCAATGAAAATCGTAACAAAATCAGGCATATCAAATTGAGTACTCATAACTTTAAACCGTAACATCCGATGATAAATATAATGATTAACCAATGGGGATATTACCACCAAAACTATAGCTCTTGCAGCACAAGAAATGGCTAGGAAAATTCCAATTTCTGTCGAGCTCCAATGAAGTTTCAAAATCCCATAAAGAATATAAATCTCTCCAACCCCACCTGATATTGATGATAAAGCACTATCAAGAATTACTAACCCAATCACTGCTAGTCTTTCCCGTTTGAATCTTTCATCAGAAAAATGAAGTGGTTTAAATTCCTTAGGGATCAAAAGTATTGATATTGGTTTGAAATAACTGATAAGAAACTTGATTAATTTTTTTGGCAAGTCTAATAATTTATAATAAATGGTTTGAACTTGAGAATATAAATGTACATGAGAATGGGACAATGGTTGATCCCGTGGTGCTGATTCTGATTCTGATTCTTCCATGGATTCTTGAAGCCTTGTCATAGATAATGATCTTGATTTTCTTCTAGCCTTTTCAGGTCTAGATTCAGGTAAAATAACCATGGTAAAAAACATCATTAAAAGTAAAAGACCAAGTTCAAATCTTAAAGGGTCGTATTCATAATCTTCAATGACATTAAAGGCCTTTTCAGAGGTCAATTTCAAATTCAATGATCCTCTTAAATTCTTTGAAATTGATCGAACGAAATTGGAAGCAATGGGACCTAAAGAAATCCCAACATAAAAGAAAGCCATTCCAACTCCCAAATAAAAACTACGTTCATGAACTTCAGCAATATCTGATAAATAACAATTAAATAAACTAACGAATGTGAGCAATCCACCAGCAATACTCAAAAAGGATTCCAGAGCTATCATTAACCAAAATCTTAAATAATTATAATGGGTCATCAAATAATATTCAAATGATCTGGCCACAAATAAGCAAAAGGCAATGAAAAATATAAATGGTTTTCTACCATATTGATCAGATAATTGACCAACTTTGGTCATGGCTATTAAGGAAATCGTATTACAAACCACAGTGGTGGTTGCTTTTAAATGTGACAAAATCACTTCAGCATTGGTTGGTTCACAATATCCTTTATCGCTATCTCTAATTAATCCATTACAAGCTAATTTAAACGTTAAAATTTGTCGAGATGATTCCCCGGTAATTGAAGCAAAACTGAATAGAAAAATGGCGAATCCAATCATAAACAATGAGGGTCTTCTTAACCAATGTAACGTTTTATTCAACATACGTTGTTCTCTTAACCACAAGGCATCTTCATCTAATTCTTCATCATCGATGGTATCATCAATTAGAGCATCAAACATATCATGAGCGGCATGCAGTAAATAAGTTTCTTGTTGATCTTGATGGGGATCAAATTGTTTGAATTTGATAGAGGATTCTCTTCTTGGAAGTAAGGGAGATTTGGAGTTAGGAGTTGATGAAGTTCCTGGAACTACTGGGGCTTCTGGGGTTTCTGGAGCTATTGGGGTATCATCCCCATACTTTCTAGTTGCTTCAGACATAACTCAACAAACCAATCGCTCTCCAGGTATTGTAGGTATCTCCAAAAAGATATCTGCTGTCAACTTAATGTTATGTCAAATTCCTTACTAATCTGATCTTATCTCTTCGCATTGATTGCTTAGGGCAGGTCTGCAAGGTTGGCTTAGGGCGGCCATACCCGTTTTCGCGGACGGCTGCCATATTTGAAAGGATGTTTGGCCCCTACATTGAACGGAGCCGCATGTCAACCACTACAACTTTATTACTGTCCCCCCTTAAGTTTATTTCAGTATTTGCCTTGATTTCTCTTTTATTCACCCTTATGGAAATACCTTCGAAGGTTAAAACGAAGAATTTCAATCTGCTCTAAATGTTCTCTTATGCAAGTGCTATCAATACAAAACCTTAATTTATGCACCCTCTCTGGTTAGCAGACATCATTTTTCGGTTCAAGTTGTATTATCTTAAATCCCACGGTTGATTTGATTGTTCTAGAGACAAGATAAGACCGAATCAATAAATCCGATTAGGAAGTACTTGTTGTGACTATTGTGGACATGAACCCCCGCCTTGGACCCTCTGGTAAGGTACAGAATTAATCTCATCAGGATGGGTAAGGTTGCATGAAATTGCATATTGTCGTCCGGATTTGTATTATACGAGATAATAGCCTGTATGAGGTGAAGGTGAACTGGGTTAACTAATGGGGATTAGACAGCTACATGCATAGGTGGTAAAGTGAAATGCATGGGTTGGCATTAGGCCAACCGGATGACTATATTCGGAATATCTGCATGGTGGCAATGATGATATAAATCAAGGGATTCCCAGACCTTCAGAGGTCTCGACTACTAATTAGTTTTGATCTTTAGTGGTTTTTCAACTATGACAGCCTTCTTTCAAAATTACCAATTTCCTTCTACTTCCGAAAGACTGGTACTGAAAAATCTTCAAAAAGGACATAAACGGTGTGATTCTATTGACTACTCAAGCCTGAGATCTCTAAGTGATGTAAGCAAATTAAGCTTAGATGAAACTAGTCACCATCAAACTCCTCCTACATCACCATTGATTCACCAAAGAAAAAAGGAGACCATTTGTCTGAGTATTCCTATTGATTTGGATGAAGTCACAAGACAATCTAATGATTATGAAACTCGTTTATCAATGTCGTCTAGCGATCCTGGTGTTTACAAACATTCATACCATGATGGAGACAGCAATTATATTACATCTAATGAAATGAATGATTTGGTTAAGCAACATGCTTTATCAGGAGCTTGTACTGGTGAAGACTTGAATTGTCATAAACTTGACAAGGTTTATGCTGCGTCCAGTTTGCAGGAACAAGTTTCGCAGCCAAATTCAAATGGTGACACCGATCGTACAGAAGAAGAAATTGATGAGGGTGTGTCTGTGTGGGAGATGTTGAAGTTAGAGCTTGTGTTTAATGGGGTTGATATTAGTCTGGATTGTTTAACCTATTCAGATAAACCTAATGGACATGGTTTATTAGGTGATGATGGTTTGAGAGTTGGTAGTTTGCCAGAGTCCAGTAAAAGTCTTCTAGGGAAATATGAGCACCAAGGAAGAAATGATAGAGTGATAGCCATGGATCACCTGGGTGCCCCCCAGTTCTAACACATACTACTACCATACTACTACCATACTAACCACCGTCCTAACCACCATGGTCTCGTCAACCCATACCCACGCCAACACCTTCCTCGAAGCACAATGTATATATTTTATTTCTCAAGACTGGCTCTTTAACTGTATAACTAAATAAACACATATTAATTTAATTGAGATTGTAAATGATTCAATTGAGTTGACACCGCAGATTTTGCAGTTCCTCCAATAGCAGTTCTTCTTTCTACACTAACTTCAAAATCAAATACATCTTTAACGTCATTATCAAATCTTTGATCAATGGATTTAAATTGTTCAATTGAAAGTTTATCAATTCCTGATAAATTTAAATCTTCAGCAGTTCTAACACATTCCCCAGAAATATGATGAGTTTCTCTAAATGGGACCCCTTTTCTAACTAAATAATCAGCTAAATCAGTGGCTAACATATCCATAGTTAAAGCTCCTTCCATTTTTTGTTTATTAATTGATAAGGTAGATATAACCCCAGTAGCAATTAAAATTGAATGTTCAACAGTGGTCATAGCATCAAATAATGGTTCTTTATCTTCTTGTAAATCTTTATTATAAGTAGAAGGATTTGATTTAGTTGACATCATAAATCCTGATAATGATCCAAAAACTCTACCAGATTTCCCTCTTAATAACTCTAAAGAATCAGGATTTTTCTTTTGGGGCATTAATGATGAACCAGTGGAATAAGCATCTGCTAATTTGATAAATCCAAATTCTGCAGTTGAATAAATAATTAAATCTTCAGCAAATCTTGAAATATGATTCATAAATAATGTTGACCAAAATAATGTTTCAATTACAAAATCACGATCACTTACTGCTACTAATGAATTACCAATAACTGAATTAAATCCTAACCCTTGTGCTAAAAATTCTCTATCAATATTATAAGGATGACCAGCCAAGGCACCAGCACCTAATGGAGATTGGTTAACTCTTTGGATGATTTGTTTTAATCGATTATAATCTTCGGTAAAATAAGTAGCATAACATGATAACCAATGAGACCATCTAATTGGTTGAGCTCTTTGTAAATGAGTATAACCAGGCATTAATACATCCATTTCATTAGAGGCTCTGTTGATGATAGTATTAATAAATGTAGATAAATGTTGTAACAATTGAGTCAAATTTTCTCTAACATAAATTCTCATATCAGTGACTACTTGATCATTTCTTGATCTTCCAGTATGAACTTTCCCAGCAATATGTTTACCAATAATTTCTCCTAATCTTCTTTCATTGGCTGTATGAATATCTTCATCACCTGGCTTTTCAACAAATTTATCTTGTTCCCATTCATGTTTAATATCTTCAAGTCCTTGATGAATAGCTTTTAATTCTTCATCATTAATTAATCCTAATTTATTTAATCCTTGAGTGTAAACTTTAGTACCAGTTAAATCAGCTTCGTACATCTTTTTATCATAAGGTAAAGAAGCATTATATAAATCCATTAAAGGATCTGAAGCCCCGGTGAATCTTCCACCCCATAATCTACTTTCAGTTGGTTTTTCTGATGACATATTTAATAAAGTCTTTTAAAACAAAGTGTTGAATAAATTAATTTTTAGTGGTTGCAGAATTTTTTCATCACCGCGCTTGTCCAGTTTTTCAATTACCGGATTAGGCCTAAAGTGAGTCATTGAGATAATTTAGAGAGACATTGTTAAATTTAAGAATATATTAACGTATATTACAATATAATCACGTAAACGCAAGCAAAATCATTTGGGGTTTATTATTATCTATGGTTTACATCTTCCAGTAAATCTTGGATATAATGAACAATCTCTAACGGTGAATCTGTCACATAACCAAGCTAAAATTCTCTCAGTACCTAAACCATATCCACCATGAGGACAAGTACCATATTTTCTTTGATCAAGGAACCAATAATAAGGAGCAGGGTCTAAATTTTCTCTCTTTAAAGCAGCCATTAATTCATCAAGATCATAAGTTCTCATAGAACCACCGGTGATTTCTCCGACATTTGGCATTAATACATCAACCGATTCAGTAACTCTGTTATCATCTTTACATCTTGGCATATAAAATGATTTAATTTCAGCAGGAAATCTTGTCAATAAAATAGGAACTCCTAAAGTATCAGTCATTTTCCGTTCAGCAGCTTCAGCAATATCATCACCAAATTTAAAAGCTTCACCATCTTCGTTTGGGATTCCATGTTCATTTAACCAATCTAAAGCATGAATATATTCCATTCTTTTAAATGGAACTTGAGGAGGCACGAAATTTGGGTTTAATTGTTTAACTAAAGGTCCAGCAATTGGATCATCAACCACATATTTAGCAGCAAATGTTAAAAGACGTTCTAAATGAGATAATAAATCATCAAAATCTATAAATGCTAATTCTCCTTCAATATGAGTGTATTCTGATAAATGTCTTCTAGTATGAGATTTTTCGGCTCTAAAAGATTCTTGAACACAATAAACATCTCCTAATGATGCTAAACATGTTTCTAAATATAATTGAGATGATTGAGTTAAATAAGCTTCTTCTCCATAATAATTTAATTTAAATAAGGTGGATCCTCCTTCAACTTGATTTTGAACCATACATGGAGGAGTAACTTCAGTTAATCCTTCATTAGTGAAAAATTGTCTTAATCCTGCCATTAATGTGGCTCTAACTTTCATAACTGCTGATAAGGTTTCTCCTCTTAAAGCTAAATGACGTTGATCTAATAATAAGGATGGATCAGCATTTTCTGGCACTTTATTAGTAAATGAATCTTCTCCACTTGGAGCTAATCCAACAATTTCATAATAGTCGGTTTGTAATTCAACTCCTCCTGGTGCTGATTTTCCTTCTGGTAATTTCTTAATAGTACCTTTGATGGTAATAGTACTTTCTAAGGTTAATTCCCTGGTTTGTTTAGCTAAGGCCAAATCTCCAGTTAAAATACATTGAATATATCCAGTTCCATCTCTTAAAGTAATAAAAGCTAATCCTTTTTGTACCCTTAAACGATGTATCCATCCTTGAATTACCACTCTGTTATCAATGTTTTCTTGGACTTTAATCAATTTGATTTTTTTAGCTGGTGGTAATGAACTATCTTCTTCGATTGTAATTAAATCTGCTTCTGCTAATTTCTTAGCAGTTTCTTCTTCTCTCTTCTTTTGTTCTTCTTCTAATTTGGCTTGTTTTTCTTGTTTTTTCTTTAATCCTTCAGCTCCTTTTTTAGCCTTTTTCAAGGCAGAACTGGAAATTTCTCCATATTCGAATTGGTCTTCAGTACCTTCTACTTGTTTGTAAATGAATACTTTGGCATCTGGTTGGACAAATAATGCAAATGCTGGGGTTTGGAATGGTTGTTGTTCTGTCCCTGTGACTTCTAAACCATCTTTCCCGGCCTTTTCATTGACGTAAACTGACATTGTTCTGAGGGGGTGATTTAATTATTGGACTTTTAAAGAGTTGAATGAAAATTGTTCCACTTTAACTCGAAAAAAAAATTATGAGTAATAGACAGTTTCGTTCTCAGATTTACGCCGAGCCTGTTTGTCTGTCGATAACAATTTTTTTTTTTTTTTTTCTTCTTCTTTTCTCGCATTCTTCTGGTTCTCTTGATTCATCTCAATCTTTTACACCAAGAGACATATTTCATTATCTGTTAATACTTCAATGGCGTTAGAACAATCATTAGCAGCATTATCATTATCTACTGCAGTCAGTGACTCTGCTGCAGCCACCAAGACATTGGTGTTCAAACCTAAAACCGCTAAGACTGCCGTACCAGTTCCAGTGATTGTATTTGCATTACAATCTACTCAAACACCTTCTAATATTATCGCCAAAGGTGCTGATGTTAAAGAACCAAGATTAGCTAAAGAAGATTTGGTTCAAGAGTTCTTCAAAACCACTCCAAAGGAATTCAGTATTGGGAACTTGGATAAGAGCTGTGCCGGGAAAGTAAAGATTCTTTTAGATGAAAATATTGTCACTGGTGCTAATGATGATTTAGTATTAGAAATCGCTACCGAATCTTCTAAGATTGGTTTAGCCGCCAAAGATGCTATTAAATTTTTAGAATCCACTGAGATTGAAATGGTAAAGGTTGATTTTGCTGCTGAAGCAACTCCTAGTGGTGGAAAAGATAATCTGAAAAAAGAAGCTTTGAAAAAGGAAAAAGAAGCTGCTAAAATTGAAGATGCTAAATTAATTGGGATCACTGTTGATAAATCTAAAGATTTCTCTACATGGTATACCCAAGTCGTTACCAAGAGTGAAATGTTAGACTACTATGATGTATCAGGGTGTTATATTTTAAGACCTAATTCTTATGCGGTATGGGAAACTATTCAAGATTGGTTTAATGCTCGTATTAAAAAACTTGGGGTTAAAAATTCATATTTCCCAATGTTTGTATCATCAAAAGTTTTAGAAAAGGAAAAAGATCATATTGAAGGATTTGCTCCAGAAGTTGCTTGGGTAACTCGTGCTGGTAGTTCTGAATTAGATGAACATATTGCTATTAGACCTACTTCTGAAACTGTGATGTATCCATATTATTCTAAATGGATCAGATCTCATAGAGATTTGCCATTAAAACTTAATCAATGGAATTCAGTGGTTAGATGGGAATTTAAACATCCTCAACCATTTTTAAGAACTAGAGAATTCTTATGGCAAGAAGGTCATACTGTACATTTAACTAAAGAGGAAGCTACTAAAGAAGTTGATCAAATATTGGATTTATATGCGGGAATTTATGAGGAATTATTAGCTGTTCCTGTGGTTAAAGGGGTTAAAACTGAAAATGAAAAATTTGCTGGTGGGGTTTATACTACCACTGTTGAAGGTTATATTGGTGCTACTGGTAGAGGTATTCAAGGTGGTACTTCTCATTATTTAGGAACTAACTTTTCTAAAATGTTTGATATTTCTGTTGAAGATCCTGAAGGCCCAGAAAATCCAAAACTTTTTGCTCATCAAAATTCTTGGGGATTATCTACTAGAGTTATTGGTGTTATGATTATGACCCATTCTGATAATAAAGGATTAGTATTACCACCAAGAGTCTCCCAGAATCAAGTGGTAGTTATGCCTGTTGGTATTACAGCTAAATCCACTGAAGATGATAAAAAAGCTCTTCATGATGGTGCTGTTAACATTGAAAAACGATTACTTGATATTGATGTTAGAGCTATTGGAGATTATAGAGATAATTATTCTCCAGGTTGGAAATTTTCTGATTGGGAATTAAAAGGGGTTCCATTAAGAATTGAATTTGGTCCAAGAGATTTAAAACAAGAACAAGCCACTGTGGTAAGACGTGATAATAATGCTAAAACCACTGTGAAATTATCAGAATTAGAAACTCGTATTCCAGAATTATTAGACGAAATGCAAGTTGGATTATTAGAAAAAGCTCGTAAAGACTTTAATGATCATCGTGTTATCGTTGATGAATGGGATAAATTTGTACCAGCATTAAATGCTAAAAATGTCATTCTTTCTCCTTGGTGTGGTGATGGTGATTGTGAAGATGATATTAAAGATTCTTCTGCTAAAAAAGATAATGGTGAAGATGAAGAAGTGGATGAAAGATCTCCATCAATGGGTGCTAAATCTTTATGTATTCCAAAAGAACAACCATCATTAAAAGATGGCCAAAAATGTGTTAGATGTGATAAGAAAGCCGTCACTTATTGTATGTTTGGTAGATCTTATTAGATGTCTCAGAAAATGAAAACATTTGAGAAATTGTGGGTGGATTACGTAGGTTTTAATAGAGAGCAATAAGCTTTAATGAACATGTATTAATTATATTGATCCCAAAATTTAGAATGTTTTAATTCTTTAACTGATTTACATGCCACTATAACTTTATCAACTACTGTATTGGTTGGTTGTTGTTGTTGTTTGGTGAGGTAATAAATATACTCTAGCTGTAAGACGTCTTCAATATAATGCCAAACTTTATGATAATTCAACCCAATTTGACTCAATCCATGTGAGTCATCAGAAAGACAAAATTTCCCATTCCCATACTTTAAAATGGCTTTAGCTATATCCAATTGAGGGTAAGGAGTATGCCAACCTTTACGTATGGCAGCAGAGTTAAGCTCAAATAAACCATTATTCTCACTGGCCAATTGAATGTTTTCTATGATTTGAGTCCATACTTCTGGCCAATCATGTTCTATATCAATATCTTTAAGTAGTTTCCCCGTAGTAGGATCTAGTTCATCCCCAGGAGAGTAAAGCCTTATCAAATCTATATGGCCAACAACATCTGGTTTTAGAGTCTTTATAACTTTATATTGAAGGTCAAAATAGGCCTTATAAAGAGATCTAGCCGTTTTGTCGGTTGACATGGATTTGGCTTGATGCCATAATTCTTTTGAAAAGTCTATAGGGATTCCAAATACATGATGAACAGATCCAACCACCATATCAAACTTATGTCTATAAGACTGAGCGAGGTCAATATGAGGGTCATCAACTCCTTCAGACTCATATCCTACAAGGATTTCCATTCCTTTACCCTGGTATTGATTCTGTAATGATCTAGCATGTTGTTGATATTGGTCAAATATCTCTAATAGTTTTTGTGGAGACAATTGTTTCTGTTCTTCTTCAGGGTATAAAAGCTCATTGGTTAACCTAGGCATATGTTCAGTCAAACAGAATTGTTCAAATCCCATATGATGAGCTCTTTCCACTATGTCATCCAAACTATCTACGGCATGACTCACGTACAGACCACTATGTGAATGATGAGAATGCATTAATATTTGTGAAAAATGCGAATTGGTATTTTTCACCATCTTCTTAAGTTCTTCTTAATCTCACCATTTACCATAGTACATGGAATGTTCTTAACCCAGTGGGGATCGAGGTTCCAAAGACTTCAAGGACTAAAGGTCCAGTGTGGAACACTTCGTTGGTATGGTAGTCTCCCCAATACCATCAATCAACTCTTAAACTCCCCACCAGATATAGGATCAAATATTTCTGTTTGTGGACATATAAAGACCATTAGGAAATTCAAAAAAATTGGATTTGTGGATATTTCAGATGGTAGTAGTTATAGATCGCTTCCTATTGTTATCAAAAATATTGATCAAATGTTGGCTGCTAATCCTTTAAAGGTAGGACAGAGTATTCAGGTACGTGGGACCATAAAACAATCAAAAGGACAACAAGATTATGAACTAAGTTATGATGCTTCTAATAGTACTAATGAATTAACTATGATAGGGGATGTTGAAGATACTTATCCAATCCAGAAAAAAGCCATGACCTTACCATATTTAAGGCATCATTCATCTTTAAGACACAGAACTTCGACATTATCATCAATATTACGAATAAGATCATTTTTGGAAACAAAATTCACTGAATTCTTTGATAAAAGTGATTTTATTAAAGTAGCACCACCAATGTTAACTGGATCTGATTGTGAAGGAGCGGGTGAACAATTTCAAGTAGATCCAATCAATCCTAAGACCACGATAATTGAGGGAAAACCAGTCAAACAAGATTTCTTTGGGAAACCTGTATTTTTAACCGTTTCAACTCAATTACACCTAGAAGTGTTATCACCATCAGTTAATCGAGTATGGACATTGGCACCATGTTTTAGAGCAGAAGATTCAAATACTAACCGGCATTTGAATGAATTTTGGTTATTAGAAGCAGAGATATCATATATAAATAAAGTTGACCAATTGACGGAATTCACTGAAACTATGATCAAACACGTTACCAGGGCCCTTTTAAACCAACAAAAGGATGATGTGTTAGGTGCAAGGTATAGTAAAGATGAACAAGAATTATTACAACATCGATGGAATACCATTTTATCTACAGATAAATGGCCAGTTATAACGTATGATCAGGCAATTGAATTAATCAATAACCACCCCAAAACCTCGTCCCTTGAATGGGGAGACTCGATTCTGACCGAACATGAAAAATGGTTAGCTGGTGATTATTTTAAGTCACCAGTATTTATAACTGATTATCCTAAACAACAGAAGCCATTCTATATGCCAAATTCTGAGGTTTATGATGAATCCAAACCTACGGTGGCATGTTTTGATCTCATCTTCCCATATATTGGAGAGTTGGTGGGGGGATCTATCAGACAACATAATTATGATCAATTAGTTGAAGAAATGAATTATAGAGGCATGAACGTTCAAGATATGCAATGGTATTTAACTATTAGACAAAACGGTAGTGTCCCACACGGAGGGTTTGGTATGGGGTTTGAAAGATTAATTCTTTATTTAACTGGATTAGAAAACATTAAAGATATAGTAGCATTTCCTCGTAGTCCAGATGTCTGTGATGGTTGATGGTTAATCATGTAAATAGATTTGTTAATACAATGCTTACATAATAAAAGTTTCTTTACTCGCACTTGAAAATTTTTATCGATTTTTTTTTTTCTTCTTTTAAAAAAAACTTTCGTCAGAAAGCAATCACTAATAAATCACCCTCCATAACCACTACAACATGGATCAATTAAACGGAAAAGAACAACAAGAGTTCCAACAAATCGTTGAACAAAAACAAATGAAAGACTTCATGAGATTATACTCCAATTTGGTGTCCAGATGTTTTGACGATTGTGTTAATGACTTCACTTCTGGTTCTTTAACCAATAAAGAAAATACTTGTATCATGAAATGTTCTGAAAAGTTTTTGAAACACAGTGAAAGAGTTGGTCAAAGATTCCAAGAACAAAATGCTTTATTAATGCAAAACATGCAAAAACGTTAAGGGTAACCCTGGTATTATCAGAGGGTCCGTTGGGTTTGTATATGAGTTTATAGGGAATATCTGATGATTCTGATGATTCTGATGGTTCTGATGATTCTGATGATTCTGGTATTTCTGTTTGTAAATACGTTTTAAATATATATTTAGATAACAGCTTCTCTTCTCTAGGGCTTATTATGAATGAATATGATCTGGTTGGTTAATTATTTGCAATCAGATATTCTCATATAATCTCATACTTCCCCAATTAAGTCGCGATAATTTTCAACCTTCAACATTAATCTCATAATCATAACAGATGCTGTTGGGAGAGAGTGAATGTATGAGAGAAGGACTTCTGGTCCTTCTAATGGCTTCTACTGTCAACAAAGTATTGAAGCATTATAACTCCCTTAACGTTAAAATCGAAATTGATGCATTTCTTGGATATTTGAAGTCGATGATCCGTAGCTATCGAGAGCTTTTTAACAGACCTTTTAGTGGAGATATTATTAATACAAGAGCATCTTTAGCAGCTTTTATCGATAGAAATGACTTCAAATATTTCATAAAATTACAAGGAAATATTCTTCATGTTGAAGGAGATATTGATAATTACCCGGAGTTGATGAAATCAATAATTGTTCGTGCTAGTCAAAAATATTCATCATTTTTGGTAAAGAACGTTAATGATTTGTCTAAACTATATGCATCTTTGGCTCCAAGTACCACGAGTAAAGACATTGAAGAGGAGACGAATAAAGGTGCTGATAATGCTAAGGAGGATGAGATACAGAAGGTGGATGAGAAACAGAAAGAGGATGAGAAGATGGAAGAGGACGAGAAACAGAAAGAGTCTGATGCTATGGATGTGGATGATGATGATACTGGCAAGGTGGTGTCCCCTAAAAAATCTGGTGTGGAAAATATAGAAAAGTCAGATGAATCTACAAACAGCTCTTCAAAAGCCGATGATGAGAAGGAAGAAGGAATGAAGGGGGACGATAATGACAAGAAGAAGGAACCAGCTGACGTTACTCCCACTGAACCAAGTGAAAAGCTGCCCTCACGCAAGAAGCAACTTAATCAAACTCAACAAGATAACCATGAGAACAATGATGAGAATGAAACTGATGAAAAGGAAGAACCACAACCCAAAAGAGTCACTAGAAGAAACCGTAAAGCTTCAAAAGCCGATACTACAGATTCTATCCATGGTGATAATGAGCAACCACAAGAAAATACCAATGGAAAGACCAAAGACCTTAAACCCAAAACAAATGATAATGATAACGATACTTCAAATAATGATAATGATCATGATAAAGAAGGTCTAAAATCAGAGGACCTAAAACCCGAAGATTCGAAACCGGAAGATCCAAAATCAGAAGAAAGTGGACCAAGAAGAAGCTCTAGAAAACGGTCAATGTCACCAGCAGTTGCTAACCCTAATAAAAGATTCCAAAGTATCGCAGCTAATCTTATTAACAATATTCAATCCCATAGATTCTCATCGGTATTCTTACAGCCAGTCAATAAGAAGGAAGTTCCTGATTATTATGAAGTAGTTCATGAACCTAAAGATTTGAAGAATATCATGAAATCGGTCAAACTGAAAACAGGAGAACCAAAGTATAATCTGTTAAAAGAATTAGAAAGAGACGTGATGTTAATGTTTGCTAATTGTATAATGTTTAATCATTCTGATGAAGATTTGGTTAACCTTGCAAGGACCATGAGAGATGATGTTATTAATACCTTTAAGATTTTTAGAGATGCAGAACTGTGAGAATGTAACTATGGGAATGTAACTATAAGCGTTCTTTTATTTGTATTATTAGTATTGTAAAATACACATAAACTTCTAGTTTATATATACTAAATCTATTCATATCTCTTTATATCCCACCATTAATTGGAATCTGAGTCCACAGCTTTTGTTTCTGCCATAATCTGACCAGTTTTACCACTTGAATCTATGGTCTTTTCATCATCATCATTTATAGATACTTGTGTAAGAACCCCTTTCCCTTGTTCTCTCAATTGAAGATATCTAATCACACAAACAGTTATAGCACTAGTTATTACGGTAGCAAGCATAGCATAACACCCATTAGTAAATTTGGGAGCCGTATCAGCTCCATAAAATAAAAGTGACCACCAAGCATTTACAGCGTTACTAAACATATTCATAGATGCTAATACTATTGCCCTTTCTTGTAAATCATTAGCACATACTACATTTGCCCAAGCAAAAAAAGTGGCTTGCCCAGCATAGCCAGCCCCTGAAATGTAATGGGCAATAAATACAACTGTATCATTAACTGGATTAGTTATTAACATTATAGTAGAAACTAGCATTAATATAGCTATACAAATCCCTACTCTATAATGATATCTTGCACCAGTTCCATCTACATATAAAGCAAACCCAAATGTGAACACAACTCCCATGGCATAAATTCCCATAGGATAATGGTTTCTATCAGCTATTGAATAATCAAAATAGGTCAAATAAAGGGCAAATAATGAATTGGTAGCATAACTTTCATTTTCACCCCCAAGGGCCCATAAAAATGAAAATGCCCACCAATGCCAATTTCCAACAACCCTTTTAAACACCGACCAATCAAATTTATTTTGTTCTGGTCTTTCCATCCTAGCTTGAGCTATTTTAACTTCTTCTTCACTCAAATAAATCACTTTACATTGATCTGGAGTATCTGGAAACAAAAAGAATCCATAAATAGTAATAGGAATGGTAATGAGAAAATTAATTATAAATAGCCATCTCCATCCAGCTAATCCATTATATCCTTCCATAGTATCATGAATAGCTGCTTGCATGACCCCTGAGAAGATGCTCCCAATTAATCCTGAACTAGTGAAGATCGCTGACCTTTTGGTTAACTCTTCTTCTTTATACCATCTTGATAAAATAAGATGAACTCCCGTAAAAGTTGAACTTTCAAATAATGCTTGAATAAATCTAAGAATACATAATTGATAGAAATGTTGTATTTTATACATTCCAAGTACCAATAACCCCCACGCAAAGCAACAAAAGCTTAACCAAATACTTGGTCGAATTTTCAATAAGATCAAATTATTAGGAATTAATCCAATCACATATCCAACCGTGAAAACTGTATTAACCACATTGAATTGGTCTCCATGAAGCCCTATGTCTTCTTTGAGGCCTGAAACATATGCAAAGTTTAAATTTACCCGACATCCATAATTAACCCAAAATAATAAACAAGCAAATGAAAGAATAAACCAATCCAATTTGAGTAAAAGTTTAGCTTCTTTGGGATTTGATGGGGTTTCACCCCATACTAAAAGTTTGATCCTTCTTAAAACAGAAGCCATTATTATGTAAAACTTAGTCTAAATGTTAGTATGATTCAGTTGGTTATATATATAGCAGGTAAATAGCATATATATAAAGTATTCAAGGGTGATAGTATAATTTGCAGCCAAAAAAAAGGGATCTCGGTGGGGCTTGAAACGAAATATTTATAGACTACAAAAAAAAAAAATCCTTGATTCGGTTCTAGAATTTTTGCCCATTAAACCACTACTGATAAGAATAGGATTACCATCTCCGAAACAAACTGTGGCCCACATTGTCATTTCCTATTGATTATACTTTTCGGTGATAACAAATTGCGCAACCGGTTGCGCGACATTTCTGTCAAATATCAGTGATCGGCGATGCAACCACCTTGAGCCGTTATTTCGCTATCTACCTAGTTAAGAGGTACTAACACAAAATACACATCTATTAAATTATTAAACACTAAATATTAGAATGATCAAGTAATTTAGCAATCATCTTCATCATCTCAATGACTTTCTCTTCTTGAAATCTTTTCCCAATCACTTGAACTGCCACTGCACCTCCATGAGTTTCTTCAGGATTGTAATCTTCCCAAATAATTCTATCAGAGTTATTATAATCCGTACAAGTTTCATCTCTCACGTCAATTGACTTATCAGCCCTTGTTACTGGTAATACTCCAACTGAATAGTCCAATAAGTTAAAAGGACTGGTATATCCAACATAATCTCTAAATTTATCATGAGGAGATCCAGCAAATGGACTTGCTGGCATAATTATAGCATCGATTGGTTTCCCATTCTTGGTCCTTAAAGCAGTTGCATTCCATCTATCTAAATACCTTTTCATAATAGACGTTCTTTCCACATGGAGTTTCCATAAATTGGCCACTCCTAATTCTTCTGCTTTACCATATGGTTGCATATATTCAAATAATGGTTCCCCAGTAGCTTCTACTACTTGTTTAACATGTTTCCCCCCATCACCCAAAAAGAATGCCCCAATGATTTTAGCAGCTCTAACATGATCAGTTGGTTCCCATTCAATCACATCATGGCCTGCTTGGGCCAATTTGTCAATAACTATATTCATTCCTCTACGAATTGGAGGAGTTGGACGAACATATCCATCATCAATTAATACAGCAATATTCAATTTCTCTGGTAGCTCTATAGATCTCCAAGGAAGTTCCACAATCTTAGGATCATGATTCCAAGGTTCTTGATCAACTATTGCTTTACAATAAACTTCCATAGATTCTAATGAAGTAGTTAATGGTCCATTAACAGAATTTACTGATTCTAATCCTGGTAACCCAGATCTTGAGCCATAAGTAGGAAATCTTCCAAATGATGGTCTTAACGTATAAATATTTTGAAATGACAGGGGAATCCTTAGACTCCCACCAATATCACTTCCAATTCCTATAGGAGCCCCATGAAGTTTAATTAAACTAGCTTCTCCTCCACTACTACCACCAGAACTAAGATCTCTATTCATAGGATTGGTAGTAACTCCATAAATATGATTTTTAGTTTCTGGCATCATCATGGCTACTGGAACATTGGTTTTCACATAAAGTACTGCTCCTGCTTCTCTAAGTATTTGAACAATCACTGCATCTTCTTCCATGGCTTCGGGGTTAAAACAATAATCAACCATTCCTACAGTAGTAGCATGTCCTTTAATATTAATATTATCCTTCAATGACACCGGTAAGCCATGAAGTGGTCCCTTTAAGTTTCCAGTTTTGTCTTGAAACTCATCTAATTCTTTAGCAGTGGCCAATCCTTCGTCAAAAAAAATTTCTGATAAGCAATTAGTCAATTGATGGGCAATGGTAGCTCTCTTACCAAATGCTTTCATCACTTGTAAAGCTCTCCATTTCTTGGCTTTAATGTTGGCCAAGATCGTAGGAGCATCTGATTCAGTGATTTCTAATTCCTCAACCTCTAACAAATTGGTTTTATTAATCCATTTGGTGACATCTTTTACAGTTTGATCTGGTAATTCAGATTCAGGTGCAAACCATTCTTTAATGAATTTTTGATCTCTTAAAGCTTTTTTCTTAGCAGCAATTGCAATGTATGGGGTTTCTTGTAAAGTCATGATTATTCTATAGTTGAAAGAAGAACTCTATCTAAAGACAAATACAATAATATTTTTAAACTATTTGACTTCACCTGAATAAAAAGTGAAGAAAAGAGCTTTGGGAGGAATTTCCGTTATCAATGTCGCGTGTCGCGCATGGTTTTTTGCAGTTCATGCAGACTGATAAGAAGAGATAACAAAAATTCCGAGACTATAAAAACTGCTGGTATTGTCCTTCAGGTCACAGGGAAGTCACAGGGAAGTCACAGGAACAACCACAAACCTTCAGAACATGAGATCACTTAAAAATTGAGTAAATTCTATGGGGTAACTTGTATGATACCTTAACCAGACTTGAAACTTCCAATGACATCTTCAAATTGCAAAAATCTTGAGGGTAAGTTCTTCATATTTCCAGTTTGTTCAATTTTTTTTTTTTTGTTTTTTTTTTTTAACAATTGTTAATTGAAGCCACCAGGAATTATACAACTTGAGTGATAGGGAAAGTGGTGAGGGTATTCCGATATGGAGTTCGTATTCCGGACTAGTGTTCCGATAAGGACATGGTAAGAGATAAGGAGCTGCCTCTGATAGGATGGCTATTGATACAGTTCTATAGATGAGAGATTGGCTTATCTAGACCGCCGAAAACTACAACACAATGAAATTACTAGATCATATCAAAAGCATTTATTCTATGCACCAAGTCTATTCTATATGCAAAGACGCTAGTTTTCTGAATCTGAATCTGATCCCAGGTCAGAGTCTTCTTCAGATCCCAGGTCAGAGCCTTCTTCAGACCCCAGGTCGTCAGTTTCATACTCACTTTCCAGTCCTCCTGCAACAGCACTCACTTCTTCAACCTCAACAGCATACCCTTGTTGACTCAAGAATTCTTCAAATCCCTTTAATTTTGGAGTAGGAATACTACTGAATAAAATTGATGAAGTTGATTCAAAGAGTGGTTTAAAGTATTTTCTCATGACTCTCACTAAATCATCAGGAGTAACTCTCTTAAGATTTTCAATCAAAGTAGTCTTGTAATTAGGACCTCTTTTTCTAAACACATTGTCAGTAACTTTAGCAAATGAAGCATCAAAGATATTCGATTCAGCATTAGCTACCACATTAATTAATGCAGAAATACAATTTTCAATTATAAGTTGATCATATTTTTCGGCACTATCACAGAAATCATTAACAATGTTTTTACTAGTAATCCAAGCTTGTTCAACATCAGATGAACTAAAAATGGAATAAGTAAGATAACCAGTTTCAAGATTTCTAGTTAATCCAGTTCCATACGCTAACCCATTACCTCTTATACCTCTCCAAAATGGTCCTTCAACGGCATTCAAATATTCACTGGCTAAAGCAATTTCAAATATATCTTTTTGTAAATAATCGGTTGGGATTAATGTTGAAGTAATAAGATTACTAGATTCTGCAGCTGGAATTGTAACTACATAAGCATTATTAGAACATTTCAACCCAACTTCACTTCTAAATTCATGAGATCTGGGAAGTTCATCAATAGATATTATATCCATTATTGGTTGATTAAATTTATCATTATTTTCAAATCCTTTAATTAATTTTGACCAGGTTGAAATAGGATTTTTAAGTTTTTTACAATTCCCATTAATAAAGATTTTGAAATTATTTAAATTGAAAAGATTTTTCTTGAAGTCTTCTAAATCATTTTGGATTTTACCAAAATTCCCATTATTGATTTCTTGTAATAATTCATGGAAAAATTCTTCATTATTAATAAAATCATGTTGTCTTCTAATAGAATTTTCATTGAATAAAGTTCTATATTGTTTAGAATACATCATTAATTCTCCACTTCTTTTCTTATCAGTTGAAGAATTGATGAGTTTTTCAAGGATTACTTTAAGTCTTTCTTGATCAATTACATTCATGGTCATAATTTTATATAACCAATCAATTGCTGAATCATATTTACTAACTTCACATTTGACTTTAATAGTAATGAATTCTAAAAATTGACTATCAAATCCATTATCTAATTGATAATCAATCAAATCATCATTTAATTGATTGATGACTTCTTCATATGGTACATAAGTATGGTCAGGTAATTCAATAGGCATATTGAAAATTTCTTCCATTATTGATAAATATCTTAAATATTGTTTGTTAATATGTCTAGTAGACATGATGATACTAATAGATACAAATTCTGATTTAAAATCTTCAAAATGAAAGAATAAAGGGTTATTGTCTATATCATCATTACTAAGTTGATTAGCAAATGAATCATCAGTTATATAATCAATGGTCAAATCATTAATCCCTCCTTTATAAGATTGAGTTTCAATAAATGAAATATTAGAAGGATCAGGTTTACCAAATTGAGTTAATAATTGATCTGGAATTATTTTATCATTTTTAGTTTTAGCAGCTTCTAATTGATGTTTAGCCGTTTCTAACCCTTGTGGTCCTAATCGATTTAAAGTCTGTTTTTTGAAGTTCTTATTATCTTGTTTCATTGATTTATTCAATTTGGCTGATGGCTTAGCTAAAATCGTAGCGGATTTATTTTCTACGAGTTGTTGATAAATAATTTTACACCAATCCTCAGCAGTCCATTCATATAAAGCATCAACTACTTCTAAAGTTCCACACCATTCTCTTAAATTTTTACTATGAGGAGTACTATAAATGAAATCAATTACAGCACAATTTTGGAAAAAACTTGGTTGTTTTTCACATTCAAAAATCAATTTTAATTTTTGTTGTTTAATGATTTGTTTCATAAATTTTAAATCAAAATTATTTGGATCCGTTTGTAATTTTAATAATTCTTTGACTTTATCATCTAAGACCTTCAATTTTTCTGTAGGTACTCCACTAAATGAAAAACTAACTCCAGTAGTCCAATAATCATCAGTAGTATAAAATACTTCAGTAGATAATGGATCTTCAATTTCAATCAAATGTTTATTAAATAAACTATTAGGACTTGAAGTTAAATAAGCCCCAATCATGTCTAAAGCTTCATTAACAATATTATCATCAAATTTTGGACCAATCCATCCAATTAAAACTTCTCCCATAGATTCGTCTTTTTCAGCAAATTCAATTTGTTTAACAATAACTTCTTTTAGTGGTTCATCATGAACTGAATCTACAAATGGTCTTTTATTAGGAGTTTCTGGAAGTCCCATTAAATCTTGATCAAATTTATTCATAATCTCTAATAATTCTAATTCGTTAATAGATCCAGTTATAATGACTCCAAGATTATCAGGTCTATATAAATCCTTATGAAAGTTTCTTATTTGATCATTGGTCAAATGTCTTAATTCACTCATTAACCCTCCTGTTTCTGATGAATATCCTGATTTCTCATCATATAAAGTTCTTTGTAAATTTAAAAATGATTGAAACCAGGATTGAGTTTCCATTCCTTGCATTTCACAAAATACCACTCCTTTTTCATCTCCTTTTTCATCTAAATGATAAACTTCGGTCAAACAAGCTTCATCGGTTAATGTGGGATCTAAGATATGTTCTAAATATATGGGTAATAATGTTTTAAATCCTTCCCACCCAGCAGTAGTTAAATTATAAACAGTTTGATCAACAGCAGTCCAAGCATTTGTAGATGAGAAAAATCGATTTCCTAACGTATCTAGGAATCCTTTGTAAGGATATTTCTTGGATCCCATGAACACTAAATGTTCTAAAGTATGAGGACAACCTGAATTATCAGGAATTTCAGTGGCAACGGCAAAATATCCTTGAACTATTGGAGATGGTTGATCAATATAACAAATTTGTAATCCAGTTCTCTTGGATCTCCACTTGGTGATTTTGGCTGGGGCATAATCCACCTCAAATGAGTCTAGAACCTCGAATACATTTTCATTATTAGACATGATAAAATCTTAGATGGTAAAATCTATATGATAAAATCAACCTTGTCTGTTATCTTTTTCAAATTTTTCAGAGTATTTACAATGGGAAATGCAACCTCTGCGCAATCGATGAGCATTGACACGAAAGGCTGCAAAATCATCGTCAAGGTGCGATACGGATAGATAGCAGGAGCGTTGCAGTTAGCATATACCATGTAGCGTGTAGCACGCTCCTATGGCAAATAACACTAAAAGAGCTCATAAAGAGTGTGATTAATGCTCGATCTTCCTTGAGAGATTATTAGAAGTCTTGAGAGGTTATTAGAAGTCTTTAGATGTAATCTCCTACTGTCTTTAGTACAATAATTGTGAATTGTCTAGTTATTCTACTTGGTCTCTTCTTTACTTTTCCATACTATTGGATCGTTATGATGTTGGTATCGTGTTACATCATTATGTTTTTTTCTGTTTTATCTGTTGTTCTTGTGGCTCTTGTTTTTGTTCTTGTGCTTGTCCTTTTTGTCCTTTTTGTCCTTTTTGTTCTTGTTGTTCTTGTTTTTGTTCTTGTTTTTGTACCTCTTTCTCCTTCTCCAAAAACTGAAGTTCTCCTGAATTTGGTGCCTCAGTGGATTGTTGAAGATTTCTAACATATTCCGAAGCCTTTTCACACATTCTTTTTTGGTCAAGCTCATAAGTTTCAAACACACTTGACTTCTTAAGCCCATTATCATCACATAAAAGCCATTTAAATATAGCACCAATCTTTAGTTCATAATCAATATCACTATTCAAAGCTGCTTTCATATTGGCGTATGATCCAAATTTTCTTTCATTAATTTGACCATCATCTTTTTCTTCAAAAATAGTTAAGGGATTCAAATATGGTTCATCAAAACTTATCCATATCGGTTCTAATTCATTCCCATCAAGAATAGGATCGTTCTCTTCTGTGTATTTGGACTTAAATTCCTTAAATTCTTTAGTTAACTTTTTGGTATATTCATTGGTTTGATATGGCCATAATCTTGAGTCTAATCCTTTACTAGATAACCAACGTTTCCAATCTTTCATATGATAATGTGCGGTAGTTGGAGAATAATGAACCAAAGTGTTCACCGAGTTCTCATCATCAGTAGGTTCTAAATCACTCATATCATCATCTAAATCCTTTGATAATCCCGTTGGATCTTTTTCAACTAAATGATATGATTCTTCAAACACATGAAAAGCTGGAATAATAGTATCTTTACTACCTTTCTTACCAGAACTCTGATTCAATAATTCATAATAACAATTGGGTCCATAAATATTATAATATAAAGCTAATACCAAAGATTTGAAATGAATGGTTTTATTTATAACATATATCCCTGGATGAGCCGTTCTTGCTGATGGTAATCCTTCTAAATCATGAAAAAGAATTTTAGAATATCTATCATTATTGAAATACTTGGAAGTTTCGACATCATTAGGAATTCCGTGTCTTCTAATTGGTTCACCAGCTTGTAGTCTAGCGATATCATAATATTTAGGTGAAGTAGTTCTAGACCACACATCAGGCCATAATAAAGCTTTAGAATTTAAAAATGAATTAGTTCTTAATAAGCCATCAAGATCTCGAATTGGTAAAACATTTTCATCAGGATCTATTGTAATTGCATTGTCGAATGAAGACATTAGTATAGATAATAATTTAAATTCAGAAGGATTTAATTTAGTCATGGTGATTTTCTTATAAAGGAAAGGAGCCAATTTTTCAATCACCATACATCTTGCATTGAATTTATTAGGCAACAACTCATTACAAATATATTCATCGACATCTTTTGTAGAAAGCAATATGACTTCAATAGGTAAAGTGGTTTCTAATTCTTGTAATTGAAGGATAAGCGTTAACGCACCCCCAATAGATTTCCCCATAGCATTTATAACAATCCCATCCCCAGTATAAACTATATTACTAGGAAGATTGAATTGCGTAAGTAATGAGATTAAATTATCATGATTTGAAGTAAGCGATTCTAGTTGTTCATCATTTAATGAAACTCTTTTAGAAACCAATTCATTATATGATAATAATAATTCATTTGGTTTGGGGTTATCTAAGAATTGTTGATTAATAGGTTCACCTAAATAATTTGGCTTGATAGTAGTTGAAGGATCAAAAGAGACCATTAAATCATCATGAATATTTTTAAACAACATATCTCTATCAGGTCTTTCCTCAAGTTGTTCAAGAAGAGCATCGGTAAAGAATTTAGCATTTTTGTCATTATCAAGAAATTTCTTATATTTATCAACTGCTTTTAAACCGGTTAAAAGATCTTTAATAATAAATCCTTTAGTCGATTCCATATTAGATTGTAGGAGTTGATTCTTTAACACCCCATTAAACAACCGTGAAACTTGGTCTTGTTTATAGATTTTCTTGGTGAACTCTTCTTTTAATTTGGCTTTAATGTCGGCAAACACTTGTTCTTGATATCTAATTCTAGTATCTTCTTTTAATTTACTTATAAGTCTTTCCTCATTCTCGTCTTTGATTTGTTTGATAACTTTCCGAAGAACATCCTCATTATCATACTTACAAGTATCTTTCAACAATTTCAGGGTGTCCATGTGTTGTACATATCCATCATATTGTAAATCTTCCTGACTCTTTAATTTCGAATATACGGGTCTTAATGTATTATTAGATGGTCCCAATGATTCATCACTATATCTGAAGATTGACACATTGAATAAGATAACTGAGAGTATTAGCCCAATGATTATCACCTGGACTTTATTCCGAAACACTCTATTAAAGGTGGAGGTGTTTCTCATGACTTAAAATGGTGACTGATGGTGCTGATTTTAACAAAATCCTTAATTATGTTCTTCGCATATCTCGAATTTTAATATACGATGGTTATAATGCGGAGCGCGTAATATTTGGTTTAGTGGGGCGTGTTAGGCCCTTTTTTGAGACTGAGCTAGAACGATAGTTATAAGATAACTTCCTATAGACCTCCTATCGGTTGGGGCATATTTAGACCTCCTATGGCGGGAGGTTTAGACGTATGGGGTTCGGATAGAGCCATTGTTTATAGTAAAAGTATATACGTATACCCCCCGTCCCACCAGTCCCACTAGTCCACCACTCCCCCCAGTCCCACCACTCTTCAAGGTCCAATTCTCACAATTTGTGAATTTAACAGAACATAACCTTCCAGTATCAGCCAACTCCCATTGATCTGTGTAGCATGATGTTAGAGATGTAGAGAAGCCTAAGGACATATATAGGGATATATATAGGGACAGGATCATACTAGACCCACTAACACTACCGACCAGGACCACAGTTGCAGTCACACAATTAGCTAACGCCACTAAAACCGGCCTGCCAGGCTCATTTGAGATGCCATCGCGAAACACCGTTAGCCACCGTTAGACTTTATCACCAATCACCCATCAGTTACCACCACTCATTTTCATCACAATCTATTTAAATGCTTGAGTTCTCCCTAAATATCCAACAAGGGGACATACCTGCTTATTCAGATAAAGCTATACTACCACCAGAAGTCCTCTCAGATATAATCAATCAATATGGTGATAACAATCTTCCGCACCCATTGATCTTTAAAATCACTCATATTAGTAACCAAATTTCTACATTCATAGGTGTTAAGGAATTCAGTGGATATGATTCCCAAATCATTCTCCCTCATAATATAACTCACAAGCTTAAAGGTCACATCGATGATCAAGTATCCATACGACTTGTGGATGATATTCCCAAAGGTACTTACCTTAAATTAAAACCATTACAATTTTATCCAGAAGTTAATAATTGGAAATATTATCTTGAATCCACCATGAATAACTATTATACCATATTGACTAAGAACGAAAAATTGGTCATAAATAATTATGAGTTCTCTGTCGAGGATTTAAATGCTGATACCGTCAGTATTATAGATACTGATTTAATTTTGGATATTGTTCCTTTAAATGATATTATGGCTAATCAACAATTGAATTTCAATATAGATAACAGTGAAGAACTTAATTTCCCTGAAACCAAAAAGATCGATTTGATCCCTTTCACCAAAGATTCTAAAATCAAAATTTTCAAATTAGATGTATTTAAAGCCTATCTGTCTATAACCATGATCATAAAATCTAGTAATGTTTATAATAGTGATTTAATCATTGGAAATGATAAATTGATTAACTTGGAGAATTTCAAATATACCACTATGGACCAAGATTTTATGATTCAACAACATGGAGGCTTTAAAACTATTACTATTCCATATGATTATATTCAATCAATTTCTGACAAATGTAAATATGATCTACAAGAAGAATTTGTAGAGGAGGATGAACTTGAGAAATGGTTATATATAGTTCCATTTACGTGGGAATTTAGTGATAACATTGAATTATTGGTACAAGAGGAAAAAAAGGACGAACAAGACATGAAACAGCAACAACAAGAAGAAGAAGAACAACCAATTGAAGTTGACAATGACAACACTATAACATGTATAAATTGTAATAAATCAATTAATAAGAATCAATATCAACTCCATGAAGCATTCTGTTTAAGAAATAATATTAAATGCTCATGTGGAACTATATTTTTCAAGCAGATTCCTCCAACTCATTGGCATTGTCCTCATTGTAATGAATTTTCAGATGTCGAATTATTCAAATTTAAACATGAAAAATTGAACCATCAAATTTTTAAATGTGATAAGTGTGATGATACTCATGAATATTCTGATTATGTTGAAATGATCATTAATCATAAATCGTGTCAATGTCCTAATAAATTACATCAATGTAAATTTTGTCATTTAATAGTACCACAAGGGAAAGCTACCTATCTAGATAATTTTGAAAATTTGACTAATCATGAAAATAATTGTGGGAATAAAACTGATGAATGTTATAAATGTCATAAATTAATTAAACGTAAACAATTTAAAAAACATTTTAAACTCCATCAATTAGATCAAAAATTAATCAATGAAAATTTTAAATTAACTTTTAATAAATGCAGTAACCAAATATGTATAAATTTGGCTTCATCAAATAATCAGATGAATTTATGTGACTTTTGTTTTGGTCCCCTTCACAATTCTGTTTATGATCCAACTCATGCTAAACTTCAAGCTAGAATTGAAAGAAAGTATATGCTTCAGTTAAATAAAGGATGTGATTATGAAAATTGTCAGAATCACTACTGTAAAAGAAATACAAAATTGGGATCAATCAAGGAAATAATTTCTGTGATTCATACAGAATTATTTCCTCATATTTTCGTACCATCTATTCCATTTAATAAGGACCAATCGACTAGTTCTACGGGATCTGATGGTTCCTGTTCAAATAAGTTTTGGTTTTGCGTGAGTGAATCAATGAACTATAAATTATTGTTATTCAATAACTTTAAATGTGATTATCCACAAGAATTGGTGATAAAGGGATTGAATGAAGTTAAACAAGTAAATCAAGAACTGTTGCAAAATTGGTTGCAAAATAATGCATGAGCTATCCAACGGACCGAGCAAATGCCATAGCTGGTGAGAGAAACCAATATATTTTATATCACGTGATACCATGTATAATATCTTCCATGATACACTAATACATCAACAAATCTACTTAATCTCAACGATAAACTGTGACTCTTCAAATTCTCTAAATCAATCTCATACATTTACATCCATAGTATTTTTGCTCATCCACCCCTTTTGTCCATCCCTATCATCTATCATTGGCTATCTCTAATTCCCGTTTCACAGGAATCCCTTTCGGCTTATCAAAAATACCATCACGATGTCGTGTCAAACCCACCCTTTCACCCACCGCCGCGCACCAGGGGATGGCATACCTTTTATCTTATCGGTCACCAAGGGAGCCAGTTTTTTTCTGTTTTCCCTTCTTTCTTGTTTCTTTCTTATCAAGGGGATATTTATTTTTTAATTCTACTACTTAGAACTAGAAGAATTAAAGGTCAAATATTCCTATTTAAATAGTCTGCTTTCACATTCACTGGCCAATTCAACCAGTTCAGTGCTCCAGATTTTTTTCTTTTTTTGCTTTTGCCCACAAGTTATTGTACACCAGTTTTTACTGTCTTGTGCATTTTATTAGTAGTAAACCTTTTTACTAGCTTATAATGTTATTATCTAAATCAGTTGCTTTATCAATCTTAGCCACTTTAGGGGTTAAAGGATTAGTTATTCCAGGCGCTCATGAAGTGATTGATGTGTTTGAACAAGATGCTAAAGCAGTTGGACACGTTGTTGAAGAAGCCGTTTCAGAAACTGCCGGTCAATTGGCTAAACAATCCCAAGATATTTTAAAGAAATTGGATATTAAATTAGCTGATGTTAAAAATGCTGCACCAATGTCTATGGTTGACAAAGCTAGAGATATCATTCCTCATAAATATATGATTGTATTTAAGGATGATGTTAATGAAAATGAGGCATCATTTCATAAGGAATGGGTTGCTTTGCAACATGTTAATTCATTAGAATCTATTCAAGATAATACCCAACATTCATTCTTCCAAACCACTAAAGATTTTAATACTGAAGGTGGTATTGTTGATAGCTTTAGAATTGGTGATTTATTACATGGATATTCTGGATTCTTTTTAGATAACACCATTGAACTTATTAGACGTCATCCAGCCGTCAAGTTTGTTGAAAAAGATTCAATGGTTTATGCATCAGAATTTGGTCTTGAAAAAGGAGCTCCTTGGGGACTTGCTAGAGTATCTCATAGAGAACCATTAAGTTTAACTTCATTTAATCAATATTTATATGAAAGTGAAGCCGGTGAAGGAGTTACTGCTTATGTTATTGATACTGGAGTTAATGTTGATCATGAACAATTTGGTGGTAGAGCTACCTGGGGTTCTACAATTCCATCTGGTGACCCAGACGTTGATGGTAATGGTCATGGTACTCATTGTGCTGGTACTATTGGATCTGAAACTTATGGAGTTGCTAAAAAAGCCGATATTGTTGCTGTTAAAGTTTTAAGATCTAATGGTTCTGGTAGTATGTCAGATGTAGTTAAAGGAGTTGAATTTGCTGCTAACTCTCATCAACAAGCCGTTAAATCTGGTAAAAAAGGATTTAAAGGTTCAACTGCCAATATGTCATTAGGAGGTGGTAAATCCCCTGCTTTAGATATGGCAGTAAATGCTGCTGTTAAAGCTGGATTAAATTTTGCTGTTGCTGCTGGTAATGAAAATCAAGATGCTTGTAATACTTCACCAGCTTCAGCTGAAAATGCTGTAACTGTTGGAGCTTCCACCATTTCTGATTCTAGAGCTTACTTCTCTAATTATGGTAAATGTGTTGATATTTTTGCTCCAGGATTAAATATTTTATCTACTTATATTGGATCTAATACTGCCACTGCTACTTTATCCGGTACTTCAATGGCATCTCCTCATATTTGTGGTTTATTAACTTATTTTGTTTCTTTACAACCATCTGCTGATTCTGAATTTTTCACTGCTGGTGATTCAATCACTCCTACTCAATTAAAGAAGAATTTAATTGCTTATGGTACTAAAGATATGTTAACTGATATTCCTGAAGATACTCCAAATATTTTAGCTTATAATGGTGCCGGTCACAATATCACTGATTTTTGGGGACCTGAAATGGTTGACTCAGTTTCAACCATTAAAGCCAATAAAGTGTCTAATAAAATTCATGAAATTGAAAATGCTTTTGATAACATGTTAGAAAATATTGGTAAAAAATCTGCTCCAACTCTTGATGAAATTGATAAATTCATGGGTAAAGTATACCAAAAATCTGCTTAATCATTTCATTTTTCTAATCGTTTAGAATTATAGATTTATTTTAATATCCTTTGAGTCAATTACTTTGTTATATACTAAAGAGTCCAGAGGATATTTGGTATAATTATTGTTTGTTGAGATTGTTTGTTTTCCTTTTTCATCATTTATCATTAAAGCTTATAGGGCTTATTATATAGATATTATATATAGGTTATAGGGCTTATAGTGTAAATGTTTATGGTATATTTTGTAACATTGTACACCTCTAAGGAATTGTCGAGTGATCTCGTTTGGTTCTCATTATAGTGGCAATGAAATTTCGCAGAAATGCTCACTAGTTTTACATGCTCACTAGTCTAGAGATTATTAATTGTTAACTATATCATAGAGCACACGGCCCCCCTACTCCCATCATGTCTACACCAGCTAAAAGAAGACTTATGCGTGACTTCAAAAGGATGCAACAAGATGCTCCTAGTGGAGTATCGGCATCTCCATTACCAGATAATGTCATGACATGGAATGCCGTTATTATTGGCCCTGCTGAAACTCCATTTGAAGATGGTACTTTTAAATTAATCTTACAATTTGATGAACAATATCCTAATAAACCTCCTAGTGTTAAATTCATAAGTGAAATGTTCCATCCTAACGTATATGCTAGTGGTGAAGTGTGTTTGGATATCTTACAAAATAGATGGTCTCCTACTTATGACGTATCTAGTATTTTAACCTCAATTCAATCATTGTTAAACGATCCAAATATCAGTTCTCCTGCTAATGTTGAGGCAGCAAACCTATATAAAGATCATAGATCCCAGTATATAAAGAGAGTAAGAGAGACGGTAGAGAATAGTTGGAACGACGATGATGATGACGAGGAGGAAGGACAAGATGATGAAGAAGAAGATGATGATGATGATGATGATGATGTCAATGATAACTAGACTGCCCTATACTAAGGTATACCATATAAGAGATATAAGTCATGATTCCCATACCATTTGTACCATTTGTACCACTTGTACCATAAGAGCATCTCCCCCTTCCCAACCCAATGGTCTCTATTCACTCATATCCTGGCCCCAAATATATAGATGATATAAAGGAGTTGTATAGTATTAATTAAACTTGACTATCTACAGGATATATATATACATATACATATAATTCATTTCAACCACAAATAATACCATTTCCGTGATGCTTTAGCCTCTTTTTGCTTTTGTTGTTGGGCAATTAGTTCTTCCTCTTGTTTGATTTTCTGTTGTCTTTCTTCCTCATAAACATCTCTTACAATAACTTCTTGAGGTTTCCCATCTTCCCCAATTTTTTTATCTCTGATCAATGCTAATAATGATATAAATAATGTTAGATAAATGAAGACTTTCGTGACATTATCAACTTTTCTAGTGTCGAATTGGTCTTTTCGAATTGGGGTTTGCTGTAAATTAACTGGTGGTAAAGCAGTTATTTTATCAGACTTCTTTGGATTTGATTTTTTGACTGATTCAATGAATGGTAAATCAAATGGAGTAGATTGATCGTTCCAATTCTCAAATTTCTCTCGTGGTCCCCAATTCCCATAATATATATAATACCCTAATAATTTATCATGAATGGTTAATTTCTTCCAGCTTTTATCAAATTTATTTTGTAATTCTTGTAACACTTGTCCTTGGTGTAACAAACTTAAATGCTTGAATCTGGAAGGCTCTTCAAATATTGGGGTGGTATCGATGGTAGAAGTTTCTTTATCTTCAGTGGATCCTGAGAACATAGTTCCAAGATCTTTAAATGATTGCATAGCTAATTTAGCTGCTTCATCTTTGTTTCTTTGCAGTTCTTCTGGGGTTTCTTGTTTGGTTGGTCCATTACTGGAGAACCTTAATGAAACCTCGCTATAAATGGACTTGAATTGGTTGGTAGTAACCGTACGAGACCTAGTTATTCTTAACATTCTTGTCTACCAGCTAAGGTTTTTTTTTTTTTTTTTTTTTTTTCATCTGAGAGACCCAGTGAGGATTAATTTACTCTCAGTCGCATCTCCAAAGGATTCCTTTAGAGGTTTTCACCCACTCTTTCGGTCTATCCAAATTGTGGGTGGGCTATTCATCAATGGCATAAGGTGTCAGTGGAACCAGATACCAATTAACAATCTATAAAAACCAACCATCAAGAGCTAATGCTATTTTCTGAGATCTGCCACTTATACAGCATATTATATAATTAATAGATGGAACTTATGATGTAATAAGCCTGGCTAGCTCAATCGGCTAGAGCGTTTGACTTTTAAATCAATTTTAAAGGTTATCAAAAGGTTGCGGGTTCGAGTCCCGCGTCGGGCTCATTTTTTTTTTGACTAACTTAATTACCAAATTTGCAGCCATTTACTTTTTTTTTTTAATTAGCTCTACCCCATTCATTTACACCTCTCAACGCCTACCTTTTTCTATTCGTAATATCATTTATTATATATACATCTACACAATTCTATTCATAAACCTTCCCATAGCTATCATTGGTGCACACACGGCCTTTACCATCATACAAAGAGCATCAATCAAAAGACTCAATTCATATAAAAGCCACATAAATATCCCTAATTCAAGAAGGATTACAAAGGTTTGTAAGCTGGGAAATGATTCCGCTATTATATCAATAGGAGCAAACACTATCCTCATGATCTTAACACTTTTAATCAATTTATTGATATTGGAAATAATGGCTCTAGGCCCACTAGTAGTATCGAGTAGGGACTTTTTACCGGTGGTGTTAAATGTATTAGGTGAACCCGGAGAACTTGAAAATTGCTGAAGTGATTTATTATTACCATCCATAGCTGAATAGGACGTTGGTGGTTCCCTTTCTAATTGTCCAGTATTAGGATTATAATATAACTCTTCGTCATATTCAGCATCATCTTCATCATCAACTTCAATGACAAATTCTTGAGAATTTCCATCAAATGGTGATAAATCGATATCATCAACGGATTGAGGTAATGATTCATTTATGGTTCCATTTTCATTAAAATATGAATGTTGATATGTCAGTTTTCCTGATCTTTGATTGGCTATATTTTGGGCCATGTTATTAGCAAATAAATTAGATGCTGGAAGATTCCACATATTTTTCACTTTACTGACGTTCTTATTAAAGTTTTTCAATTGTTCTTTAGTCATTTTGATTCTTTTGATGTTATCGTTATTATTCTTTTTATTCTTTTTTAGTGGTGGTTTTGCTGATTTTACTAGAGTTTTTGATTCAGATTGAGGCATTGAACTATAATCAATGGTTTCATCAGCTATTTGAATTGGGCTTTGATTATGAGAATTATGATCATGATTTGAGGGGGATTTAGGTTGATCATAAGCTAGCCATGATAATAAATAATTCCATGCTGGATGAAAGTCTGGTCTAGGACCAGCATAAAATTTGTTACTTTCTTCATCATCAGGTTCAATCACTATGGGTTCACCAGTAGTAGTATCAGTCATATCAGGATTATACTCACTATCATTTAAATGAGTTAATTGTTCCGATTCTTCTAATTGCTTTTGTTGTTGTTCGAATTCTTTTTGTTTCTTCTTTTCTTCTTCAAAAACCCATTGTTTTTCCATATTCTTAAAGAAATCTTTACCTAAATCTTTCTTAAATTGTTTGGTTTTAGTTTTCCACATTTTTTTAAAATTCACTTTTTTCTTTGGTCTTTTATCACCAGAACCACCGGCCATATCACCACCACCTTCACCGGCCATATCATCTCCATTAACAATGTCATGAGGTTGTTGTCCACCATAATCAGAATCATCATCACTTTCACCACCTCCAGTTACAAAAATTTCATTGGCAACGTTTGATTTCCGATCTTTATTATCATAATAATCATAATTATCATAATCATCACGTCCTAATTTAACTTGGAAATTCTTGAAGGCAGTTTTCAATTTTTGATTTTGTTCTTGTTCTTTAATCTTTTCTGGATCATCAAACACATATTCCATAGGATTATATTTACCAGTATCTTCATCATTATCATCAAATACATCTCTGAAGGTTTTATGAGTATAATTGGTAGGTTTATAAAATTCAGCTTCATCATATCTCTTCTTTTGTTGAATATAATAATCATTACCCCGAATCCTGCCCCGTGACTTTATGTTTGATTTGGATTTAGGTTTACCCTTACTGGTTGGATCATGTGGGTTAGATTTGGGGATTCGCAAGTTTCGTTCACGATTATAATACTTATCATATAATGAAGATTTGTTATCTTTGTTGGACTCATTAAGGGTACTAGCTTCATCATATTCATAGTCATAATCATAATCATCATAATCATGACCAGATGGTTCATAGTCATATCCATCTGGTTCATCATAATAACTACGACGTCTTCTACTTCTATGAGGACCTGGCCTTTTATGTGATTGATACCGTTTCTGTAAAATATTCAACTGAGCTGGGGTGATTTCTTCACTTAAATGATCTGGATCAAAAGCTATATTTTGTGTATCAACTGTATCATTATTAGTAGAAGCAGTATAATTAGTTTGTGGAGTATTCTGTAGAGTCCCATGATCAAATGAAGGAGACTCAGCTGTACCATTTAAAACTGTTGAATTCTTTTCTGTTTGGTTGGATAAGGAATATTCTGAGATCTTTCGATTTAAATCCCTTGGTTCTTCTCTTCTTCTTCTGCTATTTGGATGACGATGGTGATGATGTCTTTGCTTGTTATAATTGTCTAGATAAGTGGTAGTATAGTAACCACGGTCTGTAACGTTCATAGTAGATATCAATCGAATGAATAGGAAACAGGCTTACAAAAAGATGTGATTACTGGAAGAGAAAGTTTCAGGGCCTGTTGTGATTTAATGAGCTATGGGATTAAAATCAAATCAAATGGCTGGATAACTTATGTGCAGGATATTACGCAAGATTTTAGTGATGTTTAAATAGAAATTTAACCGAGTGTGGATGGTCGTGTGGGTGGTTAAAGCTTACTCTCACTCTCTCACTCTCTCACTCTCTCACTCTCTCACTCTCTCACTCTCTCACTCTCTCACTCTCTCACTCTCTCACTCGCACACTGACACACACTCTCACTCGCACACTGACACACACTCTCTCTATTTCCTTAGTCTCATCACCATCTCTGCTTGTGGCTGCTGTCTCTCCGCGCAATGGGTCCGCGTCATATCGTCAATACCAGTTTATTTCCACTCACCACTGGTTCTATTCATTTACCATGTCTAAAAACGTATCCATATCATCGCTATTGGCTGGTGATAGAGGCTTTAATGGTCAAAATAACTCTTCCGATACGAATGATCCCCCTAGAGAAACAATAGTCATTCCTGATACCGATGAAGTGACTTCTGGTCAAGTACCAACTAATGTAGCAATTAGTCAATCTCAACCACAGGGCCAACCACAGGGCCAACCACAGGGCCAACCACAAGGACACCCACAAGGACAACCACAAGGACAACCACAGATTCAACTACAAGGGCAACTACAAAGTCAACCACAGATTCAACAGCAACTCCCACCACAGTTCCTTTCAAATGCCCCATTCCAATCATCCTTACCGATTTCAAATAATTACCCTAACAATCCACCACCACAAACTGTGTCTTCACCTCAAGTACCGACAGAGTCATCACAAAATCAGCAACCACAACAAATGGAACTAAATAGTTCCCAATCGCCTGATAAACCAAATTCTCTGGCCAAAAATCAAAAACAACCAAAATCAAAAACAACCCAATCCAAAGCAGCGAAAACGAAGACAACCACAAAGACACAAACAAAAGCAAAGGAAAAGGCTGCTACTAAAACTACAGGGGCTAAACAAACTAAACCACGAGCTAATGCAAAATCTAAAGCTGCTGCCAATAAATCCAATAAGCCATTAGATTCTTCAGAGAATGAGCCTATTCCGGCCAATAGTCATCTTCGAAACTTGGTATCAAGATTTCAAACTGAAATTAAATTGGGAGATTCTGACTCCCCCATAATAATTGAAGATGGTCCAGTACCTGAATTAGAACCATCTCCATTACCACACTCTCCCACTAGTAAATCTGAACCTCCAAATGAATCTATCCAACCCAAAGTGGGTCAAGGGGATCCAATGTCACAAATACCCCAAATACCACAAATATCTAAATCTGCTTCGTTATCTCCATCTGTTTCAAATTTAACTTCTTCTGACAATTTACATGAATCTGTAATGAAAGATAATAATCACAACATAGCTGATCATATTAGGAGGTTCCAAACTTCTTTTCAAACGGCAAGCCCTAGTAAAACATCTATTAGTTCTATTATTAATATGGATGAACCAGAAATCCCTTCACTGGTAGAAGAAACTACTTCACCTGATCTTGTTGATAATAAATCTGCTGATAGTAAACCTGCTGATAGTAAACCTGCTGATAATAAAGCTGCTGTTAATAAAGCTGCTAATAATAAACCTTCAGGTTCTGAAAAATCAGATCCCTCTAAACCAACTGAGACTTCATCGGATAAACCTTCAACAAAGAAACAACCAGCAAAGAAAACAGAAAAGAGAAAATTGGAAAAGAAACCAGCTGGTAGTAATAAACGGAAAAAGACTCCTGAAGCGGTTGCTAAACCCCCACCACCACCACCAGAAGTTATAAAATTACCACCCCCAGAATTAATCGATTTGTCTGATAAGGAAAAAGAAAAGGAAAAAGAATTGCCACAAAGTGAAAACAAACCCCAGGAGAAATTGGAATCTCCAGAAAAATCTGAACAATCTACTTTACAAGATAAGCCTATAGATCCAGAAAAAGAGAAACAACAGAAAGAAAAGGAAAAGGCTAAAGAAAGGGAACGGGAAAGAGAACGGGAAAGAGAAAAAGAATTAGAAAGAATTGAACTGGAGAAGAAGGAGAAGAAAGAATTACCTATAATAGCATTAAATATTCCATTGATAGATCCTGAGAATCCCAAAGCAGGTCAAAGTGAAGTTGTTGTGAATGTCTTGAAATTAGCTGAAGATAAATATGGATGGTCAACTATTCATCCAGAAGCCAAGTCTGCTATAGAGGTTATGGATGATTTGATTGAAGATAATGATGAAGAAGACAATAAAGATGACGAGAATAAAGATGATGAGAATAAGGATGACGAGAATAAAGATGATGAGAATAAAGATGACGAGAATAAAGATGATGAAGACGAAGACGAAGAAGAAATCGAGGAGAAAGAAGGCACTGGAACTGGTAATCCAGGTGGACAAGGTGGTAGCAATAAAAAGAAAAAAGATGAGAATTTGACTGAAGAACAATTGATGAGACAACACCAAACACGAATGAACCGAAAAGTTGGGAAGTATGATTATGAGGATCCATTTATCGATGATGATGAATTACAATGGGAAGAAAAGATTAGTTCTACCAAAGAAGGATTCTTTGTATATTGGGGGCCTTTAATCGAAGAAAGAAATGATACTGGGGGGAATAAGAAGACCGGTAAGAAGCGATAAACCAGAGATATTTGGTACTAATTATTAAAATATTTAACTATTTACTAATATATATTCGGTACATACAAGACAAACAAAACCCCGTCATATTTCCTCTATTGATTGATTCTATCCAAGGTAATTGACAATATATCCAAACAATTACGACCATCTTCTTCGGGAACTTGTAACTTTACTTGTTTAAGGATTTTATCTAATCGATTCAAGACTGGATTTATCTTTGAAAGATTACTTTGATAACCTTCAAGAGATTTCAACACTATCATTAAGTTTAATTCCGTAGATAAATTAGGTATTAATTGCAAGTTAATTGAATAAGATTTTGTAGGTGAATTAGAACCATCTGATGGCTTTGAACCATCAGATGGTTTTGAAGCTGATTCTGTTTCCGTTTCTGTTTCATCGGAATCTTCCTCATGATCATCATGATCATCGCCATTACCATTAACACCGTTAGTACAAGATTGATCTGTTTCAGTAAATGTATCAGAAATAGTATTGTTAAGAATCCCAACAATATCATTAAATCTAGAATCAGTTAAAGTCAAATATTTAACAGATTTCTTTACATTACGTTCAGGTAATGGAGGTTTAGAATCCTTTGATGGGGATTTATTATCAATAGATAACTTGTTTAAATCATCACCAAGGTTATCAGGTTTATCCAAAAGTTTATCTTTAGTCAATAATTCTTTTAAAATCCCTACTAAAGCTACTCTAACATTATTAAAAGGACAATTAAGTAAAGCATCTTTCAAAAACTCATAACTAATTGATTCGGGACTTACAGTTAAAATTTTAGTTAATAACGTCAAGCAAGTAAATCTAAAATCTTTAAAAACCAATTCAGGATTACTAGTACAAAGAAATACTAAACATTGAAAATAAATATTTAAATAAACTTTAGGAATAGCACTAATTTCAAGGGATAAATTTTTCTGTTGATTTTTAGAGGAATATTCAATAGCATACCAATTCCAAAACATTAAACAATCTTGAATTGATTTATTTAAAAATAATTCATTTGTCATTTGAGGAATAATTAATCTTAACGTTAAAATTAAAATATCATTAAAATTAATATTTATGGGGAAAGGCATTTTTTCTTCAATTACTTGATTAGTGATATTATGAGTATAATAAATTAAACAACCTAATTGATTAATAGAAATTTCTTTGCCATCATTGCTAACAATTGCATTAAATAAATTTTGTTGGTGATCAATCACTACCAATTGGAAGATATCTTGTAATAAATCATCATCTGATTTTGTCCCCAATTTAAATTTATGAAATAATTCATGACTGGAAATTATTAACAGTTTAAAAGTTTTAGTTAATTCAATATCAAAACTTAAATTTAATTCACATAACCGATCTAATACCATTAAATTTTGATCATGGTCAACTTTATTACTTAAGCTAAAACTTTTAAAATATAATACAGAATTATTAGGAGACCAATATTTCCCTAATAAAACTATGGAATTAGTTAAAAGTCCCAGTAATAATTTTCTTTGTAAATATTTTTCATCATCAATTAATTTTTGTAATTCTGATTCATTAATATCTAAAGATTTAATTATGTCATTAGTTAATTTAGGAGGATCATAATTTCTTAAAAATGTATAAATTCTTTTCAACATAAATTCAACCGAAATTGAATGATATTTAGTATAATTCCCATGAATTAAATTAATCAAGCTGGTATAACACATTGATAAAAATCTTGAAGGATAAGCAGTTTCAATTCTTCTTAAGTTACTACTAACCAATTCCAATAAACTGTATAATTTAATATCAAAAAACCGTTCTTTAAAAGAGTCATCATCGGTGGTTTTATTATCAGATATTTTAATTGATGATAATAATTCACATCCTTTTAAGAACAATTCTTTAGCATTCCCAAATTTAGCTAATTGTTCAAAGATTTTTAAAATCTTAACGGTGTTTGGAGATTGTCTTAATGGGGTCAGAAAGGTAAAATTAGTATCGATATAATTGATCAATATTTCTGGTAAATCCCAACCAATTTCATAAGTTAACTTAGGATTTTGGGTTAATATTTCTAATAAACATTCCAAGATTAATTCTCGTTCATCATAATTATACCGAGAGGGATCTGATAAGTATAAATCAATTACGGTGCTATAACTTAAGAAATCATTGGTGGCAATAGCATCAGTAGCAGCCGCTTTTAAATTGCTTATTACTGTATCGACTGATAAGTTTTCGATGGTGGTATTGGAAGAATCACTCAAATCACCTTCTGACATGGTGGAATGGGATGTAATGGGATGGGATGTAATGAAATGATATGGAATTGAATGGGATGGAATGCGTGATAACTAGTTAATTGATTAAATTTTCCTCACCCGTAAAGCATATGTTCTGTTCGCATTTATTCTTTTGGGGTTTGGGCCATTTTGCGAAGTTTCTCGTGCGGATGAGTGATGGGGGCCAGACTAGAGTGTCTCATTGAATAACTACTGGTACAATAACTACATGGTGATTATAAACTTGATCTATACATAACATGGATACTCCCTCTATTACTTCAACCAATTCATCTCCTGCTCCTTTAAATGCTTCACGTGATGTTGATGATGATGAGGGTGAAAGAGCTTATAAATTAACAATTCGATTGAAACCAATTGGATCTACTAAACCAGTAAATCCCCAGGTTTTTAAAGTATCCTCTAATCAATTAGTCCAGGTAATAATCAAGTTTCTATGTAATAAATTAAAAGTACAATCTGTGTTTATGTATATAAATAATTCATTTCAGCCAAATCCTGATGAGAGTCTAGGGGAATTATATAATCATTTCAGCAGTAATAATGAGTTGATAATTAATTATTGTCATACGATAGCGTTTGGGTAAGGTGAGGATGGGAAGGAGATGGTTGGGCTTGGTGGTGTAGTGGTGGTGTGTGGTGGTGTAGTGGTGGTGTGTGGTACTGCTGTGGTGCTACTGTAGTACTGCTGTGGTACTGCTGTGGTACTGCGATGTAGTGGTACTGTGTTACTGCTGTGGTACTGCGATGTAGTGGTACTGTGTTACTGAGGTGCTGTGAAGTTATAAAGTGTACTGGTTAAGTTCACTGTTATTAACTTACTAGGGGAGTGGTCATTGGTAGTTAAGGGTAGCCTGATGTCCTACTGTCCTGTTATCCTGTCCTGTTATCCTATTGTCGTCACGTGATCTGCCACTTCAATCCGTACCTACATCACTTGTCCGTACCTACATCACCACCTCCAAGGTTAATCCCTATGTTCCTAGTGTATACTCCAATTATACATCCCCCTTGTATACTCCCGTCGTTAGGTTACCCTTCGTTATGATACCCCTTACCTATACACATAGCCAGGAACTATGATCCCCGTTTGATATTTAAGGTTAAATTCTCACTATTTTTTCGTGTCAATTTAGCCAATTTGAGTAATTAATTTTGACAGGGTTCAGTACCAGTAAATAAATAAATATAGCAACTGGTCAACAACAAATTTCAGTCTATTCACTAATAATCTATCACTCTGCCTACCAAAACTCCCACTCTCCACCAGGACTCCCACAGTCTACACCACTCTTCACTAGTAAAACATTTATTTATTATACAAAACACAATCTAGAAACAGTAATAATGGGTATATTCAATACCGGGGATTTCACTAGCAAATTCATTTAATTTCATTTAAATTCATTTGTTAGTAAAATTAACAACCCTGTAAAACAACTCTAAAAACACTTGAACAACTAACAAAAAGTTTTCAAATTCTCTAATAAAACACAAATTTGGCAGTACCAGAAGTAACAGTGACAGTACATCCATCAGAACCATGACCATTATATTGACCATTTTCATATTTACAATCACCAACAACATTAGCACCATCGTCACCAACGATTTTAATGTTATAATTAGGTTGTTCTTTATTGTTAGGGTTTGGAATTAATGATAAATAAGTATTACCATCGGTATAACCAGCTCCTAAAACAACTGGAGCCCAGTTACCAACCCCTGAACCAGAAGTTCCCCAAATACATCCATCTTCAACTGAAACACCAGCATTATTAACATAGTATTGAGTAGAAGTTTTACCACCTTTCCAATTATAATAATTGGCGGAATCAACTACACTAACTGGAGCTTTACCACCAGCGGATAATAAAGTTGGAACATTCATATTTTCTGATCCTGGGTAATCAGTTCTACAGATAGCAACGGATTTACCAATTTCTGAAACGAAATTAGCATCTTGTTTACCCCAAGAACATAAATAATCGGAATCAGAATTGGTTTTATATAATTTACCATTTTTACATTGTAAACCACCAACTGAAATACCGTTACTTGGTTGGTTAGATGGCCATTGGGTTTTAGACATACCAGCTTGACAAGCATAAGAACAGTAATAACCATCTTGACAGTTAGATGAAGTATCACCTTTTTCATTCATAACAGTAGTCCAACCACCGTTTAATCCAGAAATCCAGTCAACAGCAATAACCCCTTGACCAGTTGGAACGGAATCACAATCATGAACACCATCTTCAAATTTTTCACTTGGATCGGAAAAGCTTGATAAATCACCTTGGATACCACCAGATCCACCAGAACTTGAACCGGATGAAGAAGATGATGATGATGAAGCAGCAGCTGGAGCAGAACTAGATGGACTAGTAGCTTTAGAACTAGTAGAAGAACTAGTAGTAGTAGCTGGAGTAGATTTACTAGAAGTGGTGGTGGCAACAGAAGAAACTGGAGCAGCAGTTGAAGCATCTAAAGCAGTACCTTGAACGGTGTTACCATGGACATCAACATAAACAACAGTGGTAACAACATCTCTTTTTTCTAAATGAGCATGATGATGATGTTGATGTTGATATTCATTGGTTGGAGCAGCCATGGTGGCGGCAATTAAACTGGCAATGGCTAAAGAAAATCTCATTATCAAAGGAATGAATCAAGTGAAATCAAAAATATAAAATAAAGGAAAGAAAGGAATGGAATGAGGTTTGATCTCTTCAATAAGTTAAATGAACGTATAGGATATATTCCTGGATGATTAAATGAATGGAAATCAGTTAGAGTCCTCAAGTAAACTAGTACCTTTAATACACTTGGATCGATAAAGAGTGAGATATATAAAACAGTAAAAAAATCAAAAAATGAGAAATGAGAGAATTTCAAGATATGAGGGAAAAAAATTTTCCTGTGCCCCTTCGCGGAAACCATTGAAAAGTAGACTCATAACGGGGGAACTCAAGGGCCCGTAGTATGGCACTAGAGAGACTAGTGGGTAGGCCCGGTTGGTTCCAGCCATCGCATGAGTCCGCCTCGTGGACTCACATGGTTCGCATGGTAGCATGGTTAAAGTCAATAGCACTGCCATAGCAATAAACAATAAACAGTAAACAATAAACAACCAGATTTTATTGGTGGTATACTTTCTACACGGTCATTTAGGAAGTCAAATGAACCAGTTGTTGAAGTATTGTTCAAGATAGTTGACCCCTATTACTAGTATTAATTCAGTTGGTTAATGAAGTGATTGAGTTCTAGACTCAGGGGTTGGTCTAATGGTAATGGCACACTTTTGATTTTTTTTTTTTTTTTTTTCACAGATTTTTTTTTGTTGTTGAAATGGGTAG
>JAJMHJ010000009.1:36807-72321 GCA_030583035.1 Yamadazyma taylorii | reverse complement strand
AGCATTCGCTATGAGAACGGAATTACCGAATTTGATAAATTACTCGCATTGACACATCAAGGGGAATGCTGGTTTCTGCACGTATTTGAATGCTCTACAGTGGTACTATGATCTGGGTGGTATAATCTCTGTACCATAGATCTCTGTACCATATAACCTCTGTACCGTAACCTCTGTACCATATAATCTCTGTACCATAGATCTCTGTACCATATGACCTCTGTACCATACGATCTCTGTTGTACCATTATGTTGTGTACCATCTGACTGCCAGCTCTGTATCAGTAGATCTACCCCGTTAGAATGAGATCAGATCAGATCGAGATATGACATAGACATCACGTACATGCCCCACTATGGTCCCTCCTATGGCTTCTCCCTCTTCTCCCTCTTCTCCCTCTTCTCCCTCTTCTCCCTCTACTCCCTCTACTCCCTCTCATTTCCTTTACTATACATTCATATCACATAAGCTATACCAGCACTAATTCTACACCTATAAAGTATGACATATCACCAATACCACTTTTTTTTTTTATTTTTGTTGTTTTTCCATTACATTTGTTTCACCTGTGTTTACCGTTTTTCGTATTATTTACCCTAATCGTTATTCGTTATCCCCGAATAGCTTTATTAACATTCCAATCCATTAACACTATCATGATCCACCCATTAGGAACTATCTCTATATCATCTACCCTATATCCTACACCCCTATATGGTACCTTCATCTTCGACCCCTAAATTAAACCATGGATGATTCATGGCTTCTTCAGCAGTTAATCGATTATTGGGATTAATTATAAATAAATTCTTTAATAAATCAATTAAAAACCACCAAAATGTGAAATTCCCAAAATTAATTAAATGCTTATTTTGATCATAATTATAATTTAAAGAATAATCAAAATTGATTCTTAACCCAATTCGTTTACTTATGAATAAATCAATTCGGTCTAATTGATTAACGTTATTAATAAATTGAGTTGGGGTTTCAGGAGTAGGAAATATTAATCGTAATTCTTGGTCATTACTATCAACATCAATAGCTCCATCTTCTTTTTCTTGATCATCTGGTTGTTGATAATCATCTTCATCCTCTATAGCTTCTTCTAATTGAGCTACTAAACTTAATCCATTATTTCCATGATTATTAGTACTACTACTAGATCTTCGTTGTTGATTAGGTTTATTATGATAGGGTTTAATTTTATTACCATTAGATTCATTAGTAAAATAATTCACCCCACATTCATTATCATTCATTTTCAGTCTTTTAATAATGGATTTATCAAATCTATAGCCCACAAAGGTTTCAATCATAGCCAAATGTTCTAAATTATCATGGGTTTTAAATAATGGTTCCCCTATAATTAATTCTACCAATATACACCCAATTGACCACATATCACAAGGAAATGACCAACCAACTCCTAATACAATTTCGGGAGCTCTATAATGACGAGTACTTACAATTGATGAATGATATTCATCATTAAATATAGCACTACCAAAATCAATGATTTGAATTAATGGATTAGTTAATACTTTAGATACTTTAGGAATCTTTTTAATATCATTAATGTTAGTCAAATTAATATATGACGATATTAAAGTTTTGGACAGTAAGGATTTTTTAATAAATCCATCATCATATAACAAGATATTTTCTGGTTTTAAATCAGTGTGAATTAAATTTAAATCATGAAGAAATGTTACCGATCTAATCACTTGTTTAGCTATGGCTTGAATATGACTACCAGGGAATGGAATAAATCGATTATTTTCTAAGAAATCATATAAGGAAATCTTTAATAAATCAGTGACAATACAAATATGACCTCTATAATCAAAACATTCTCGAAGATGTAAACAATGATTATAATTTTTATTATCAAATTTCTTTAAAGTAGCCAAGATCCTTAATTCAATCTTAGCAGCATCTCGATATTTAGGAATATTTCGGATGATTTTAATGGCCACATAATCTCGATTAATTTTATCATAACATTTAACCACTTTACCAAAAGTTCCTTGTCCTAAAAGTTTAACAATCATGAATCTATTAGCTAATAAACTATTGAGTTCAATGATATAATGACCATCTTTATCGAGACAAGGAGGGGCATTTAAATTGTAAGGAATCACCGCCGGTTTGATATTTCCTAATTTATAAGTGGTAGGGGAAGGGACTGTGACCGTGGCAGATCCACCATTAACATTAGCATTACCATCACCACCTCCAAGACTTCCGATACTACTGGAACTGGAATTTCGATTCCGATCTCCGCCAATTATATAATTATAATTACACTTCACCTGTGGCAATTGTGGTAAGGAGTTCTTCCGGTGTTTTTTATTGGTATCCATATCAAGATAATGAGTTGATTGTTGATTATTAACATTTAAAAGTTTAAAAGCATTAACTGAATCAGCATCAAAGAGTAAGATGGAATCACTATTATTCCGTTTAGGTTTAATCCTGAAATCATTCAAATTCCGTTCTTCCAAGATAATTAAATCGTCATCTTCTTCATCTTGTTCTTGTGGTTGTGATTGTGATTGTGATGACTGGGGTTGTTCGACTGGTGCTTGGGCTTGCTGGTTTGCTTCCATATCGGATTGCATTGGAATAGGATCCTGGTTCATATTAGAATCGCTGCTATCATTTGGGTGTGAAGAATCATCAAATACTTCATAATACGTCATATCATCACCATTAATAGATCCATAATTCTTTTGAGCTTCAAAAGTTTCACTAAACCCTCTGGGCCTTTTCCTATTAGTTATCAACGACGACGACATTTGGCAATGTTTACTCGTACCGTTAATGTCTGATTACCTACCTGAATTATTGTATGGGGGGTATCAAGTATACATATATCTATGTATATATTTGTTGGAGTGTCAAAAGACTTTGAAACCTTTAAATTGATTAGGTAGATAACAGATAAGGGAGGATAAAACAGTGAGAAAAAAAAAGTTGTCACCCACTGAAAGGTTGTTAAACGTGGGGGAAACCTGGGAGAATGGGGAGAAGCACTAACGGATTGACAAACACTAGACTTCTAGGATGAAAGTATACTTGATCAAAAAGGCTAACAAACAAAATGGGAAGATAATTTGAATGCCTTAATGAAAAGGATGAAAATTAAGGGGCCACAACTTTAGTTTGATAATTTACTAGCAGTTAAAGGGACAATTTGGTCAATAAATTAGGGAGGCTTGTATGCAGTGATAAAGGGGCGGTTGCCGCAAGGGGTCTAGCAATGGGGCCAGAAGTTGGGAGGAGAGAGGGAGAGAGAGCATGGGGGGTGGAGGCATTGGCCAGTGGGTTTCGGGGCCACACCCTTCATGGGGCCACAGGGTTGAGAAAGTTCGACCGATTCGGTTCGAGCAGTTAAAGACCAGTAAAGTAGAGAAATACTAGAGACCCAGTCAAAACCCAACACCAATAGAGTGACAGATTGGTTGGTTGGTTGTTTGGTTGGTTGGTTGGTTGGTTAGTTGGTTGGCTGTTTTGAGAGTTGTAATGTTCACGTGATCCCAATTCTATCTCCAATCAATTCCTAACCCATCTACCATTAACCTTAACTAAAGGTGTGTGGATATTTCATTAGCATTTGGGTTGGGGATGAGCAATTTAGAGGGGGTGGGTGAGTGGATGTATTTGGTAGAGCCACTTTTCGGAATTTGAATTTTTAATTGCTAGTGGTTGATGGTTGAACATATGAATGAGATAGACAGTTGGAGGGGTGGCTTAAACAATGTTGGGGACTTGAACAGCATGAGTTACAGTTATCTATTAGGTTGTAGAAACCTCTATGTATGGTAGTATACTCAAAGGCTAACCTGGCATGAGTGGTAACCACTAAATCTGAGCCAGACATCGTCGTGTCCTGGCCTTCAATAACCTTACTAGTCTTGGACATTGCGGCAGCTTGTCCCGCCCCAAAAACCCCATGAGAACTCACTAGGATGTGCCCAGGGGTTACAAGTCCATGAGAGCGAACCCATGGGGTGGGCCTACTGGCCCCCAAATCTCTCTCCAGCCGGTTGGAGATTGGGTGTGCGCGCGGACCCGCCTCCTCGGTGTCTCTATCTGGCTCTCTCTCTCCCTCACTTTCCCCCCCTACTGCTGGCTGAGAGCTGGCTTTCGCTAATTAGGGGAAAAAATTTCAGCCATCGAATTTAGTTATTTCATTATCATATATCTATCCATACCTATTATCCAACTGAAAAATTTTGATTCTAACAGTATATACCCCCCTCCTCCAGTTATAGAGACTTCCAGAGTTACCATTACTTCAAGTATACCCTTCATCCTCTCGTTGGTAACTTCCTCGTCTCCCCCCCCCCCCCCATCCATCCAAAATTTCATTCGCTATAGTCTTCATTCGTTATGACTTATAATCAATTTATGGTTGATAACTCCTTCAGTATAGATTCTTCTGGGTTTAATATGAGTCGAATGGGTCAATTTGATGGTTATCCAAGCCATCATCCCCAAAGTGACGGGTCTAGTGATTCTAGTCCTGTTAATTCCATTGCATATAATAACCCATTAATGACTCCCACTAATGAAATGTTATCTAACAAATTCAATGAGGTTCATTTGCAAAGTCCTGATACCATTGGACTTGGGATTCAACAACAAGTAATATCACCACAAGTGCAACAGATGCCTCTGTTTTACTCCGAGTCACAGGAGTCTGATATTCCTTTGGGACCTCTGGGACCTCTGGGACCACAAGTTGCTCATAGTTCCCAGATTCCTCAAGGACCACAAATGCCACAAATGCCATATATAGCACAAGGAAATAGTCAACAGATGCCTCCACAAGTGTCTCCAGGGTCTGCCTCCTTCCAGCAAATACAGATGCAGCAAATACAGATGCAACAGATTCAACAAGCAAGAATAGCACAAGCTCGTGCCCAAGCCCAGGCTCAGGCCCAAGCACAAGCCAACGTTCAGGCTCACCTACAGACCCATTTACAAACTCAACCACAACTACAATCACATCACTCACAGCCTAATATCCATACTTCCGTTCCATTGCCTTCTAGTAAATCATCAATTCATGATATTAACCAATCATCATCATCACCAGGACTTCCAATAAATCACATATCACCAAGTTCTTCAAGTAGAACTTCTATTTACAACAGTGATAATCATATTTCCCCTGTTGCTATTCCATCGTCTCAGAGTTCTAATGGCATCACCAACACTAACACCAACACCAACAACAACAACAACAACAACAACAACAACAACAACTCGTGTTCTTCACAATCTTCATTAATGATAAATCCAACTACTCCGACCTATACAAAATTTAATGGGTCGATACCAACTCCTCTGACCGAACCTATTAACCAATCAGCCTCATTCAAACAATTAAAGAGAATCAATTCGTTGCCCAAATTAACAGAACATCAAGGCACCAATAACAATTCAATTGAAAGTCTTACTCCAGATGAATTGTTTTCATTTATTACAGATGACTATGATTTGAGTCATAATGGTAGTCATAATGGTAGCCATGCTGACCATCAGGATACCTATACTAAAGGTCATAGTCACACTAATAGTAAAGATACCATCGAATCTATTGATTTAGAAGAACTTTTAAATTCCGATCCATTTGAAGGATTAATTGATGATCCAGTAACTAAACCATTGCAAAAACCTAATAAATTTAAAGGTAATAAGTCCAATAAATCTGACAAGTTAGAACTTGATATTAAAAAGAGAGGTGATAAACCAATCCAAGGAATTCATAAAAATTTCAAAAAATCAAAATCAAAACTGAATCCAAATTTATCAGCTGGTGGTAATAATAATAATCGACAATTTTCTCTACAAGATTGTTCCAGTAGTTTTTCAGTTAATGACCAATATTCATTTGTATTTGAAGATCAAATGAAAGAATCCTTGAAAGAATCCTTGAAGGATAATAAGAGTCATTCTCCTACTGTTGTTAATAATGGTCAATTTTCTAATCAAATCATGCCCCAGAATTCAAATTCAATTCGTCATTCAATTCGTCATTCAACTTCTACTAATTCTATTCCTATGAAAAAACCTGATAATCCTAATTTAAAACGTAACTTATCATCAACTCATATTGATAAGAAATTATCATCGGTGAATGCTAATGGTAAACCGTTAAAAAATATGCAATCGGGGATTGTCAATTTTCAAGTTAATTTCCAATAAAAACATTTCAAGACTTTAATTTCGTCATTTTTCATCTTCTTTTTTAACTTGTAATATACTTTACGATTCATGATTTTATAGTTTCGATCCTTTTAAGGGGTTTTGTTATATTTTGTAATATATAATGTATGTATATATTTAATATTAATAGAGTAGTATATGCATTAGAGAGATAGGAACATGAATGGGATGGTGAGGGGGTGGGGTGTTTTCTGACAATACACATGTCATTGATCATTATTGTTGTCATGACTGTTGTTATCATTGCTTGTGTTTCCGTTGTCTTCCACTCTATTTCATCCCTGTCTTCCACTCTATTTCATCCCTGTCTTCATTCTATACCCTACGTCAACCCCACGTCAACCCTCTCTTCATCCTGTTTCCATTCTATCTTAACCTTTGTCCTTATAAATCTTTCTTTCTTGGTACATATTCTTGATTCAAAACTGGTTGTTGTCTGAATCTTCTATAGAAACCATCTTTACCATCATGAGAATAGCCATAATAAAAGATTCCAAATGGTACTATACCCATGGCGAATATATTGAAAAGAATACTTCTAGGTTTGAATCTGAAGTAGTTACCAACATTTTCTTTGGCTCTATTGAACCTTTGGAATTCCCTATCAGGAGTTAAAGTACCTGCCATTATGAAATAAAGTGTTTTTAATGGATGGTATTTTATTGGATGAGTGAGAATTTTTAGGAGTTCGCGATATTGAGTTGTAAGAGGATTGGAGAAATTGGGAACATTGGTAGGTGAGATTAGGAACAGTTATGGTGGTTCCAGGTTGGTGCGAACTGGTACAATTGTTTCATACTCTGGGTCCATCTGGTCCCATTACATACCAACTGCCTATATGTATTAATGGCCCAATTTTATATTACACATTGATACTATACATTGTTATTACACTACTATACATTCCTACTATCTTTCCCTGCTATTTTTCCCTAATTCAATTTCTTCAAATTCTCAACATCCTGTGGACTAATATCCACATTCTTCGGCAATAACCAATCATTTGATAAGTTTTGAAAATCAATCCCCATCAAATTTAACAATTTTAATGATTTTCCAGTTAAATAAAAATCTCGATCATTTGGTTTGAAATTTATGTTCAATTCAAGTTTATTCTTTTCAAATTTCTTATACAATACATTGATTTGACTAATTAATTCATTGACTTGATTAATAATAAATTTCAAATTATCATTGATTGGTGATAAATCTTTTAATATTTGTGGTGATGTTTTATTTTGATCATAATGTGATTTAAATTTCTTTAAATCTTGTTGATAAATCTTCATGAACTTTATTAATCGTTCACCTTTTTCAATTTGAATCTTTAAAATCTCTCGTAATTTCAATTCTAATTGGATATCTTTGATTAGATTATTAAGATATTTATCGGTGTTTTTTTCGTCATGAGGTTTATTAAGTTTTAAATGTTCATGATGTTTTAATCGAATATATCCTTGATCTATTAATTCAGTAGGAATGGTGAATATATTTCTCAATGAATATAATTCAAACTTGTCAAAATTCTTATCGACCTGATGTTCTAGAAGGGTTTCTAACTTGGCAGTACCCAAATTTATTTCATCGTTTGGTAATTGATCCCACATACTTGAATTTTGTTGTTGTTGTTGTTTCCTCTCTAGTAAATATGTTTCCATGGCTTGTGTACACTTGTAAAGAATATGGTTGACGGCATTGATGATATCATCGATTACTGCTAGTGGTGGGTATCCAAAATGTTCTGTTAATATAGCAGAGATTCGATAATCATATTGGTCTTCGTTGTTGGGTTCATCTATATCATCACTGGTCGCAGTGGTTTTAGTATTGGTGTTGGTGCTGGTGTTGGTGCTGGTTGCTTTATTGTTACCACCATTATCGTTTAATCCAATGGCCCCATTTTGATTCTGTCTTCCTGTTATACCGTCTATGTGGTTTCCAGGCCCTTTGCCCCTTTCTAATCCACTTTTCCCCCGGCTTTTACTCTTCATATTTCTCTTATTCATAGTTAAGTTGTTTACAAAAAAAAAAATCATCGTCATGGACCGCGCGCGCGGCCCTCTTTTTTTTTTCTTTGGTTCGGTCAATCTTGGCTTCAATCGCAACTACCTCCCAGGACTAAACTTATCTAAAATCATCCCATAAACGAAGCCAATCTTCGAATTGGACAAGTTCTAAGTGCTCATCAAGTGTTAGAATCTCTTAAGTAACACACTTCCTAGCGATTCACTTGGCTTTTCCCGAGAACAGTGCCAGTGAAGTCAGCATATCAAGTACCATTGCTAGCGGATATATTTTGTTTTACAAGCATTGATAGTTTAATTATTTCTGGTTAATAACAATATTAGGAATTGGAATTTTTGGAGAGGGGCTTTGATAGAAAAACTGATTATAGACCATGTCTGAACAAGCAGAAGAGCCGTGTATAACGTCAATCGATTGTAAGATATTACAGTATAAATATGCTATTCATAAAATCCAGACCTTTACTCCTGTATTACGACAATTACAACAAAATATTGGTGATAAGGCTAAAGGGGGGGATAAGTGTGATGAGTCTGGTGAACCTGGTGGACCCAGTGAATCTGATAAACCTGGTAAGTCTGGTGAATCTAATAAGCCTGGTGATTCTGATAATTCTGGTGATAAACCCCAAACCAAGGGATCCGACTCCAATACAAAGCATTTAATTTTATGTCATTACTTAACAGTATTATCGGGAAACGTATTTGCTATAAATGAAGGTTTATTCAGTAATAAATTGGAGCTCATTAATAATTACAAGTTATTTAAATTACCTCCTATAAACATTTCCCCTATTGTTTCACATATTCCTTATGATACCAATGATCCATCAGTGACCCCATTAGAAAAATTGCCTGATGTAGATCAAAGTATTAAGGTATGCAAGATTTTGGAAACTCTCCATCATAACTGCTTACAAGGATATGAAAAACGATTATTACAAGCCCAACAAGATATTAAAAATCATCATCATATCGATGATGAAAAATTCGACTCGTTAATAAATTCAATATTCAGTAAACAATCAGATATTGATTTAGGGGCCACCAATTATTTGACAGATTTCAAATTCCCAATTGATTTGGATGCTTTAAAAGATTTGGTATATAATGAAGCTAGTTTGATCGATATTGATATTAAAATGTTAGCATTAATCACCACCAGTTATAAAAAGACTTTAAATCATATAAAAGCCTTGATTAATAAGTATTTAAAGATAAAACAACAACCGGTTAAGTATCAAAAAGCTTATTTAATTAAACAAATTCCTAACTGGAAATATTCTTTACATCAAATCTTTTTATTAACTTTAAGATTAAATGATTTATATTTAATTTTAAGAAGGTTTATTCGTAAAGTATACTTGTCTAATTTTAACCATTTAAATGATGCTAAATTTCTATCGATCAATAATCATCAAACTAACCAAACTGGTCATTCAGTCAATTATTTTAGAATGTTATTAAAGAAAGTAGATGATAATTTCAATAATTCTAAAAAAAATGGGGTTTTAATAGCCAATTTGACTCGATTTATTCGGCAAAATTCAAAATTTGATACCACTCCGAAGAATATCTTGGATTTTATTAATTTTATTAATCAAGGACATCAATTACTTGTAACCCAATTAAAAACCTTACAAGAATTTACTGGTCATTGGATTCAATTTGAATTATATTTTAGGCAATATCATCGATTACCGGTTAAGAATTTAGAACTGATTATTGATAAGATTAACTTGGATGATACCCTTATCAGTGATGATGATAATGCTATTGCCACCACCAATACCAACACTAACACCAACATCAACACCACTGCTGCCAATGCTAATACTGTTTCTACTAACAACACCGATAAACCAGTAGTTACAAGACCTTCAAGATCATCTTCGGTCTCATCCAATAATTCCAATAATTCAAATTCTTCTGGACTCCCTCCAAATGATCCATTTTTAACCAGAAGATCCTCAATTAATAAGAATAGAAATTCATTATTATTACCAAATACTACAAGTCCAAGACAACACAGACCTAACTCGATGATTTTTATGAATTCAAATCAAAATAATTCCACCAATAGTTTACCAACAAAACCACAATCCCAATCACTCCTGGGTCAACATTTAGATCCTCAAGGTTCAACTTTGTCTCCTAATCAAAATGTTCAAACTACTCCAACAGGTAGAAGAAGATCCAATTCTCAACCTCAAAGTTCACCTGAACATTTCCATACTCCAAGTTCGTCACCAGTAGGTATTGCTGCTTCTGGTGCTGCTGCTGCTTTAAAGCACAATACTGGTAACCCAGGTATTCCAAAACTTTCAGGTTCTAATAACAATAATAATAATAATACTAATAATGTTAATACTAATAATAATTCGTTAAAGAGACTGCCATCGAATTCTAGGACAAGATCACTTAGAGCTTCTAATTCATCTAATGCAAGTCTAAACTCAGGATCAACTGGAACTTCTAGCACTAGTACTACTAGTAAAGGATCTCCAATTTCTCATAAAGTTCAACCAATCATTGAGGAAAGTAATCATATTAGTGAAATGAAAAAGCTTAGTGCTAATCAAAGATTGCAGAATCATTTACGTCAAGCAGCTAAATCGGGGTCATTGATGACTCAAGAACGAGAAGTTTTGACATCGGTGGTATTTGATCCTAATTCCCCATCAGCAGTAAATTTAAAGAGATATCTTGATAAAGAAGTATCACCTCCATCAGATGAAATCTTAGCTCTTAGCTTGGATGCTGAAAGAAATGGTAACAAAACTGCTTCTGTAACTGATAGAAGTGGTAGTAATGGAAATGGTAGTAATGGAAGTGGTGTTGCAACTGCACCATTAAGAAGAAAAACTAGAGATCAAGTTACTAAATTAAATACCAAAAGAAATAGTGAACTCATACAAATTGTTTCTGGTAATAATTCAGATCAATCAAGTAATACTTCAAGTAAAGTCACTGGAAATGTTGAATCTGAACTCAGTCTGAATTTAGAGGTAGATTCAAATAATAATATCATCAAAAGAGTTAGGTTTATGGGAGTTCCTGATTATACAGAAGCAGAGGATGCTCCTACGAAATATTCTAATAGAATCTTGAAAAACTTTGCAGTATTTAAAACTCCTAGTAAACCAGGATTTAAACGGAAAGATCAATTATTAAAGAAAGAAGAAAGTTTATCATTCAAATCACAATTACATCAAGCTCATCAACATTCGATTATCCCTGGACAAGGACAAAATTTCCAATTAAATCAAGGAGCTCCACCTCCTCTACAAACTAAAGCTCAAGAAGAAGCACAAGCATATCTTTTAGCCCAACAACATCATCAACATTCAAGTTCTCCATTCTTGTCGAACCCAATACAAAACACAAAGATGAAGTTGAAAACTAGACTTACATAATGTATTATATTAATATACTTAATTGCAGTAACATTTATAGACACTCGTGCAGAAAGGTAAACCTTTTCGGCTCTCATAATCTCATTTCCTCTCATTCTTGAATCTCACTGTTGAGGCTTACTTTCTCACTGAGTCTCATCGCGGACGAAAAATTTGAGATGAGCATCTAAAAATCCCATTAACCAATACCACATAATGTCAGAACCTAGAACCGAATACAAAAGAAGAAAACAATTCATAACACCTAAGAGTAATAATATTGTTAATGATGAAGGGCTTAGTGAGTGTTATCAAATTTTCTCCACAAAGCTATACGTATCATTATCACCAAGTCATATAGTTAATCCTATTAATGGAATAAAATCACAGCATTTAGATCCTTTAATAATGAGTTATTTTCCTAAAGCTAAAGGGGTCATAATAGCCTATTATAACATCAAGTTATCACCAGATAATGAATCTGTCGACAGTAATAATCAACCCATAAAATTAGCCAAAATTTCTACGTCCTCACCATTCACATTTATGTGGATAACTGTTGATTTTTTAATTTGGAGACCTCAAATTGGTGATATTCTAGAAGGTAATTGTTACATGCAAACCGCATCTCACATTGGTTTATTAGTCCATGATACTTTCAATGCATCCATAAAGAAATATAACATTCCTCAAAGCTGGAATTTTATCCCAAGTCAATTAGATGAATATGAATCTAATGAAGGTGATGATGATGGAAATTCTACTAATACTGCCACTTCTACCTCTGCTATTTCTACTAATGGTGGAGATAATATGGGCCAAAGAAATTTCAGAAGCTTGGGATATTGGGAAGATGAAAATGGCTTAAAAATTGAAGGCAAACTCAACTTTACTATTAAGAATATTTATATCACCAATAATTTAATTTCTATTGATGGGACCTTAATTAAACCCGAAGATGAAAGAGAAAATCAACCAATTTACAGTGGCAGCAAAACCTTATCAAATGAACAATTTCAATCGAGTCATAAAAAGTTTGGTGATGATGGTGAAGCTATTGAAGGGACAATACCAACCGTTAATAAAAAGACTGTATTTACAGATGATGATGATGAGAATAATAATCAAGGGGTATTACCACACTATGAAGGTAATGATGATTCTGATAATGAAGGTATTGTAAATAATTCGGATGATTCTGAATAATTATGAGGAACTCGTAGCAGAAGCAGGACCAATCAGATGAATTTTATAGAACCCGTCAACTATATATATGTGTGTGTGTATATATATGTGTGTGTGTATATATATGTGTGTGTGTATGTGTGTGTGTGTATATGTGTCTGTGTGTGTGTATATGTGTCTGTGTGTATGTACATCTATTTACAGTAGCACTAGTTTACAGTATTTACAGGAGAATTGCAATGATGTTATTATCTCTCATCATGTATTCATTTATGCTGTGTTCATCTACGCTTATCATCATTCATCATTCTCCAAATATTCTGTCTCTCCTTCATAGTTGGACGATAATACTTATTACGTTTCAATGATTGTTTATGATGAAGATATTTAAACAAATGACTCCATCTATACCATAAATGAGACCATCTATGTCGATTTTTATAATAATCCTGGTAACTATTAGGATACATATGTCTCATATGTAAAGTATTCGGTAAAGATTTCCGATGATTACTACCACCCATCATAGTTAATTTTTGAACTTTATTCAATGCTTTAATATTAAAAGCAGTTATAACTAATCCTTGAATCACCGATAATAATACTACAAGACCAAATCCATACTCAGATTCTTCAATGAAATTTTTAAGATTCATTCCATAAAATGCTGGTACTAAAGTAGCAAAAGTGATTCCCAAAGTATAAATGGTAACTCTTAATTCAAATAACATCAAAGCATTTCTATTAGAATCCAAAATTATATTAACAATATCTTCAGTAGATTTAATGTCATTAACTAAAGATCCAGAATGTTGAACAAATTCATCACATTGACCATAATAAGCTTCTAATATATTTTCTAATTCTTCAAAATCATTATTTTGACATAAAGATTTATCAGTTAAATACATCCCTGCTAAATCTTCATCATTATCTAATAAGTTTTCTAATACTCCTTTAATTAATAATGCTTTTTGATAATAGCTTTGAAGACTTTTCAGATTAATTAATAAATCTTGTAATTTTTTCCGATCAACTTGATGTTCTAATTCCGATAAAATACTCCCACAATTTCGAATATGAACTTTTAATTCTGCCTCTAAATATCCCATTACGTTAATTAAAATGGTTTCTAATGCCTTAAATTCATAAGGAGATGAAGTGGGTAATTTCAATTTGGATTCTAAATCATATACAAATAATCCTAATTTAGTAGCGATTTCTGGGGTTGAAGTATCAAATACCATGACTCGATCTTCTTTAATAAGAGCTTTAATATGTAATAAGTTAACCAAAATAGTATTAGGAGGTCTAACCATAATTTGAGGAGCTACATCAATAGTAGAAGTATCAATCTTTCTTAAATCTCTAGGGTATAAATTATGTTCTCTTAAAAATTGCATCTTCGGATATTTTCTAGATACCACTATGGTTCTTCCACTTTTATCAAAAACCGTACATGAAACATATGAATCATTAGGAGTGACTGGTTTAAGTTTATTATACTTACCAAGAGAGCTATGATGATTTGGATTGGAGGTGAATTCTTTTAAGGAAATATCTTTTAAGGAAGGGATTTCATAATCTGGATCTGTAACTAAATCGAATGGATTGAAGGTTTTTCTTGATAATAACTTTTCCATAAAAGTTTCATATTTAGTGGGTTTTGGGTTGGATGTTTGGTTATCTTTATTGGAGTTTGAATTGGGACGTTGTTTAGTAGATGATGATTGTGAATTTCCATTAGATTTGTATCTTATAAAATTGTTTATTATGGGAGGTGCTACTATTCGGGAAGGGGTGTTTGTTAGTGATATGGAAAGTATTGGATGTTTAGGGGGGCCTAGTAAACGGATAGGTAACATTGATGAGAGTATAGGGTAGTTGTGAACTGGGGGACTAGAACTGAGATGGGTGTATGAGATGGGTAGGTGAATGATGAGATTTGGAGTGCGGAATCGGAGAGTGAGAGTGTGTGAGAGTAACGGTGCACAATAGTACTTACACTAGTACTTATACTAGTACTTACACTAGTACTTACACTAGCTCCTACAATCTCTTACAACTACTCCGCCTACCACCATGGGCCCTAATCATACCAACCGTTCAAATATCATTGTGTATTTATAAATTATCTAATAATATTGTAACCATGTAAACCATGTCCAGAAGTAAAAACTAATAAACCTAATCAAGGAATTTTCTAGATTCAGACATCCCAAATAATTCTAATCTAAGACCGGGTAAAGCTTCTTGAGATAATAATTTTAATCTTTCGTCTAACGTATTGTTAACTTCAATTTTACCAGTACTATTAATTACAATTACTCCCCCAGCACAATCTTTACTCAAGAAATCCTCTTCAGAAATGGTGATGTTGACTGGAGATTTAGTAGTAGCTTCATAATTTTTAGCCGCTTCATCAACTACATCTTTAGCTAGAGATAAATCATCTTTTCTAACTTTTAAAGTGACTTCCTCTTCTAATAATGCTAATAATCCTTCTTCGATTAATCCAACAAAAGCTGGTTTATATTCAGCTTTATTACTACTGATTTTACTTAATCTTTGTTTAGCAGCATCGAAAATCTCATTCAACACTTCATCTTTGGTGGATAAAATTCTTAATCTAGTTTTATTACCAATGGTAGATTTAGTAATTTGTTGAGCTAATGAAGCCTTTTTAAATTTTTGTTCATAAGCAGCATCAATGGCAGCGGTTTCTGATCTAACAATTGAAGCCTTTTCGATTTCATATTCTTCATCAGCTTTTAATTTAATTTCTCTGGCTTTTTCTTGAGCTTCCTTCTCGATGAAGGCTTTCATCTTACGAAGTTCAGCATTGACCTAAGGGGTGAATTGTTAGTAGGGGTTTCGAAATGGGTGTGGGTGGGAAGGTTGGTGAGCTGGTATATATATAAGCTATGTATAGATGTGTGTGTGTTAGCTCACGTTTGCTGGATACATACTTGATCGTCTGTTAATGACATAATGAATTGATTGATATATGATAACGAATGGGTTTGATGAAATTGAACCTGACATTTCCTCCTCCCTCGTTGATTAAAATTTAGTGCGACCAATGGAAGAAATTGAGATGTGCACACGACCGATTAAAACACAACCCTCTCATACACCAAAGGTTGATTAAAATTTCATCAAATTTCATGGCAACTTTTATTCAATATAAATAAATATTCTACAGATATACTTCTATACAAACACCACAAGCAACACACCTTCTTCTCACACCCTCCTTCTTCTCTCCTAAATAGAATTCAAAAATTTAGTAGCAATTTCAACTCCTACAAAAGTAGCCGCATTGGCAGGGAATGATCTAGCTAAAGCAGGACCAACCCCTGGGAAGAATGCCCCAAATCCACCCTTTTTATAAATATTACTAGTGGTTTTGAAGATCGATACCGAAGTATTAGAAGATTGTTGAGTAGATTTAATCGTATCAATTGGGAATACCCCTAACCACATGGCAACCCCAGCAAATCCACCAGCAATTGAAACATTAACTAATGATAAATCTTCCCCTGGTTTTGATAACGATTGTTTTAAATATTCATAGGTAGCAAAATATAAAGCGGATCCTGGCCCATCTCTTGCTAAAGTAGCAGCAGACCCTTTAAAAATAGATTGAATCCCCCCAGTTCTGTACATTTCTTTAATTACTGAACCCATAGATGCTTTCTTAGCCCCATCTTGAATTTGCATCATTACTTTAACTCTTTCAAATGGAGCGGCTACTAAAGTGGTAGGAATGGCAGAAAGAAATCCTGCTGATGAAATTTGTTTAATTGTAAAATCACTAGCATTAACCCCGGTAGCATTTGATACAATTCTTTTCCCAACATCATACCCCCAAAATGATACAGCAAACATTGGGGTGACTCCTAATAATGGGGGTAAGACTCCTCTATAAAATCCTGGTAATCCTTCTTTAACTAAGGTTTGTTTAACTCCTTTCATAGCTGAATCATAAACTCCGGTTTGTAATCTAACTTTAACTAAATCAAATGGATGTCCAGTTAAAACTGCACAAACTCCCCCGAATCCACCGGCTGCAAATGATTTAACATTATCAACTAAAGCACTGTCTACTTCTTCCATGGTATATTGTTATTGTAATGACTATCAAATGAAAAAAAAAAAGATAAAACCAAAACAGACAGGGTAAAAAAAAAAAATATGTAACTTTTAGTGGTGGTTATTTTCAGTTTCTTATATAATATCTCGTGAAATTTTTAAACCCTCGGACTAGCAGTGAAAAACAATGCACATAAGGTACGTCATACAAATGCTCATGGGATAAGCCATGGATAAAGGACCCAATTTACGAGATTGAAGAATACACGCCAATGATATTTTATTTACATTATATAGTACACGATGATTAACTAGTGATTTGCTAGAAGGTTGTGGGGGTTGAAAAAGATGGTAAAGGGATCGGTGATTATGAGGATTATTGCTGTACCGTGGATACTGGGGATAAAAACAAAATGTGGTCGTGTGGGGGGTATTTTGTGGGGCAATCTGAGAACTGCCAGTATTACTAGTACTACTAGTGCTACCAGTGCTACCAGTGCTACCACCTCCTCTACCACCTCCTCTACCACCTCCTCTACCACCTCCTCTACCTATACTACCTCCTCTACCTATACTACCTCCTCTACCTATACTACCTCCTCTACCTATACCACCTCCTCTGCCTGTACCACCTCCTCTCCCCTACCACATCCTGGCAAACTCTTTCATCTCTAAATCTCCCCTTAAATCCTTCACCAATCTCTCATATCCACCCCTAAATTCTTCATATATCTGACCCCGAATCTTTTGAAAAATTTGCTTCAAATTCACTTCAATATCATCTAAATCATTATCTAAATCATCATCACCCTCATTATGTAAATGATTTATTGATAGGTTTTTATCAACATTCAATAAGGAAATATAACTAATTAATAAATTAATATATTCTTCATTACTCTTAATAAACTGAAACACAATCTCTAATAATTTATAAATTTGATCAATATATGAATCTCCAGATTTCCCTATAAATGATCCATCTAACAATTTAAAATTTAACTTCTTAACATAATTATTATGCAATTGTAAAAGTTGATCAAAATTTAATTCATTGATGTTATTGTCAATTTTAGTTATAACATTATTACTAAAACTAGAATTGAAATTTTGATTAATTAATTCCATAAAGGTTTTATTCATTTCAAGTTTTTTTCCTTGATGATTTTTACTATAAAAATTCGATATTAAATCATTAAAATTCATATCAATTTCTTCAACAATATACTCAATAATTAAATTTAAAAACCGGATTAATTTATATCGAATTATATTCACGATTCTAAACGATTTAATAATAAATTCAATTTTAAAGTCTTTTAAATTCTTGGGAGTTGTTTTGTGGTGATTTCCTCTAAATCTTTTATAAAATACTTTTAAATCATTCTTTTTAACATGATTAGTTTCCATATAATTATCCATTAATAAATAATTGAATTGTTTTAATTTCCATAAGAAATTAAACATTTTTAAATATTCTAATCCCATGTGATTATAATTAATAAGATGATTTATTGGTAAATCATTAATATTATATTCTATAGTGAACACTTGCCAACCAATATTACCATGACTTAAGTCTAATATTCTTGCATCTAATCGATTTTTAAAATTTATATGATAATGTTTAATACTGGAGAAATTAATTGAATCAATTAAAATTTTCCCTAATTGATTAGATGTTAATTGATTAGATGGTTCATTGAATAATTCATTTCCCTTAATAATTAATGAATCAATAAAATCATTAGATCCCATTAATAAGAATTTCCGATAATTATTTAAATGACTAATGATTTCATATTTATCATGGATTAAAAAAGTGAAATAATTAACTAATTCATTATATTGATCATTAATCAATTGATTAATACTATTGACATTAGTAAATTTTAATCCAATTGATTTTTTGGAAGTTTCAGCATTGTTTGAATCATTTTTTTGTTGATAAATTAATCGAGAATATTTATTAATATAATTATTAACCCAAGTTAATTCTTTACAATATTGAGTTAAAAAAATTAAGATTTTCCCGATTTGAAAGATTTTAATGCCAATTCCTTTATTAATAGTAATGAAAAATTTGGGGACTTTATGAGGTAAAAATTTAATAATATCATTAATATGACGTTGTTGTTTATCAAATTCTATAAAGAATTCGTTATGATTATCAATTAAATCTCCTCTAATAATCCAATGTTCCAAGGTCTCATAATATGGACCGCAAATGGTATCAAATATTTCATTGGCTGTTTGTTTAATTATTAAATCTCCAAATTTAGTCATTTCATAAACTTTAGTTAAAAATTCATTCCCCAGAATATTTAATTGATTAGTTAAAAAATAAAAAAGTCGTAATTTTAAAATTTTGGGATGTAATTCATGATAAACTTTTATTAATGAATCGGTTTGTTGATTGGTGAAAATTTGATTAATAAAATCACCATAATCATTAAGTTGTTGTTCTAATAATGATAAATATGATATTTTGATGGGTGATAATTCATTAAGATTATTGGATCCAAAATTATTGGTTAAAAAATCTTTTAATTTTGTGTAGATTAATGCTGGTTCAATGATTTGAGCTAATAAGGAGGAATAACTATTATTTATTGTTGGAGGAATTTCCAAAGTTAATTGATCATTTTTACGGGTGAATATAAATATTTTAGAATCTATACCTACTAAGGTATAAGGTAAATATTTAAGAATGATTTGTTCATCCAAGCTGTCATAATATGGTTTAATTAATTCTTCCATGGCCATGTTAGGATTAATCATGCTGTTGATGTTTTTGCTGTAAGGGGAGGATTGTAGATCAATTAGTGACCTTGGGTCATAAGGAGCCAGAAGTCCATGGAATCCACTAGGACGAGAAAATTCTTGAGATCCTTGAAGTCCTTGAGATCCTTGACCTTGAAAATCCATTGGAGCCAGTTCCATCCCATATCCAGATGTATTAGCTCTACGTATATTCGTTGAACTCATCGGTTTATTTCGATCCTGTTGTTCCTTTAGTACACTCAAAAATATAAGATAATTCTTGACTTGATCAGGTGATTTCAATCGCATCAATGTTTCAACAACACTATGAAATCGATCCCATTCTGTTCCTTTACCTGAGCTAATAAACATTCGCCGGAATTGGTTCATTGCTGTATCCATATCGTGTCTGGAATTGAATCCTCCTGAATAACCTCTAGCATTAGAATCATTACTGGCCAAAAACGCGTTCAATAACTCTCGGGTAACACTTTGAATGTATTCTTCGCCAAACTCAGGGGGCACCAAGGAATTCACTAGCCTTGTGGTGTATATTCGTATGACTTGGGTAGTATCTAGTGCCATTGGATATAAGGTTGTATTAACAGTTGTTAGCCCTTTAACTATTACTGTTTATGTTTCTAATGTTGTTTTGTATCGCGATGAAGAAAAATAGTTGGGTGTGTGTTTACCGGGTTTGCCTAATCGATAAGGTATGGACCAACAGGAACTGAACAACAGGGACTGGGTAAGTGACATAAGAGGTTAAATAGGATAAAAGGGGTGGCTGGTTTTCTATGGTGTATACTAAGAAGGTTGGTGAGTTGAAGTCATTAATTGGAGATGGTATATGATAACCAATGGGGCTAATGCCATGTGATTGAAGTTATCGCATTTGGTTGCAAAAATCACCAAAATCACCATAAAGAGGCAAATGGGGCCCATTACTGATTCCTCTCCATTATTTCTCATATTTTGTATTACACCTACAAAAAGTAAGAGCACTAAACAATTAAACAATTAAACAAAAGCTATAAAAAAAAAAAGGTGATGGTCTTAAAATTAATTAAGCAGCAACCACCCCAGAACTAACACCAATAGGATCAATAATTGGATCAATCACATTTGGATTTAAGTCAGCATCAGTTAAAGCTAATTGTTCAGGAGTCCAAATATGATCAATAGGTTGAGAATTTGGTTCACCTACTCCACATAAGCCACCTTTAGCTTCCCATTGATTAATTCTTGGTAAATCTAATTCATTAAAAACTGAATCCAAAGATTCAATTAATTGATTGGATAATTCATGACCATGACCAGGAGTAGGAGTAATTCTTAATCTTTCTTGACCGATTGGGACCGTGGGGAAATTAATAGCCTGAACATAAATATTATGTTTTTCCATTAATAAATCCGAAGCCATTTTAGCATCAGCAGCATTACCAACTAAAACTGGAACAATATGAGAAGGGTTTGGAATCACAGGAATTCCAATGTCATTTAAATTATTTTTAACATATCTAGTATTTTTTTGTTGATTAATTCTATCCATTAAAGTTGATCTTTGATATCTAATGGAAGCAGCACTACCAGCCATAACAGCTGGAGGTAAACTAGTGGTGAAAATAAATCCTGGGGCATAAGATCTAAAAAAATCAATTAAATTAGCTTTCCCAGTCACATAACCACCAACAGTTCCAAAAGCTTTACCTAAAGTACCGGTAACCATATCAACTCTATTCATAACCGTAGAATTATCCGGTTGATTAATCCCAGCTTTTAAATGACTATCAAAATTTAAATGTTCAGCAACTCCAGCCCCATGAGGTCCATACATTCCAACCGCATGAACTTCATCTAAAAAGGTTAAAGCCCCATATTTTTCCGCTAAATCACAAATTTTTTCAATAGGTGAAATAGATCCACACATTGAATAAACTGATTCAAAAGCAATCAATTTAGGAACATTTTTAGGATATTGACATAATAAAGATTCTAAATGGTTAACATCATTATGTTTAAACACATGTTTTTTGGCTCTGGAATTTCTAATTCCTTGAATCATAGACGCATGATTTAATTCATCCGAAAAAATCACTAAATCTTTTAATTTTTGTCCTAATAATGATAATACCGCATCATTAGCCACATAACAAGAGGTAAACATTAAAGCAGCTTCATGCTTATGTAAAGCAGCCAATTCAGATTCTAATTTAATGGCGTGTCTATTATGACCCGCAATGTTTCTAGTCCCACCAGCCCCAGTTCCATATTTATCTAAAGTTTTCTTCATTTCTTGTAAAGTATGTTCATTTTTCCCCATTCCTAAATAATCATTAGAACACCAAACAGTAACTTTTTTATCTTCATTAGTACGATGGGCTCTTGGGAATTCATCAGCTAATCTATTGATATTATTGAAATATCTATAAGATTTATCTGATCTTTTTTTATCGAGTTCATCATTTAAAAATCCTTTATAATCAAAACTAATTTCATTGTTAGATAAATCAACTTCAACATCATTTAATTGGTCACTTTTAAAGGAGTAAGGAGCTGATGCTTTACCAGTAGCGGGAGCGGCAGTGGCATTAACTGGTTTAGAAGCACTAGAATAATGTCTAGCTTGATCTTTTTTCTTCATAGCTTGTCTCATAAAAGGACATTGACGAGCTTCATTAGCTAAAGAAGAATTCTTATTGATTTGACGTAAAGCTTGAGCTGAATGAGTCTTTACAAAGGGACAGACATTCATAGAAAGTCTGGTGATGGCTTCCATTGTAATGAGTATTAATAGCAAATAAAACTTAGCAATAAAACAACTGGCTCTTTATATCTGTTGGTTATTTAAATAAATGAACAAAAAGATATAGTTAGTCACAAACTTACAGAAGAAAAAAAACATGGTAGAAAAATCTTCACTAAAATGGTTCTCACAAGCGGGAGATTGTGTGCAGAACTGGGGGTAAGTAAAAAAGTGAGGAGAATCAGTCGGGTTGGGAAGGCCGCAATGGTGCCAATGGTGCCAATGGGATGATGGGATGATGGTGGGATGATGGTGGGATGACGGTGCGAGAGAATACAAGAGACAATAGCACATTAAATGAACCACCGAATGCCATTGGGTCATAAGGGTATAGAGTTATAGGGGGTCAGAGATCTATACAACCATTGGAAATAATGAATTAGAACATATTGAATGTGATTATAAAGTCAAGTCCTAGGGGGAAGATATAACCAAATTAATAGCCAGTAACTTGTGGGGTTTTTTGGCCAATTGTAGTAAAGACATTTGCGATGACAGTTGGCGGGAATTAGATGATTAGGCGGAAATAGGACTAGGCGGAAATAGGATTAGGCGGAAAAAGGACTGTGAGACCAAAGTGATACACAATATAGCCGGTCCGCCCTAAGAGGACCACCAATGTATTCTCCGCGCCCAGCTCTCCCCGTGCTGTACCGCCACCACCCACCTGTGTCTTCTCAGTCTCTCGTTCAGTTCTTTTCAGTTCTCGTTCAGTCTCTACGCTCTCACTAAGTTAGCTCTTATATTCAATCAAGATACCTAATTATACACAGAGAAATGCGGTCAATTAACTTATTCTTCATCGTCTTCTTCATCTTCACCAACATTGTAAAATTGTAATTTATATTGGTTTTGTTTGATGGAGACAAATCTGATCCAATCTCTGATTTGGTTTTTCTTCAAGTATCTTTTAGTTAAATATTTTAAGTATTTACCAGAAAATTTGGTGTTAGAAACAACAACAACTTTGTTACCATCAGCAGTAACGGTGATTTCATCACCTAAGTTACCGGCAATACCTTCAACTTTGATGTGTTCACTTAAATATTTAACATAAGATTCTTGGTCAAAAACATCATTTTCAATTGGAGCTGAACAGTCAACGACGAGTTTTTTAGCTGATTTAGCTTTTTTAGTAGTCTAGAAAGAAATCCCGGTTAGCCTACTGCACGTTATTCTCTTCCATAAAGAAAGATTTATTTTATCATTATGATAAAGACAGAATAGCCCTGGGACGCAGGTGTAAATTGTGTGTACCAAAAGAATGGGTCAGTGTGTGGTAGATATAATAGCTTATGTTATATAGGATTATATCTTGATATGAATATAAGCTATTCTTAAAAAAAAAAAACTTCAGACGACCAGAAAACCCGACTGCCAACACCACCACCAATAACGTCAACCATCACACTTAGGAGCAAGTGCTCCCATTGGGTTTGGGTTTAGCTTTGGCTTTGGCTTTGGCTTTGGGGGGTTTCTAGGTCCTTGGATTTCTGATAATTCTTGGGGTTCCAAAAGGGAAAAAAAAAAACCGAAACCCAACTGGAACCCACAAGTACTATTATTGGTTGCACTTTCACTTTACCCTTACGAAGGGGTTATCAAATCTTCATCATCTTGAACTTATAATAAGTATACATACGATTGGAGCCATTTTTAATCTATAATATTAGTATTAATGTAATAGTATTAAGAAAGAAAGAATGAAAAAAAAATGTTCCATCGCTATGTGAGAGGTTTTTTTTTCACAATGATTTCTACACTACTGTGACTTTTTTGTGCGAATGCGATTGCCAATAGGTGTTAATAGGAGTCAGACACCGATGACTCAGGGCGCGAGCCCTCAAAACGACTCAATTGACTCAATATGACTATCAGTGATTAGAAGGTGACTACGGGGGTTGGGTAATTTTGCAGCCACTAAAATTTTACGATATAAAAAGGTTGTATATTGTAATTGTTTTAATTGGATATACTCTTCAATGTATAGACAAGTAGGAAAATTAGGACAAGTAAGACAAGTATTCAAGCGGGGTATAACCAGTGTGAATCCTGCTAGAGCTACTGGGAGTACTGCTACTGGGAGTACTACTGGGAGTACTGCTACTGGGAGTACTACTGGGAGTACTACTGGGAGTACTGCTACTGCATCCCCCCATTCCAACATTATCAATTACGCCTTATCATTACAAACCCCCAAAACTGATTGGACTAAACAAGAAATTAAAACCATCTATAATTCACCATTAATGGATTTAATATTTAATGCCCAAATCCAACATAGAAATCATCATAATCCTAATCAAGTTCAATTATGTACTTTATTATCCATCAAAACCGGTGGGTGTTCCGAAGATTGTAAATATTGTTCACAATCATCCCGTCATGATACTGGTACTATACCAGAAAAATTATTAACTATTGACACGGTAATGGAAGCAGCTAGAACTGCTAAAAAAAATGGATCCACTAGATTTTGTATGGGAGCTGCTTGGAGAGATATGCATGGACGTAAAAGTGGACTAAAAAAAATTGGGGAAATGGTAACCAAAATTAATAATGAATTAAAAATGGAAACTTGTGTTACTCTTGGAATGATTAATCAACAACAAGCAGAATCATTAGCAGAAGCTGGCTTAACTGCTTATAATCATAATATTGATACATCCAAAGAATATTATCCCAATATCATTTCTACTAGGACTTATGAAGAACGGTTAAAAACCATTAAACATGTACAAAATGCTGGAATTAAAGCATGTACTGGAGGAATTTTAGGTTTAGGTGAAACTGAAACTGATCATATTTCATTTCTTTATACGTTATCAAATATGGATAGTCATCCTGAATCTTTACCTATTAATAGATTGGTACCAATTAAAGGTACTCCTATAGTTGATGAATTATCAAAATTACCAAAGGATTCAAATAGAAAATTAAAATTTGACCTGATGTTAAGGACAATTGCAACAGCTAGACTAATCATGCCAAAATCAATTATTAGATTAGCTGCTGGTAGATATACTATGAAAGATCATGAACAATTTCTTTGTTTTATGAGTGGATGTAATGCGATATTTACTGGTGAAAAAATGTTAACTACCATGTGTAATGGATGGGATGAAGATATTGAAATGTTAAATAAATGGGGATTAAAGCCAATGGAAAGCTTTTCTAACCAGCAAGTCCAATAATCATATAGTTTAATGACCATATAGTTTAAGGACCATATAGTTTAATGACCATATAGTTTAATGACCATATAGTTCAATAACCATATAGTTCAATAATCATATAGTTTAATAAGCATATAGTTCAATGACCATAATATCAATAATCGATCTCATTAAGTATGTTTGTATTGTCAATATATTGATTGTCTTCACTGTCATCTTCATCTTTATTCTTTACTAAAGCATCTGAATTCACTTTTGGTAATGAAAATGATTCATCTAGTTGTAAATCTTGAAGCCCTTTAATAGACGAGTTTATATCTTCATGATCTGCTTCTGGATACGTTATACTCTTATTAGGACCACTAACTGTTTCAACAAGATCTTTATTGATCCAAGGTTTTGGGTTTAATTTAACAGTTTCCATAGTCTCGCTAGGACTTTGGTCTCCTTCTTCATCTCTTTCTCCATAGATATCATTGGATGGATTATTGTTGATAGTTTCATCATCCTCATGAATACTGGCCATAGCTCCATCAGTCGCTAGTCCACCACTAGCTAACCCCCCACTAGCTAACCCCCCACTAGCTAACCCTCCACCATGTATACCTATAAAATTATTAGTATCATCATCATCTCCATGTCCATCTCCAGTACCATCATCCTCACCATCACCATCACTACTAATAGCAAATAAATCAGGAGATATATCTAATAACCGATCTAACCCTCCACCAGACCAACCCTTTCTAGCAACCCCTTCAAACAATTCCAACTCAGCCCGAATTATGGACCCGGTTCTAATTAATAATTGATCAGAATTAAAATGTTCAACCATAGAATTTACTTCATGATAATAATCATATTTTAATCGATCAATTTCATCTAATTGATTAGTTAAATTTACAAGATTATTTTTATATAAACTTAAATTCCTAGTTTTCAGTTTTGACATTTTCAAATTTTCTAATTCTTTTAATCTTAATCGTTTTGATTTTAATTTGATTTCTTGTTGATAATAGTCATAATTCTGAGAATATTTTTTCTTCAAATTATCTAATTCTTGAATTAACGGTTGTTCAAAATTTTCTGTTAATAATCGAGCTAAAATTTCATTATTACTGCCCACTATATATTGTAAACTTCCAGCATTTATTAATCCATCTGATACAATCTTAGAATTATTAACTTTCGGAGTCTCATCAATTGTATCTTCTAAAGCTTGACCGAATTCTTCAGCAGCTTTGGAAACAGTCAAAAGCGCTTGTTTGAAGTTATTGGCTTTATTTATGGTGTTTGTATAAGTTTCAATTGATTTTTCAAAATCTTTTGATGTTAAAATATTCGGTAGATCTGATACTGAAGGAGAAAACGATGTAAATGTGTTTAATGATGGTTGTCTGGTAATCCTTCTGGTCCGGAATTCGGATATTGGCGAATCTCTAACACTTGGACTATGATTTGGTGAAAGAGATATATTGGACTTATTGTTCATGAATGAATAAAACTCGGTTAAATGTGGTGGTGGTCCATTAGTATTATTATTGTTGGTAATGTTGGTGCTATTATTAGTGGAAACATTGGCACCTATATTAGCGGGTGTACTCATGCTACTAGTGGACCTTGTACCTTTCTGTGCCGACATCACTTAATTTCTGGCCTGAATTAATTCAACTGGATAAGCTGGGTGGTTCTAAGGTCCTCTGATGGGTAATTCTCCTATAATTGATTTTGGGTTTGATAAGAAACAAACAAAAATGTGTGCGCGATCTGATGCTGCTTAGAATGGTTGCAAGATTTAGCACCAGTTTTACCACCAGTTTAGGTAGGTGGAAGGGAATGAGTCAAGACTGTTTGGGATATTATCAATGAAAAACATACTATTGAAATATTAATATAAGTTAGGTTGTTGTGTTAGTAAAAATAAAAAAAAAATTGGAAGGTAAACCAAGGAAAAAAAAAAGAAATGGACGAGTCCGGAGTCGAACCGGAGACCTTTCGCATGCTAAGCGAACGCGCTACCAACTACGCCACACGCCCCTGGTGTTAAAATATAAGTGGTCCCTAGCAGGATCGAACTGCTGATCTTGGCGTTATTAGCACCACGCCTTAACCAACTGGGCCAAGGGACCGCTTATGTATGGGAGGCCTGGGACTCGTCCCAAATTGTGCAGGGGCACGCCTCGCGTCCCAGTCCGGCCTGAATTGACGTAGAGCACTTATCAAACTGGGTCAATCGAACGTAAGTTTATGTAATCAGAGCTGACGCCAGTGCCCCACCATGATGCATGAAATCTATGCAACTTTGTATGTGTAATAATTTGCAGTCAAAAGAGATGATGTTTAAGGGTGGTTTATTTGGGTATATTTGGTTAGAAATTGTGGGTGCAAAAACAAAAACTAAAAAGTGATGTTATAGATTACAGACGCTTCTAAAAATCACCAAAAAAACATAGCGGGTAGAGAAAAATCGGGGGAATAAGATGAGGTATTTTTGGTAACCGAAGAGACGAAATGTGGTGATTTCTTTATTTTGAAACATTTTTAAAACAGATAGAGATGTGGAGCTTTGTATGGTTTAAAAGTAGAGGAAATTTGTGAAATTCACAAAAAAGCATACACAATAAAACATGGACACAAATAGTAGTAATAAACAGGATTCCCAGAGTAATAAAGATGAAGAATTAGTGATAGTAAATGAACAAACAATTGAACAACAAAAGGAGCCAACCAGGCCTCCAGATGTATTTTTAAAGAAAACCTTTAGTTCTTTGAACAGGCCACGTCCTAAATCTAAAGGGCCACCAAACAGACCAGAGCCTAAAGGCTATAGAAAGAATTGGTATGAAAGGAAGAGGAAGAATACGAATGTTATATCATCCTGGGATGTAGTTCCAAGTTCAAGTGGTGGTACAGAAGGACAGGAATTGGCCGAAATATCACAATCAAGAAGAACAGAGGGAAGCTCGAAAGAGCTAGAACGGCAGACGGCTGGAAGCCCTAAAGAGGTGGTTGTAATTACAGATGATGGAGCATCAGAAAACGTCATTGGAGCATCATCAAATAAAAGACAGAGTCTGAATCCAGAACAGCATGAGGAGAATCAAGAGGACGAGGAGCTAGATGAGCTGGAAGAGCTGGACGAGCTGGAAGAGCTGGACGAGCTGGAAGAGCTGGAAGATGCGATTATAGGTGAAGAAAATGAACTGCAAATAGAACACGGTCCTGAAGAAGATACAGAAATGGTTTCTAAACATCCAGATCACACCATCAATCCACCATCTTGTAGTGACCTAAAAAGGCAGGAGTAACCAATGAGTGGTATTATGAAATCTTCAGTTAATTCCTCAAAATCAAGTGACACTTCTCCTTATTTACCAGCTAATTCTAATGGTACTGGGTTTAAAAAGGAAAAACCTCCAACCAAAAAGGCCTCTCATAAGTTAGCTGAACAAGGAAGAAGAAATAGAATGAATACTGCTGTTCAATCATTAGGATGATTAATTCCTCAATCATATCATGATCAAGTAGAGATTCCATCTAAAGCTACTACGGTAGAATTGGCATCTCAGCATATTAAAGATTTATTGAATGAGATTGGTAGATTAAAGCAGTAGTGAACAGATTATAGAGGGATAGATTAGTCTGATGTATGTAAATTATAGGTGTAACGTAGGTTTATATGCTCATGTATTATAATAGAAGCCTAGATGGTTATAGAGGACTTGGGGCGGCGTGGAATAGTTGAGGATGGGTGTAAGCTATAAGCAACACAACTGTTGGGTATCAGAGGGTCTACATTAGTAATCCACTTTTGCTGCAAAAGCTTACAGAACCGGACCGAGTTTCGTGATTCAAGGCTATGAAAACCGACGACGGAACTGTCCCAAATTAGATCAGACGAACGGAGGATATGCACGCCGTGCATCCGGTGATATTGCCGCATGTCCCCTTTGACAGCTTTGACAGCTTTGACAGGTTTTCCAGTTGGCTAGTATCATCATATTCTACATCAAACTATAGGAAAGTATAATTCAAGTAAAACTTATCCCAGGGAGAATATATCAGTGTAAAACAGATCTCTACCAATATCCTGATACCTGAAAACCAACACCCTATCTTTTTTTAAGTTCTTATAATGTTTACTTATGGTTTAAGCAACTACGCGGCTGACTTGTATGAGGGTGAAAGGATGTTAAGAACGGAGATGGAGGCGGAACTAGACGGAGATGGGGCGGAAGCCGACGGCGATGGAGGCGGAAGTGGTTATAGTCAGTAACATCCTTTCACCCTCATACAAGTATTTTTGTTGAAACGGAACGGTTACCGGTGTTAATTGCAATGTTATATAAACGGGCAAATTCCCGTCAGAAAAAGCCTTGATCTTTCTTTTAATTCGACTTGAACTAGTAAATACTATCAGTATAAAATGGCCAAGTCTCAAATTAGTGAACCTCAGAATCATACAGGCTCTAGTGGCAGTCAAAGTAACAGTGGTAGTCAAAGTAACAGTGGTAGTCAGAGCCTCAATGGGGCTAGTGGAGCCAGTGGGGCTACAAGGGTAAGTGACGCTATCCAACCCGACATTGAAGCTTCCAAAGCTCCTGAAAAATTCATCGAAAATGATGCCGGTGACGGTACCAGAAGAGAAGACCAATACTTACATGGTGTTAAACTTGTAATCTGTATAGTATCAGTTCTTCTTTGTGTGTTTTTAATTGCCTTAGATCAAACCATCGTGGCCACTATCTTAACGGTAGTGGGGAATAAATTTGACGCTTTTGATAAAGTGGGATGGTTGGTGACTGGGTTTTTATTACCCATGTCCATGTTTGCAGCTAATTGGGGACAAATTTCCATCGTATTTGGAAGAAAATATACCATGTTATTTTGTGTTTTAATTTTTGAAGCTGGATCTCTAATGTGTGCTTTATCACCAAACATAAATGTTTTAATTGGTGGAAGAGTTCTTGCTGGTATTGGAGGTGGTGGGATTCTATCATTAGCATTCATTGTATTATCAGAAGTTACTCCAATTAATAAAAGACCTATCATCTTTTCATTTTTAGGGGTAACCTTCGCCATTGCTTCAGTACTTGGACCATTGATTGGTGGGGCTTTAACCAGTAATGTTACTTGGAGATGGAGTTTTTATATTAATTTACCGATTGGGGGTCTTGCAGCTTTATTCTTCTTTATTGTATTTAATCCACCTCCACCAACCACCAACTTTCTTCAGAAGTTGAAGAAAATTGATTACTTAGGATTATTCTTTGTAGCTTCTGGTATCGTTTTATTCTTATTAGGGTTAACTTTTGGAAGTGATGGAACATATAAATGGAGATCTGGAGCAGTTATATCCCTTTTAACTATTGGAATCATCTTGTGTATTATTTTTATAATTTGGAATTTTGTTTATTCTAAATATCAAATCATCCCAACCCCAGTAGTTAAAGTTCTACTGGTTAATGGGGCTGGATTTGGATTGTTTTTCATGTTTGCAAGTTTTATGAGTAATGTTTTATATGTTAGTATTTATTTCCAAAATATTCAAGGTCAAGATGCTTTACATTCTGGGATTAGTTTATTATCATTGATCATACCTCTTGTGGTTTCTTCAATTCTTTCTGGGGTTCTCATTGGGAAGATCAAACTTACTAAACCATTTAATATATTTGGTAGCAGTATGTCATTGATTGGATGTGGAATTATTACATTATTGGATGTCGATTCATCAAGTTCAAGGAAAATTGGTCTATTAATCCCAAGTGGGATTGGATATGGATGTATTATGCAAGGATGTTTAAGTGGAGGACAAGTGCGTGCCCCCAAAATCGAAGGAGGATTAATTATGACTTCATCTTTCCTCATGTTTTTAAGATCTTTAGGAGGGGTCATTGGTTCGATTATAGCTCAAGTAGCTTATAATTCCTCATTTGAACAAAAATTTAAAGCTGCTCTTAAACTGTCTAATAACCAAGGCTTGGTGCAAGAATTGAGTCAATTAGGTGATTTAAGAGATAATACTGAAGCTATTCAATCATTATCACCATTAGCTAAAGAATTTGTTAAAGAAATTATGATGAAATCAATTAGAATTGTATTCTATGTTTCGACTGCATTTGCTGCATTGACATTGATAGCTTGTGTATTTACCACCAATAAGAAGGTTCCTACTCATAAAGAAGTGGGGACTGCTGATAGAGGCAAAGAAGGCGACGGTAATAATGACGGTAATATCGAGGAGCAAGAGGAGCAAGAGGAGCAAGGGGAGGAGCAAGGGGAGAAGCAAGATGGTTACAAGGAAGGAGATGAAAGTTCTGATGTCAATATGGATAAGACTGATGAGGACTCACATAAAGCCTAGAAATAGGTACTAACTTTGTAAATAGATTTTCATACATAACTTTTCAATAATTAATGTCGTGTAATTAATTTATGGTAGAACAACAAGTCCCGTAGGGAAAAAACCAATACATTTATTTTCTCATATTTTGCAGCCTAAAGTGTGAGAAAAAGAAAAAGAGCTAGGGAAGCTTAATAGAGCGAGCCCTTCACGATTATGCGTAAGCACCACCCCAAAAGGCGTGTAATTTTGATTGCACACTTGAGTGAAAGTTGTAAAAATCGGGTCGCATTCTTAACTATGGTAGTCCCTTTTTCATTGGGACTGGACTGGGACGCGTCCCTTTTTCCGTCCCTTTTTCATTGGGACTACAGAGGGGACGAAGGGACTGTAGAGGGACGCAGTTCCCCTTCAATCCTAATTTATTTATTAAATAATAACCATTCCTGTTAATTTATTGACTTAAACGTTTACTTCTCAATACAAATCTTCTTCGTATACATACAAACTATTGATTAATACTATTTTTAGCTATTACCCTTAATAAAAATCTTTTTATTACCCTTAAATAAAAAAACTATCGTCCGTTTTGTTTTTGTTTTTTTGTTTTTTTAGTGATTCAAAAACTTTTAGAACCACAAGCATAAAAGCGGCAAGAATGATGCTTTCTTCTTATAAAAAACACTGTTACATAGACACGACCTGGGGCTATTTAACCATATCATTTAAATGGCGTTTATATATTTGTGGGCTCTATAATTCATGAACTAGTAGTTCAAAAAATTTCAAAAAAATCTGCGTCTCGAATGAAATCAAATTTGTGAATTGCCGCAAAATCTGGACCTGTCAAGAGATCAGGTGATGCGAATCAGGTGACGCGAAACCACAGTAGAAAATGGGATGTTAGCAGCGTATATGATATCGGGACACTGAATGAAGAGACTGGGTGGGGATCTAGTTAGGTATATGATTGAATATTTTCTATACCCAGTTCCCCTTGACTTCCCCTTGACTTCCCCTTGACTTCCCTAGCCACTCTCTCTGATAACCTTTAGATCTCAAGATGAGCACCCGCAGATAATCCCAGATGACTTCGCACCCCAAAGATAATAATAAGCAAGAACAAAAAACCAATTAATAAATCACGATTAATACCACCATGACTCGTTTTAAAGCGGTCAATTATTGGGGTTATGGTATATATAATGATATCAAAAGTCGATTACCATATTATATTAGTGATTTCAAAGATGGATGGAATTATCGAGTAATTCCTTCCACCACATTCATATTCTTCACTAATTTATTACCAGCTATTGCATTTGCTCAAGATATGTTTGATAATACCAATGATATGTATGGACTAAATGAGATTTTATTAAGTTCTGCTATAGCTGGTGTGGTATTTGGAATATTTTCTGGTCAACCATTATGTATCGTAGGAGTCACAGGACCTATATCGATTTTCAGTTATACGGTATATGATATAATTCATCCTAGAGGCACCCCATATCTTCCATTTATGTGTTGGATATATTTATGGTCAATGGTATTTCATTTGATTATAGCCATTAGTAATATGATCACATATCTTAAAATGATTAGTCAATTTTCTTGTGAGGTGTTTGGATGTTTTATTTGTATTGTTTATATTCAAAAGGGAATTCAAATTTTAGGAAATCAATTTGATCAAGTGGGGATTGCTAGTGGTTATTTATCGGTATTAATTAGTATTTTAATGATCATTTGTGGGGTTGGTTCTCAATTATTTGGGCAATTTTTACATTATTTTAAACCTTGGGTTCGGAAAGTTTTTATGGATTATGGGGTTCCATTATCAGTAATATTTTTCACGGGATTTATTCATTTTGGGGGTTATTTGGATGAAACCCAAACGGCAAAATTACCAGTTACTTCAAGTTTTGTCCCTACTGCTTCCACTGATAGTAGACCTTATGGATGGTTTATTCATTTTTGGCCAAAAGAACATATTTCAGTATCAGATGTATTTTTAGCAATCCCATTTGCTATATTATTAACATTTTTATTCTATTTTGATCATAATGTAAGCTCGTTAATGTGTCAATCTAAAGAATTCCCCCTTTGTAAACCATCATCATTTCATTGGGATTTCGCTTTATTAGGAATTACTACTGGAGTGGCAGGAATCCTTGGAATTCCTGCTCCTAATGGTTTAATTCCTCAAGCTCCTTTACATACTAATTCATTGGTGGTTCATAATTTAAATACTGGTGAAGCTATAAGTGTGGTGGAACAAAGAATTACTAATACCGTTCAAGGATTATTAACTTTTGTTATGATGTCTCCTCCATTTTTAATCATTTTAGGATTAATTCCTCAAGCGGTTTTATCAGGATTATTTTTCATTATGGCCATCACTGGTTTAAATGGTAATCCAATTATAAATAAAATTCGTTATGTATTCTTAGATAAGAATTATATTGAAAATGATTCTACCTGTCCTGAATTTTTTAAAGATATTCAAAAATTCCCTAGTAAGAGATATTTTTATATTTATTTATTATTACAAATTATAGCAACAGCTGCTGAAATTACTATAACTATGACTAAAGGAGCAGTTGGATTTCCTGGAGTATTATTGTTTTTTGCATTCGCTGCCAAATGGTTATGGCCCATGATAATTCCAAATGAATATTTAAAAGAGTTAGATTCCGAGGTGGCTGATGAGGTTATTATTAGGAATCTTCTGATTGTTCATGAAATTAAAAAGAATGACTCCATTGAAAAGATGAATAGTAGTGATTCTGAATCGCATGAACTGAACGAGACAGGGCAGGAAGATGGTGAAAGAGGAGATGGTGAAAGAGGAGATGGTGAAAGAAGACATGGTGAAAGAGGAGACGGTGAAAATGAAAGTCAAAGTAACCAATCTTTAAGGGCTCGTTCTAGTCATTAATTGACTTTCCATTGGCATATGGCCATGGTTTCTGTAAATATTTTACTAGGGTCAGCATCATGCTTTACATATATTAATGATTAATTTTATTTCCGTATTATGTATAATAGCACATAATGATGAAGGTATATATATAACTGTATACTCTTATCTTTTCTCCTTCCACTTCTCTCTCCTTCCACTTCTCTCTCCTTCCACTTCTCTCTCCTTCCACTTCTCTCTCCTTCCACTTCTCTCTCCTTTCCCCTCCTCTCTCTTCGTCTCCAATTCCTAAATTTCGCAACAACTTTTTGCAACAATCACTTTTCGTGTAAGGTTAAAAAATAATCCCTTTCCATGGTTCTATCTTCTTCCTTCTTCCATCATCTACATTAATACAATATCTACTCACTACTCTTCAAAGACTTCTCGGGTGGTTTTTATTAACAAGAACACTATTTATAAGAATTTGTAACAATCTATATGCAATTCCAAAAAAAAAAAAAAAAAAAAAAAAATGTTAAAAAGTTTTGAAAAACAAGTTAATAAATATAATATCAAGAAATGTC
>JAJMHJ010000009.1:0-36707 GCA_030583035.1 Yamadazyma taylorii | reverse complement strand
AAGATTTGATAAGAAAATAGGGTGATGGTGTAAGGTATCACAGAGCAACGATTTAACGGGACTAACATAATAACAAGGATTCGGGTAACGGGTATAAGGAATACGGAAACACCCAAATAAGTTTAATTAATATTTTTTTTAATGGTTTTATGGTTTTATGGTTTTATGATTTTATGATTTTATGATTTTATGATTTTTTTTTTCTAGCAGCATTAATCCAAAACCCATTGTTGATAATTATTCTTAACTCTTAATTCAACCTTATTCAAATCAATAGGTTGAGAATCATCGGTAGCATTTATTTCCAAATTATGACAATTCTTAACACTATTCATGACAGTTACATTAAAGTCATCAGATAAATTCAAAGCCTTGATTTGATTTAAAATGATTTGAACTCTCTTGAAATTTAAAATAAATGACAATTTAATAAACCCAGTATCATTATGCATATTTTTTCTTAAATAAATATCTTTAATCAAATTTTGGAATGAAAAATAGTAATCAATTTGTTGAGTTAATGCTTGAACAGGATCCTGTTTAGGAGATATTGGTGGTGGGATAGGAACATTACCAGCACCAATAGAATTAGGATGATTACCATATGCTTGAGAAGATGCATTATTATTATGATTTAAATTATTAAAGTTTGGTGGGGTTTGAGGTGAATGATTTTGATATTGAGCTGCTGCATATGCTTGTTGTTGAGCTTGTAAATAAGGGGGATAATAATTATTAGGTAATGATTGATATGGTTGCATAGGATATGGTACAAAGTTCCCATTATTATAGTTATTAGGAACGGAATATCTGTTCATATTTCTATAATTAGACATTCTGTACTGTCTGTTATTATTGTTGTTGTTACTATGGCCATTATGGTTATTATTATTATTGTTGTTGGTATTATGATTAGGTGATTGGAATTGTCCTGAAGATTGTGTTTGAGTAGCATTAGGTGATTGGGAATTAATAGATTGTGGTTGCAGTTGAGAATTAGCTCCATTTATAGATGTTTGTTTTAAATCTTCAGAAACTTTATCAATGGATTCATGGGGTTTTTTATCCTTTTTATCATCATCTATTGATCTATCTTGAGATTGTGATTGTGGTGGTTTTTGAGTTTGTCCATTTGATGGTTGTGATTGATTAAGGGCTTGTTGTTGTTGTTGTTGTTGCTGTTGTTGGCCTTTTACCTTATTCTTATTATTGGCTCTATTTTTATTGTTTTTAGGTTTATTTTTCTTATTATTTGAAGGATTATTATTAGATCTAGAAGTTGGTAAAATCAATTTGGCATTAATAGGAACCCATTTATTGGTGATTGGTTTGATGAATTTTTGGTTATTATTTTTAGATTTGTTAGCATCTTGGTCAGGAGTTGGCCATTTATATTCATCAACATTGGTATTGGTATTGGTATTATTACCAGAAGTATTATTACTAACACCCCAAACATTAGTAGTTGGAACTGGAGCTGGAGCCAATTTTTTTTCTTTTGGTTTTTGTTGAGACTGTTTTTGTTTAGATTTATTTGATTTTGAGTTATCAGTTTCAGATAAATTATCATTTTGATCATTTTGATCAGTAGATATCTCCCCACCATCAGAAGAAGGATTCTTATGATTAGGAACATCAGAAGCATTTAATTTAGGAATAGAATCATCAACAGTTTGACCATTTAATCCATGATCATTGTTGTCATTGCTGTTATTGACATTACTATCACCATTACCATTATCATCATTATGAGATTGATGAATCAGGTCAGTACCACCATTCAATTGAGACTTGGAAGGGTTTGGACTGGTAATAGCAGATGAAGCTTTAGAATTGACTTGGGAATTAGAATTGGATCCATTGGCAGCTATGTTAGCATAAGAAATCGTACTCATGATTAATGGACAAAAAAAACTTCTACTATTTTTATTGGACCCACAAACAGGATTTTAAGTACCCAAAAGATGAATATTTCTTTGTAGTTAACCGGGAGAGGTACAAACACAAATGGCAATAAAAACGACCTTTCTACAAAATGAGATACCTAAGATTTAACCTAAGGAATTAAATACACCAGTACAAGTAGTTAGGTAGGAGGGAAATTAAAGCTTTTGAACCTGAAAAGTAGTTTGTGAAAAATGATGAAAAAAAAAAAAAATTTTTTTTTCAGAGGAAGAAAAAAAATCAGAGAGCGAAAATGTGAGACTCGGGCCAAAAGAGAGAATGAGAGAGAAGGGCTTAAGAGAGGGCCGTAAACGAGAGTGAGAATAGAGAGAATAGAGAGAGAACCAGAAAGGTGAGAGGAAATGACTGGGGTAGTTTAGATAGGTGTAGACAGGTAGGTGTAGACAGGTAGGTATAGACAGGTAGGTATAGGCCATAGAATGTCTCTGATATAGTAGTAACAATATAGCAGTAGTAACAATATAGTAGTAGTAACAATATAGCAGTAGTAACAATATAGCAGTAGTAACAATATAGCAGTAGTAACAATATAGCAGTAGTACAGCATCATTAACAGTACCACTATGGGTGGTTTAACAGTACCACTATGGATACTACAACCACCACCACCACCACCAGTACAATTAACAACACCACTTGTAGCTCATACTCTACAGGGCATACCACCACTTTAGAACTAGCTGCTCATTACAGAAGATGACGTGCACTTCCCAAACCCATAGGCCCATTAATAGAAGACCCATCGACCATAGTAGACTCTTAGTAGGCCCTTAATAGATCCATAACTGGCCCATAACTGGCCCACCCAATGCCAACCACTCAAGTACAAATCACCCAACTAATTCAAACCACACCACCACACCACCCACCCACCTCTGCCCTAATCCACTCTCTCAAACACCTCTGCAAGCCCTAACAGAAAGTCGCACCGAAAATTTCATAGCCAAACATTAAATTATTCTGGGGAAATATTAATAGTAAGAATAGTATTGTTTTCTTCACCTACCCAAAACAATGACGGTGTTAAATAATCCTTTATATCGACCATTATTAGAAGTAATTAGAAGTGCTAGAAATGGAGTGGTTTATGGGGGGAAAATCCGGTTCAGTCACGCGTTGGTTATTAGTCTATTATATCGATCAGGTCCCCTTAGACCCAGATTTATTGAAGTATTAAAAGCTACAAAAAATCATGCAGAAGTATTGGCAGCATTTGCTATCATTTATAAATTTGCTCTTGGTATCTTGTTAAATGATCAAGTCTTAGGTAGCAATTCAAGATTAATATCAAAATTTATTGCTGGTTGTTTTGGATCTTGGCTTGTATATAGTCAACATTTTGGGTATTTCCATCCGGGTATAACTCATCAAATCACCTTGTATTGTTTTTCAAGGGTTTTAATTGCCGTATCTAAAATCTTATTAGACTATTATTTACAATGTTCTAACCCATTCTTTAAAAATTCTCATGCTGTATTAAAGTCCTATAAGGATTTAACTATATCACAAAAGACAAAATTGAAGCAAAATTATTATAATAAATCATGGAAGTATTTTGCGGTATTAACCTGGGGATTAGTGATGTTTATATATGATTATCAACCACAATACTTACAGAGTTCATTAAGACATTCCATGCATTATATTTATGATGTGGAATTAGATACTTGGTCGAGTTGGGGTGAATTTTTTGGTATTTAGGTAGAGTTATTTATTATACGATTTGGATTTGATGGGGAGTAGGGGGAGAGGGAGTAGGGGAAGAGTAGTAGGGGGAGAGAGTAGAGGGAGTAGAGAGTAGGGATTAGGGAGGGAGTAGGGAGTAGGGGGAGGAGGGAGTAGGGAGTAGGGAGTAGAGGGAGTGGGTTGAGAGATTAGAGGAGTAGACAGAATTAGTTTCATGAGGTTGCTTCCATTACTGGCACTAGCTCGGTCCGTTGTGGACTGTCAGTAGTTATTAGTAGTCCTCAGAAGTTCTCAGTAGTTCTCAGTAGTGGTTCCCACTAATCCGAGCATTGACGAACAGCACTCAGGTACGCGCACTAGCCGTGGCTTTACCAGTAGTAACTGGTCTTGCGAACTGGTCTTGCGAACTCGTCTGCTCACTCTCTTGCAAACTCGTCTGCTTTCGCTCTCTCACTCGTCTTGCTCTCTCACTGGTCTTTCCTCCTGCGTGGGGTTAAAATGACGCGATTGAACACGCTGGCTTCATTTTATCCATTTGTCATCTTCTGTAATTGCGTTGTACTGCGTCCTAGTGATCCTTCTCCCTCTTCACCAACACCCCCTCCCCTACACCCTATTATACTCCATAGACCCTAAACCCTAGCCCTGCCCCAACCCTACACCATTCATGGCCCTATCCTCCCACCTTCCTCCCATTTCTCTTCATCCTTTACCACCCTTTCTTTTCTATTTCCTTCTCCGTACTTCTCAAAATCGCGTAGTGCTCCACACAAAATCTCCTACGGATTCATATTTTCCACATAATCAAATTTGAAAAAAAAAAGAACACCTATACGTTTTTTTTTTTAACGATACAGAAATATGAAGTTTGGTAGATTAACATCTGTATTAACTATTGCCGGGATTGCGTTAGCAAGTGGACCAAGTGATGGGGATGCAATTGCTGACCCAAATTCCGCTGTAGTCAAATTAACTGGTGATAGTTTCAAAAGTTTTATTGAAGAAAATGGGTTAGTATTAGCAGAATTTTTTGCTCCATGGTGTGGATATTGTAAGAAATTAGCCCCAGAGTTTGTTGAAGCTGCTAATGATTTAAATGAATCAAACCCAGGGATTAAATTGGCTCAAATTGATTGTACTGAAGAAGAAGAATTATGTAAGAGTTATGGGATTAGAGGATATCCAACTTTAAAAGTTATTAGAGGACCAGAATCTGAACCAGAAGATTATGAAGGAACCAGAGAAGCTAGTGGAATTAAAGAATATATGATTAAACAATCATTACCCCCAGTTCAAGTCCCTCAAACCTTGGAAGAATTAACTAACATGCTTGAAGAACAAACCAAACCATTTGTTGTTCAAATCTTGAGTAATAAGGATAAAGCTATTACTAGTGCTAATGAAACTTTTACTAATGTTGCTAATGGATTAAGAAAAGATTTAAACTTTTTAAGTATTGAAGCTAAAGAATTGATTGACTCCTTAACTGAAAAATATTTTGATTTTAAACCATCCGATTATGCTAAAAAATCTGGTTATTTAGTAATTCATCCAACTGATAATTCCATTATTCCATTTTCTAAAGATTTTTCAATTGATGATTTAAAACATTCATTAACTGAGTTTGTTAAAACCGAAATTGTTCCATATTTTGGTGATATTAATAGAGAAACTTATATGATGTATATGGAAAGTCCTTTACCACTTGCTTATTATTTTTATGATTCTCAAGATCAAAGAGATCAAGTTGAAGAATTATTTAATAAATTAGGAAAGAAATATAGAGGAAAATTCAATTTTGTTGGATTAGATGCTACTTTATTTGGTAGACATGCTGAATTATTAAATATGGATCCAGATATTGTTCCATTATTTGCCATTCAAGATCCTAATACCAATAAAAAATATGGGGTTAATCAACAAGAAAATCCTAAAGGACCATCAGCTGATCAAATTGAAGAATTAGTTGAAGATTTTGTGGCAGGAAATGCTTCCCCAATTATTAAAAGTGAACCATTACCATCAGATGAAGAACAAAATTCATCCCCTGTGACTCTTCTTGTTACCCATAATCATGATGAGCTTGTTAAAGATACTACTAAAGATGTGATTGTTGAATATTATGCTCATTGGTGTGGTCATTGTAAAAGATTAGCTCCTATTTGGGATGAATTAGGTCAATTATTTAAAGATCATAATAAATCTAATGATGTGGTAGTTGCTAAAATTGATCATTCTAAAAATGATGTTGAAACCGTTATCCCAGTTGAAGGGTATCCAACCATTTATTTATATCCTGCTAATGGTGAAATTGATGAAGCTACTGGTATAAGAAAACCAATTCCTTATTCTGGAGCTAGAGAATTAGATTCTTTTATTGATTTTATTAAAGAAAAGGGTAATTTAGGAATTGATGCTTCTACATTTAAAAATGCTGATTCTGAACCTGAAGCTGATAATAAAGATTCTCAAGCTGTTGATCATGATGAGCTTTAAGTAATGTAAAACAAAAAGATTATTGGTGTGTGTATAACAATATATATATATTACTATTTGTAACGTAGTTATTATATATTATATATATATACGGTAAGCCCCTATGTAATTGGATAAAAATCAGGAGGCCCCCATATTTGTACTAATTTATCATCACCAACTGAACACCATAATTTCCCATGATCTTTTTTATAATCATTTGGAGTTAGAAATGAAGTATTCCAATCAACAGAATTACATACTCCATCATGACCTTTAACTCTAGTTATTAATCTACCAGTAAATAAATTCCAGATATAAATATCCCCATCATCACTTCCACTTAATACTAATTCTTCTTGATTATTATCAATATCCAAATATCCAAAACATGATCTAATAATATAAGTACTTTGATTATGACCAATGAATTTTTTAAACAAAATGGGTTTACCAACTTCAAGTAGATTTTCAATATTCCAAACTTGTAATTCATCAGGAGCTAAACTTAATAATAAATATACTCCATTTCTACTAATTGAACATGAAGTTAATCGACCATTTAAAGTAATACTGGCGATTTTCTTGGTAATGGATTCAATGTTAGTTAAATTAGGAATTATATAAAAATCCACTTGTTTATTATTATTAGCAGTGACCAAGATTTTCCCATTTGGAGTAATGGCTAAATCATTAATTCTATTAAAATTATCTGGTTTTGCATTATTATTACCCCCACTGCCATTAAAATTTAAACTTAAATTAACATTTGATTCTTTAGCACTTAATCTATGAGATCTATCTACATCATTTTCATCATCTTCATAATCGATTGATTCATTATCATCTTCATCTTTCATTTTAATATCTTCATCAGCAGAAGCAGAGTTTTCATGAGTATTGCCATAAAAATCAAATAATTCAGTTCCATAAACATCATAAGCTTTTAAAACTTTATCAGGAGATCCAATAATAAATTGAGGGATTTTAGTATCAATAGGTAAGAATTCACAACTCCAGGTCCGAATTTTTTCTCCTAAGGTAAAACAAGCCATTAATTTAATTTCATCTGAATTAGTTTGTTGTGATGATATAGATGATGATCTAGTAGATCTAGTGGTGGTGGTGGTGGTGGTGGGTCTACGAGTTTTAATCCCTCCAATATACCAAACTCGAACTCTTGTATCTAAAGATCCACTAACCAAATATTCTTCATTTTTATCCCAACAACAATATATAACAGCTTTGCTAGCAGTCGATGGTTTATAGGTAGAATTAACAAATGCATTTTTATCAGTGATATTATCACTAACTAAAGTAGCAATAGGAATAAAATTATTTAATACATCATAAATAATTAATTGTCCATCAGCAGCTCCAGTAATTAAATAATTCCCCAGAGGACTAAATTTGGTAAACCATACTTGACCAGTATGAGTAGATAGGGATTTCAATAATTTAGCAGGAAATCTAGGTTTATAATAATTATTAATACCAGATTCTACTGGAGGAATAAATTCTTCATCATTAAGATTATCATCTGGATTGTTACGATTGTTAATGGTCTTTAGGTCTTCTTGATCATTCCCACCACCCATAACTAATCGATTTGGTAAATAATAAGGAGCTTGAAATCGAGTATATAAAACAGAATTCTCAATGATTTTATTTAAATAATTACTAGGTAATTGGAAATTCAGATATGGTAAAGCACCTTCATAAAAATCCGGTAAAAATAAATTACTAAAGTATTCTTTAACTAATAATCGACGAAGTTTATTAATTAAATAATAAGGATTATTCGATTTAACACTTATAGATTGAAATATCACCTTTTTGATGAATACCAAATCTTCAAGTTTTTCATCATTTAAAGGACTTTGTAATACCAAAGATAACAATTTTGATGATTCTTCTTCTCTAGTTAAATTATTAATAATATCTTCTGGATAAAACTTGGAAAAAAACCCATTGTTCTCCCCATTAATATTAATGGTATCTAAAATTGGACTTAATTCATCACTTAAATATTCAATTAGTGAATTATTAGAACCATTATTTTCTTCTTCAATTAGCAGAAACCTGATCAAATGATCAAGAAATTGAGTTCTTTTAATTAAATAAATCATTACTAGAATGATTGAATTCAATGAGTTCTTGTCAATTTGACATGATGGTTGACTAGGTAAATTTAAAATTTCCAATAATTTAGGGTGACCAGATTTATCCGATTTATCAGATTTATCAGATTTATCATCCGATTTATCAACAGATTTCTTATCAGATTTATCCGATTTCTTATCCGATTTATCATCAGACTCACCAACAACATTGGCTTGACAATAATCAATGACTTGTTTATAATTACCATTCATAAGCCCATTATTAATCCACTCCAATAACTTCACTTTTTTACTAGAGCTCATAAGCTTTTCATTAGTACTATCTAATAATAATCCCTTCTTATTAACCTGTTCAATCAATTGATCAGCCACAGAATTTAAGCCCATTTCATTTAGTGAGCTATGTAAGACTCTTAACTTAAAGGAATCGGGGACGTGCATTGTGTCAGGAAATGGAGACTTATTTGGCGAAAAGTAACGACAATGACCTGACTTTATAAGGGACTAGTTTTTATAATTGAGATTTCAACTATCCCTCGAGATAATTGCCAGGAATGGCGCGCATTGGGGTTAGTGAGGGTGTGACGTAATGAACAGACCAAATCCTCTGATGAGCACCAATATATACTAAGAAATGGCTAGGAAACTTGAAGGACTTGATGCTTATGGATGGGATCAAGGGCTTGGTTCTTTTCAAGACACCAATTTTGAAGAACAAGCCGGAGCCGATAAATTAGTTGGAAATCAGTTGAAGAAACGGGCTCTAAATGGACTGAAATATGGTGAGGATATAATGAATGATTCCAATAATGTTGATAAGATAAGTCCTGATAGTCATTCAGGAAGTAGTGACTCAGGATCCAAGAATGCTTCGGATAATAACTCGACCAATATCCAGAAGAAAGCTGGTAGTGGTGGAAAGAAAAGAAATAGGACCAGTATAGTGTGTACTTTTTGTAAGAAACGAAAAGTTAAATGTGACAAGGGTCAACCATGCCTGACATGTATTAAATATGGGAATGATAATTGTAGTTATGAAACCCTTGGAATCACAGAAACACTAAAATGGGAACGACAACAAGAAACAATTCAGAATGAAATCCGAATATTGAGAACAAGACTTCATAAATTAGAAGAAGAGAATGAACGATTAGGAATCCCTAGAGTTAATCTTGTCAATCCAACGGTTGATAATGATAGTATTGATCAAGAGAATCAATTTCTGGAATATTTAGGACATAATCCCATCTCCGCTCATGATGATAAAACGAGCTTTTATGAAAATAATGGCACTAATGTTGTGGATGATAACCATCGATTAACTCGAGCTCATTTACCATTTGATTGGGTTTCTTTAATGAAATCTGACCGGGTGTTAATAGAAGTATCTAAATATTCTGCTCAGTTGGTATCTCTTAGAATGGATTTAACCAATAAACTGGCCATGAAAAAATTAACCTCTGGCATGGAACAGAAATTTGAGAGTAAGAATCATTCTATAGAAGGGAAAGATGATCTTAAAGAGTATTATGAAGTGACACCATCTTCCGGGAGGAATGAAGAGAATGGAAGTGGGAGCCGGGGTGGGAATAACGATAGAAATAGTAATAGAAATAGGAATGAAGTTGATGAAAGTTCACCCAATGGTTCAACCAATAGTAAATGTAGTAAATCCCCAACTTATACCTCAAATACCTATAGCCCCAGTACACAAGATGAATCTAATTCCATGACAACATCAACATCAACATCAATACCTCCATTAGCCCCAATGTCAACCCCTAAAGAACTTCTTAAACAAGAAATCAATAAAAATGGGTTAATATTAGGATATCTGTATATTGAAGATGATTTAGGACCCGAAAAGAAATTATGCTATAAGATTCCCCTTGTATTGCCCAATAAAAGAGTACTTTGGAAATTATTAGACATTTATTTTCATAAATTTTATCCCTGTGCTCCATTATTAGATGAAATGACTTTTATAGAGGCCATGATTGAAATCATTGGACCCAGATCAATTCTGGAAGAGCAACCCACTAATGTAAAAAGAAGACGGATTTTGCCTTATTGGGATCATTATTATTAGTATTAAGATTATCATATCTAACATTATTTTCTAATAGTCATAAAAGTAACATTCAAGCATACACATCTGATCCTGAATTGAAATATTTATTAAATCATCCCATTAGTTTAGATGCAGTAGTGGTGGCTAGAGAATGTTTAAATTTATTCGATTTACTTACCACCGTATCATTATCAGTACTTCAATTGGCAGTGTTTTCAAGGGTTTATATTATGTATGCCCCAGAAGAAGGAGATGGGGATAGAGGAACCGAAGTTAATAGCTTTAATGGAATTATAACCAATATAGCCATTTCATTAGGATTAAATAGAGATCCCGATTATATTTATGGCAATAATATCGATAATAGATCTAAGAATTTACATCGAAGAATTTGGTGGACCATTTATTTTTTAAACTTAGTTCTGACCCTTCTGATGGGGAATAGATTTACCATTACCCCACGAGATTTTGATACTAAACTTCCAGTTATAGATGATGGAGGTCATAACACTAGTTCTAATGATTTAGAACAACAAATGGATAATGCTGCTAAAAGAAAAATATCTATTCATAAACTTCTTGATGAACTTTTACTAAGAGCATTAAACGTTAAAGGGGATGTCGATATGTATTCATTAGCAAATAATTTATCTGAATTAGAAAAAGATATCATTAAACAATATGGATATATGCATACAGTTATAAGAGAGTCCTTTGCATTTTCTGGTGATTTTGAAAAAATGGCTTCTACTAGATATTATTTATCTATTAATACTTTGAGTATTTCAATTGTGTTTAATTTCTTTAATAATTATGAACATAAAAGAAATCTGAGATTAATGGCTTTTTATATGAAGAAACTCATCATTACTATAGGATATGACTTATTACCATTTTGTTATGAAGTATTTGAACATGGGAATACTATATTTAAACACATATCTGATTTAACAATCATTCCAGAATTGATTAAAGCTATGCATAAATCATGTTTAATTTTATTATCATTTTATGTTAGAACTCAAAAGGAAATCATTGATAGAAGAACTAAACATGATCATTCTCAGAAAATGATGAATGATTCTGGATATATTAACTCTTTCAAGGCTTTAGAGACCAATATGGATTTACTTTATGCGATTGCTCGAAGTTTAAAAGAACGAATTGTAGATTTAAGTCCTAGATATTTTTATGCTTGGAGGATCACAAAAAATCTTGAAAATATGTTTGCTATAGTGACGGCATCATCATTTTATAAGAGGGTTCAAAAGATTAGAGGGATTATGTTTGATGATAATTATATTAGTGAGATCAGTGAAATTCTCAAGACAGTTGCACGGACGTTGAATGAGAAGGTGAAGAAAGATGGATATTCTGGATGTGAAGCAGTAGCTGGAAATGGTGGAGGAGATGGTGCTGATAGTGGAGTTAATGATGGAGTTGATGGTGAAGTTAATGGTGGAGTTGATGAAGTTAATGATGGAGTTGATGGTGCAGTTCATGATGATCATAATACACCCCAACCAAATGGCCAAGGAACTCCTCAACCTTTTAATAATAACTCCTCGGTTGATAATTTAGAAGTTGATAAGATTTGGCAAGAGATTTTAGCAGTCCGAGACAAAAAACTGAATACTTATGGAGACAATAATGATGATAACGAACAAAACAATAAATATCTGGAGATTGCCAATTATGCAGATGTGGGATTTGATGACTTTTCAGTCAATCCATTAGATTTGAATGAAGAGTTTTCAAATGGAGGGTCGCTTGATAATATGATAGAGAATTTATTAAATAACAGATAATACCTAGTCTATATTAAATGTATGTACCCATAAAAAGAAGTATTATGAATTGAACAGATTTTGATGAGGTTATTACGTAGTAATGTCTCTTACCAATTGGTGATATTTTTCTCAGCTTCTCCAAATACAGAATTCCCCCCATTATCAACCAGTTGAACATATTTCTCCCATTCAAGAAATCTTTCTTGATCATTATAATAACTATTTAAATTTGATTTCAAAAATTCTTGACAATAATTATCTACTAATTCAAAGTCAAGTAAAAATGCATCATGTCCTTCTTGAGATTCCAATTTCTTTAATATACAATTTGGAATATATTTATCCAATAATTGTTGTTCACCAAACGTGAAAAGTCCATCTGATTGAATTCCTATCACTAAATGGGGTAATTTGAATTGGGAAAGAATTCCTGGTAATGGATCTTCAATAACATCTTCTTCAACTTTACCTCTAGTTATATCATGAGTATCTAATTTTCTTGTAAGGGAAATATAACAATTGGCATCAAATCTTTTAACAAATTTATTCCCTTGATATCTTAAATATGATTGAGCCGTAAAATATGTTTGAGGTTTAGGTTTACTATTATCAGAATTATGAGATGAAAATGAGGCTCGATTACTTTGTGATCTAGCTCCTTCATTATGTAATAACCAATTTTCTTCATCTTTAGTTTTAGGATAAATTTTTTCTGATTCCGAAATATTTGATGATCCTTTTATACTACTAGTAGGTAATTTTCTACCAAATCTATTTTCAAATGAATTACTTGATCTATAAGTAAGTAAAGCGGCCATTCTAGCTGCACTTAAACCAGAATCGGGTTTTTTACCATCTGGACTTTGATAATAATATCCATCATTATAATCTGGATCACTGAATATACATTGTCTTTGTGCTTCATTCCATGAAATACACCAAGCAGAAGCTCTAGCGGAGGTAGCAATAGCAACAATTGATTTAACATATAAGCTATCATTATAAGTAGCAGCATATTCAAGGGCCATCATCCCACCCATCGAACCACCTATCACACATGCAATACTTTGGATAGTCAATGAATCGAAGATTAATTTCCCAATCCCTATATCATCTTTAATGGTAACTAATGGGAATGATGGTCCATATGGTTTCCCAGTACTTTTATCAATCGTTAGTGATGAACATGATCCATATGGTGACCCCAAGAAATTCACACATATTATAAAGAATCTACTGGGATCAAACGTCTTATCAGTTCCTAATAAGGGGCCCCACCAATCTTGAACATCAGATGATCCGGTTAATGCATGACAAATTACTAAAACATTATCTCGTTCTTTATTTAATCTTCCCCAAGTCTTATAAGCCACTGGGAAATTATACAACGTTTCTCCACATTCCAATTGATATGATGGGATTTCTACAATGGTTTGGCCGGGAACTAACCTGGCGTATTCATTAGTGTCATTTTGCTCTTGTGTGACATCCTTATAAATGGGATTCTTATGATGATCAGTCAGCATCTATATATATTTCTTGTCAATGGAGAATGAGGAGGAGGGTAATTGTAGGGGCTTTCTTGAACAAATAGTTTGCCAGGGGGATAATATATATATGTATACGTCTATATGGGGTGTTAGGAATTTAAATAAATGATTCAATTAGTATATTACCTAGTCCTTCAATTGGAGGATGGATCATTAATCTGGATTTATTGGAAAGTATTTATCAATCTTTTGATGAAAGTCTCGCGAATTTGACTCACAGAAAAAAAAAAAAAAAAAAGTTGCACCAATCACGTGAACAAAGTTGCGATCAAATTGCTGCAAAAAACAAAAAACAAAAAAAAAGAGTGTAGTAAAACAATTACAAGTACGTTCATTACATCGTAAACTAATTATTAAGGATAACACTTAAACAGCAACAGGCTTTATATCAGACTCACCATCAGAATCAATAATAGCATCACCACCACTATCGCCACCAATATCACTTCGAGAAGAATAGTCAATATCAATCAGTGAATCATCTTCGAGACATTCTTCATTCTGTGGGGTATTCAATGCATGAGATCCTGTGTTTGATTTATACCCATTCAATCTAGATTGTTCATTATTGATTTGTTTGTTAATAATCAATGATCTAGCATACTCTAATTCCGAATAAATTGCTTCAATGGCAGATAAAACCCCATGCTCATTCTTAATTTGCTCACTAATCTTTTTAGCTTTTTCAATCAATTTTATATCAGTGGTGGAGGTTACTAATGCTTTACATAAAGACTTGGAATTCAATTTTCTTAAAGCAATCCCGGCACCAATTTCTTCAATTCTTGAAGCGTAAAAGAATTGATCACCAAAGAAGGGTTTAATTACTGTAGGTAATCCACTTCTTAATGTAGCACCTGTAGTACCAGAACCACCATGATGAACCGCAGCATCAATTCTTGGAAATAACCAATCATGAGGGATGGCACCACTATTATAAATCTCTGGTGGCAATTCAATATCATCTTCTTGACCTTCACCTTGACTTTGACTTTGACTTTGGCTTTGACCTTGTCCTTGACTTTCACCTTCACCTTGGCCTTCTTCATTAGATTCATTCTTATCTTCATTCAATCGATCAGACCATCCTTTGTTTAAAATGCATCGAACATCAGCATCAAGAACAGCATCAATAACTGCCTTAGTTAAACTTTTAGCATCATTAACTACTATAGATCCAAATCCAATATAGACAATTTTCTTTTGATCGAGACTTGCTTGTTTAAGGAAATTAACCAAGGCTTCGGGAGGATTATATCTTTCAGCAGCTCCTTCATCAAGAAACCAATACCCGGTAACTTTAACCCAATCAGGGAAATCAACTGCTGGTGATAATACTGTTTGGGAAACATTATATAGGAATGGAACTTTATTTTGTTGAAGTTTATATAAATTGGTTCTGGGTAAATTTAAAGATTCCATTCTCCAACGATTAACTTGTGAGGCTATACCTTTCCAGAATACCGTTTCAAACATTACATGAGTTAAATAATTATAAGACCCCCCTTTCTTTTGATCAGGAACTATAAAAGCATGAGAATAAGCTCTAGTTCTAGTCCAGGGCATTGTAAAAGCTCTCATATAAGGGATACCTAAAGCTTCAGCTATATGGATACCTCCCATAGCTGAAGGACTTTCAATTAAAATATCAGCTCCCTGACAAGCTTTCCAAGAAGTTTTTAATAAATCATTTATCCATCCTTTAAATTTAGCAGATGCTTCTTTAATAAATGCCACCGACATAGATCCATGGGTTACCATTAATGACATCAATTCTGTTGGATCACCAGCAATTTCTTTAAAACCAATGTCATGACTTCTAATCCAATCTTCAAATTCTGAATGAGTAGCTATAGTTACCTTATGACCTTCTTTCATTAATCCTTTACCTAAAGCAATATATGGTTGAACATCACCTCTTGATCCAATGGTCAATAACACAAAATTATATGAAGTATTAGGACGAATTTCTGTCTTCACAAATGGTGAATCTTCTAAAACTATTGGAACTTGTAATCCAGCAGCAGCAGTAAATCGATCCTCAAATAGTTTGATTCTAGCACTTTCAATTCTTATGGAAGCTTGTCTTAAAGTTTCTTCTGATGGAGCAAAAGATTCACTAATAGTATCATCATCTTCTAATCGTTTTCTCCCCAATTCTAAATCATAATTTCTCCCCCATTCATGAGCTCTAGGTTGCCAAGTTTCAGATCCATGGAGCTGATGTAACATTTCTAAAGTCATCTCCAAACAGTCATCTCTAGCCTTTTGAGAACTAAATTCAATAAATAATTCTTCATGTCCAGTTATAACAATCACCAACCCTGAATATGTCATTTTAGTTCCTCGTTCTTTATAACAATTTTCTACATCAATTAATGGTAAAATCATTCTAGTAGAAACTCCTGGTAATAAACTTCTAAAACAAAGCATTTCATTACCAAGATATAATTTCCCATAAACTGGTAAAGCTCTCTGAACATGACAATAATAACTGGCAGAAAGATGATTGTTTTCACTCAATGAAAAATGACTCCTGAAATGTTTATCAGCAATAACCCGATCTGATTCTTTAAGAAAATAATAGGGATCGGAATCATCCAATTTAATATAGTGATTAGGTTGAGCATTCCACATAGTGGATACATTGGAGAAGGCCTTAATACTTTTCCCAATAGTTTTAAGTTTATTATCATTTCTCGAGTTATTATGATTATTAGATCTATATTCAGATGGATCAGATAAATTTAAAGGGCCTGGTAAAAGGGCTGGATTTACAGGTAATGGGGCTTTTAAACCATTGGTTGAGGTGCCTGTCAAATCGTTAGGTCCATCAACTGATGAACCCTTATCAGCTAAAACATAATCTCTATATTTATCAGCAGCATAATTCAAATCTCGTTTAGAAGTATCAAATGACATATTCAAATTCTTTAACCCTGTCACAGAAAGTTGACGAGGCATATGAATATTAACAGGGGAAGTAGATTCACTGGATCTGGCTGACAGATCAACTGGTGAGATTGTTTGAGATCCTGATGGTGATACGATACTCTCACTTAAGCTGCTATTGCTAGTACCATGATGGGACAATCCACTAGGATTATTGTAACCATCAAGAATCGTAGAGTCAATGGAATTATCACTTTGTTTCGATTTGGTCAGAAACATCTTGGTGGATAAGTTTTTACTCAATTTTTTGAATGTAGAACTGGAACTACTACGTGGTGAATAAAAATCTGATACACTAGAAGCATGCAAGTCTTTAGCATTTTCTTTCTGAGAAGAAGAATAAATTCCAAATAAATCTTCATTGAATGAATATAATTGTTTAAGAATCCCTTCGGAGTTTCCTAATGGCAGAAGTGTTGACATGGTTTCACATTTCTTTTGTGACCCATCAACCTTGCTACTGTCACCACTACTGGTATCAATACCTCCAGTACTACCAGCACCAGTACCAGTACCAGTACCACTACTGACTGAAACATTATTTCTCCATTTCATCTTATTAAGAAACCTTTCTGAATTAGATAGTTCATTACTGGATCTGTTATTATCTCTTTCTTTAAGAATATCTAATAAACGTTGATAAAAGTCATTACCATCAGAGAAGAAAGCAAAATGAACCCGTTCTGGTTCAGAACTAAGATGTCTTTTTTCTTGAAATTTCTGAGCCATCCGTCTTGAAGTGCTGGGGCCCGAACCAGACCCAGAATTGGCACCATCACCAGCACCAACGCTATCTGGTTGATATTGAATGGAAAATGATGATGGGAGTTGACTATTAAATTCCATGTTTTCATGACCAGCAGCTCCATTAAATAAATTCATCCGGGCTTGACTGGTAATTCTATCAAATGGGATCTTGATTAACACTTCATTTTTAGGATTAGAATTATGTAATTGGAATAACAATTTGGTGATATTATTCACCCATTGCCTGGCAGAATATAAATTATCTGCTTGGAATTTATATGATTTCTTATTAGTGGTGACTTTAAACCACACCCCACCAGAAATGTTTTCCTTATTCTCTTCTGCTTCTAATGCTAACATTCGATTTAAATCTTCTTCATCAGCATTGGTTAAATCTTCATTGGAATTCTTTCGGGTGGTATAATCTCTTGGGGACATACCATCAGGAGTATCAGGAGTCAGGGTAGACTTATGATTGGCAGATGATGATGAACCACCACCACCTGCTGCTGCTGCTGCTGATGATGATGAAGCATGTTCAGTCTTAGGTTGATACTTCTCCAAGATCTCTACTTTACTACAATTTCTTAAATCAATCACTAGTTGTGGAAAGTATAGATCTGTAGGTGAGGAGTAGATACTTAAGGTTTCAGGCCTCAAAATAGCCCAAAACCTATCGGTTAACACAGTTCCTAGAAGTTCACCATATTTCTTTGTCTTCATGGTTAATGATCCAGTTTGAATATAAACACTGGAATCATCATGTTTATTGAACGTTTTATAGTCATTTTGTTCATTTGAGTCACTGGAAGAAGGTCTGGTTTGAGAATATCGATGAGGTAAAAATGCAAAGAATAATAGACAATTCTTGGTAACGTAGATATGACCTTGAAGAAACACCTCTCTGATCAACCAGCAGTCGTAATTATAATAAAACCAATCATCGTCATCTAGATCGAACACTTTTTGAAGTCTATCAGCTATGCTCAATTTCATCTTGACACTCAATTTTTGGGATTGCTCTTGGTTATTGTCAGTGTATCGTACCAAAACACCATTATTATGAACGATTTTGAAATTTTTGATGATGGATTTTTGGAAATTGGTCAATTTGGTTAAATCCACAGGTTCTTCATTAATTCCCAAGGAGTTTAGTATGGTAGATCCCGATAAATCACTAGACATTTGTGAATCCACCGTATTATAGGAGTCAGTAGAATTAGTGATTTTCATGGAAGTTGAATTCATAGCGGTGGAATTGGAATTGGAATTGGAATTGGAATTGGAATTGGAATTGGAATTGGTAGATCTTGTACCAATGGAATTGCTATGAACCCCTAGAGAATCCTTAGAATCAAATTGGGTAGAACTGATAGTGTTTGAGGGATTCAAATTCTTGATAGTGGATTTATCATAACCATCATCAGCATCTTCAAATACTTCTGAATCAGTAATATCAGAATCAGAATTAGCAGATTCATTGTCATTGAGGTTGTTAGAATCCAAGCTGGCAGGAGGACCACTTGAATCACCATCCTTTTCATCATTCACATCACTCTCATCAGTTTCATCACTGGAGTATTCAATTATTCCATACCCAAGGGTAGGAATTCGACTATCACTTGTACGAGAATTTTTAGATCCTGATCGAGACCGGGAGTTATTATTAGTTTGAACGAAGTTGTACACATCTGAATATATTTGAGAAGAGCAGATGATATCAAAAATGCTCTTTTGGGGTTTTAAGACTCCTACAGGGTTGGCCATATCGATTTCTTCTTCTTTAGGAGTATCATCCAGGTTATCAGGATTGATACCATGTTGACCAGACTCATGTTGACCAGACCCATGTTGACCAGACCCATGTTGACCAGACCCATAGGTCTTGTTCAGGCTTTGGTCCAGGGTTCGGTATTGGTCGGGTACGGGTAAATGACCTATGGAAGTCTGCAATGCCGGTACTAGTCTCTTGGTGACTCGTTTATATAACCTGTCTGAAATGGATTCCGGATCATTGGGATCTGCTTCTGGAGTTTCTGGTGAATGGTTTGTATTTCTAGAACCAAAATAGTCATCAACAACATTACTATTCAATTTTTTGTTAGAATTCATTTCAGAAGCCATGGACTTGTCAGATTCATTTGGCATATCCGATTCCTGCTTCTGTGGCTGATCAATGTTCCTATCAGTCTTTATAGGTTGAGAATCAGCCATAGGATAATCCAGTCACTCTAGTAATGAAGGTCGTTAAAATAATATAATTTAGATAGAGGCCCTTATTTTTCTGATAATTATTCTGTTTGCGCAACTTTTGGCTCAAAAAGAAAAAAATTCCATTTAGAGTTATGTAAGAGAACAAGTAGCGAGAGGTCAAATTTAAGTGCTGTGGCCGTGGAAAAACTCATTCGATTAAATGATATGATTGTAGCGTGACGCCATCTAATGAGATAAGATAATGATTGGTTTAAATGGTCAACCTTGATCAATAATCAAATGAAACCTCTTAAAGCCTATTGACAGCTGTACGAGATAACTAATAGAAGCCCGCAGTCATTTACATTACCACCATCGGAGTTTGTGCATGATGCATGTGAAAAATATATCATCCTCGCATAATGGTGCGGAACTATGGGGTAACGGTGTGACTTTGAGATACGGACCAGAAATATGGTATGATTATTGAAGTCAATTTATTACCATGAATTACAGGAATGTGTGATATTATGTTAAATTATCATACAGAAACTCATAGTTAAATTGGTAGTTAGTAGAAACCTATAAGAAAAGGAATATATTCAGGATATATCGGTTGTAGTAGATCTATGTACAAGTTTGTGATATGTGATGAAAAAAAACCCCTTTAGGCATGAGGTATGCTTTAGTTATATATACATGAATCTAATTGAATTCTTTGGGTCTATTACTCTACATCATTTTTCTTGAGTAATCGATTGAATTGACTTTGCTTATTCCCATACAATTCATTAAATGGACCGTCTTCAATTATTTGACCGCCATCATTCAATACTATAATTCTCTTACTATTCTTAATAGTTGATAATCTATGAGCAATCAGAATCATAGTATGCGATTTTTCTTTTGATAACATATTTAAATTTTTCATGACAATTTCTTCCAGAATAGAATCTAATGCAGAAGTTGCTTCATCAAGGATTAAAATATTTGGGTTTTTAATTAAGGTTCTTGCTAAAGAAATCCGTTGTTTTTGACCCCCACTTAATTGAGCCCCACTACTTGAAGGTCCTATTATAGTATCTAAGCCTTGAGGAAATTGATTAATAAATGAATATGAATTACTTAATCTTAAAGCTCTATCAATTTCTTCATCATTACTATTGGGTTTCCCAAAAGTTATATTCTCTTTAATGGTACCACTAAATAAAAGAGGTTCTTGTTGAACATAACCAATTTGGGATCTATAATCATTTAAATTTAAATGTTGAATATTATTATTATCGATCAGGATTTGTCCAGTATCTGGATCATAAAATCTTAATAATAATTGAGATATGGTTGATTTCCCACTTCCTGAAGGACCAACAAAACATACACTCTCACCCTTTTTTATAGTTAAATTCAATGGATCATTACCAAAAACATTTATATCAGGCCTGGAAGGATATGAAAATCGAACATTTTTAATAACAATATCACCATCAAGATTTTTAACTTTCTTCCCCAAGGTAGTTGGAATTTTTGGTTTCAGATTACTTAATTCAAAAACTCTTTCAGCAGCCCCAATTCCTTTCATTAATTCTGTATAAAAATTTCCTAATCCAAATACTGAACTACCAGTATAAGCAGCATACATCATAAAACTTGATAAATCTCCAATAGTAATATCACCAGAATTAATTAATCGAGTTCCTACCCATAATAATCCTACAATCATTACATTACCTAAAAATCCATTACCACCAAAATAAATCCCACTTAATTTACCTTCTCTCATTGAAGTATTAAACAATTTTCGAATTTCTTTATTATAATCATGAGTTACCACATTTTGTCTAGCAAATACTTGAATGGTCTTCAATCCATTGAATTTCTCTTCAGTAACTTTTGTTAAATCTCCAAGATTATCTTGAACTTTTCTAGATAAATCTTTAATTCTTCTTCCATAAACTACTGACATCATAATTAAGGGGGGGAATAATAAACTCATACAAAGAGTTAATTTCCAACTGACATAACACATCATTGATAATCCTACCACACCACTTATTAAGGCTCTAGACCCATCGGATATATTTCCACTTAAACTTTTGGAAATAATCTGAGTATCATTCAGAACTCTTGATATTAGATCACCAACCTTCATACCAGTTTTAGAAGGTCCAACATCAAAAAAATAAGAATCTTGAGATAAAATCTTCAGAAATAATCGAGATCTCATTCGAGCCACAAGTTTTTCACCAACTAATTTTAATAAATAAGTTCTTCCGAAATTGGCCATGGCTCCAATGGAGAAGACCGTCACGGTACCCACGTAGAATTGAGTTTCTGTAAGACCAAAAAACAATGTATGGTTATTATTATCTTGGTCATGTGACGAGCTATCATCAGAATTTGAATCTAATGGTTTAGCTGTATCTATTATTTTACCCACTAGTAAAGGTAAGGTCATAGAAACCGATGACGTTACTACAAGACAAGTTAATGCAGCCAATAGGATTTTGATTTCAGGACGGGCCAAAGCAATTAGATTAATGAAATCAGATGAAAACCTACGGTTTCCCTTATTGGAACCAGAAGAACTAGAAGAACCAGAAGAACCACTGGAATCATTAGTACCAGTAGAATCATCACCAGTCCTACTGCTCGTCGTATAGGTCTCATTCAAGCCATCAACACTGGGACTTCCAGATCCATGTCCCTTAACAGCTTCCTCCTTCAGCAATTGTCCCTCAATATCTCTATTAGTCCGACTATCCAGTCCACCTAGATCGACCAGACCCCTCAGACTACTGCTGCTCTTAAACCGATACAGACTCAAAGTCAATGAAATGGGAGTAATAATTGAACCCCCACCATACCTCTCAAACAAATTCATAGAGTTACCAGTTATTATCCTAACCGATTTGCTTCGTATTAACGGAGATACCAACATACCTTTACCAGCCGCTAATCGAAACATTTTAGTTGTGTTGTTAGTTCAAGGATTAAAGCTTCTCACAGTAAACCCAAAAATGTTGAGGAATCCAAATCGCGATCGTAAAAACTGGAGGACCATACCAGGCCACTACCATCAGATAATGAATTAAATTTCAATTATAAATGAATGTTTCTTTGCCACCAGACCCAATTCAGTGATATTATCATTGGAAACACTACAAGATTTGATAATTAAAGTTTTGAAGCATTTGTTGATTGTCAGGAATATGGCTGGGTTTATGTGTACCAACCGATTATTATAAGAAAGTGATAATACGTTTAAATTAGGAAGATTTGTGAATAGATTGAACGAATTCGAATCGGGACCAGACTCCGAATCATCTTGACCAATAGTAGTCAACCAATTATTAGATAAAATTAAAATTTTTAAGGTATCGGGTAAATTTTTAATGAACTTACTGGAAATATCAGTGATGAAATTTTTATTCAAATTTAAATATGTCAAATTCGGAGGCCATTCAAAATGAGAACCCAATAAATCACGATCAACTGGTGGGGAGAATTCATAGACATTATCATCCAGCTTTATTAGATTATCAGATAAATCCAAGTATTGAGTGTTTGTAAACCGGGAGAATAATTTACACCATTGAGTGATATAATATTGACCAATATCAGTAGATTTAATGGTAACTCTAGTGAATTTTTGACCTAAGCATTGGGATTCTGATGAGATGGAGATTAGTACTTTAAGAATGCTAACAAGGAAAGAAGTAGTAGGTTCGATGGCTATACAATTGCCATTAATGTATAAACCGTATTGTAGGACTGCATCCAAGTAGGTAAATAGGTTGGTTTCTTTATGTTCGATCATGCGACTGAAATCATTTAGGTCTGAGACGAATTGGGTGTAATCGTTTGGTTGTCTAATGAAGACAAATTCAATGAATCTTGATCGGGTTGATCTGAAGGTCAAATTCTGAATAGCGGGAGTGGCAATAGAATTGGCACTTGTAGGATCTGTGGCAGTGGGGCCAATAGTATCATTATCACCACCACCACTAGGGTTAGTTGATTCACCACCTCTCTCATTCAACACCCTATGAAATTCCTCAAACTTCATTGCCTTGTCAAAACTCGATGGATTATGTGAATCTAAGTTCGAATATACTGTAAACTTGCCTCTGTAGATTCGTTGATATGCTATAATCACCAATTCATTAATGAGTTTGCGATCCATGTCAGACATATGGGTGATCTGGTTCAAATTGTCAATGAATGATTCAGTTTCTACTATGGTTAGATTATCCAAAACCTTGAAAACAAGGTCTATAGGTAATTGGTTCAACATTACTGATCATAAGTATGGAGATAATTCTAGGTAACTCTGGAGATAATTCTGGAGATAATTCTGGAGATATCAGATACAATGTGGCTGATTCAAACAGTGAGGGTTGCGAAAAATGGGGGGTGTATATTTTCTGTAGGGAATATTTTCTATAAACTCATTAGTCGTTAATTCATGTCTACGTCGCAGGAGAAGGGGTTGAATGGGGTTGGGTTATGGGACTGGTGGGGTTGATACCAAGGGAATTGACCTTGTTGGCTCTGCTCACCCTGATCTTGCTGTCCCTGCTGGTCCTGTCTTTCCTGACCCTGCAGGTCTTGACCCTCTTCCATCTCTATATCAACATCTAAACCTTGAATGGTATCCCAGTAATTATACTTGATATCATTGAAAGTCACAGACTCTTCTTCTATCTCTTCAAGAGCAGATTTCGGTCTCGATAACCGGTCAATTACTGCTTTTAATTCTAATTCACTCTCTTGAAATACTACATCAAATAGGTCTTTATAACTGAAGTTATATTGATGTGACTGGATAACAGTAATTATCTTAAAGAAATTTTTGAATTTAGGAATTTTGGTGTCATTGATTCGATTATACTTTGCAAGGAATCTGTTGAATAATCGGGTAACCCATTTTTGAAAATGATAAATTACAAGGAGCTCTGGTTGATATTTAGGGATAATTTGACCCGAAGAATTAACCATGGTTGAATAATCTTGCATCATTTTATGGGTTAGATAATCGTCGATAGTGGTGATTGTATTTCCGAATTGGAATTTGTTTGTAACGGATGGGTTTATTTCAAGAGGATCTGCTGGGTGTGATGGGTCTGATGGAGTTGGTGGATCTGATGAAGTTGATGAAGGATGTATGTTATGTACATGTTGCAGATCATGTACATATTGCAGCAGCTGCAGCAGCTGCAGATCAAGATTTAAACTTTGAAATGCTTTATCTAGTCGTAGTCTTTTACCGGATTTTATAGCAAATAAATCCTCATCCGATTCATCCACCGATCTTGGATGCTTCTTTGAATGATTACTATTATATTCATGATTCATTATTGGTGACATGTTATCATCACTTCTGATCCTTCATAGGTAATCACTTGTTATCAGGAGGTGCTTGTTAATATAGTTTAGTACTATTGATGGTGGAAATATCGAGATTTTTCTGCGAGTTTCCGCTGATGATGCCTATACTGTATATAAACCACCAGTGAAGCGAGAGGGAAAGTAGAGATAAAAAGATGCGTATATTAATATTAAGACCTTCTAAATAGATGTAGTACTAGACTGATCATGTTCATGATGTGCATGTTGATCTTCATTCTCTGGTAAATCACTCGATATTTGATCACTCTGATCAGGTCCAATTTGACCTGGTAATTTAGCTAACGCAACCATTTCTTGTTCATTCAATTCTTCATTAGTAGATTTGGATTCAAATTTCCCCATATGAAGTTCCGTACATAATTGATCATAATAATTTTTGAGGGTTCTTAAATCCATAACTGTTAATGAATCAAAATCTACATTTTGAAATTTGGTTAATTCTTTACTAGGAGTACTGAATAATGATCCTTCATGACTTAATGATACTGAATCATTAGAATGATTTTTATGATTCGTAGTTGTTTGGGAAGCTTGTGAAGTTGAGCGATTGTGAATGGTGGTTGTTCGATTGGAATTGCTGGAATGATTAGATTGATTAGATTGGTTACCAGTACCAGAAATATTATTAAACCATTTCTCCATGATTTGAATACTAGCAGTTCTACTTCTAGTATGATCAGGTCTTTTTTGGATGATGGTAGAATTATCATTAAATCTGTCAATTGGATTTCCTTCTTCAACTGATTTTAATGAAGTTTCAGAATTATTGATACTATGATTATTGATAGGACTAGTAGTATTCTGACTATTAAGTTTTGTCATGATTTCCGACATTCCTGTTGATAATTTGGATGCTATAGTATTTTTGCGAGGGGATAAAGCATTATTATAAACGGTAGTACTATTAGGTCTATTATTCACAAACCCATTGTTACTACTACTATTGGATAATGAATTTTCTAATGATGATGATCTAGTTCTGGTTTGATTAGGTGATAATCTATCGATTATAGACCCTGATCTGATATGTTTATTTTCATTCATTAAACCTTCTTCTTCTTCTTCTGGTTGTTGATTATTATGATGATTATCCTCACCTTCTTCTTCTGTACCTCTCAAATGCAGTACACTTACGGATCCAAACCTTCCCAAGATATTCCTCATGGTATTAAATGTACTAAAGTTATCGGTAGAATCATTAGTATTGGCAGGCATATTATTTATAGGCCCTTCAATAAAAGATTCGTCATCATGACCTTCACCATCATTATTATGATCAACAGAAGGAAACGATTCTCTAGTATTTTTCAACAATCCCGAATTAGACCTAGATCTAGTTTTAGCAGTGGCTTCATTAAGCTTTGAAGTTAAAGTGTTAAATAAAGAACTTGATCTAGATCTATTTCCAGTGACTACAATATCTTTAAATTCATCAGAACTGATATCAGGTTTAGTAGGCTGTTGAGGAAATTGATATTGTTTAGCTAAATCTCTTTCAATTAATGAACTAATTGGTTTGTTTAAAATCTCAAGATCCAGTTTTTGATTGGTTAATTCATCAATAGTAACATTTTGAATAAAGAATAATACTGCTTCGAAATTGGTGAGATAATAATTGAGTTCACTGTTATTTAAATAGTGAGAATTTAAAAATTGAATCACTTCTTTATCAGAATTGAAGAATTGAAGTCCAGTAGAACTACCAGTATTAGCAGAACTATTAGCAGAACCACCCTCAACAGAACCATCAGCATTAGCAGACCCACCTTCAACAGAACCATCCTTTGGTTCGTCAGATTCATTCAAATTTATACAATCAAATATAGTAGTAGATTTATGAATATTCTTAATCCGATTAGAATCATTAGGATTATAAAAATAAAATGAAGTACTAGAAAGAATATTCACATGATAGGGATCAAGTAGATTGACAAAATTTTTAATGAATTCAAAATTTAAAAATAAATCCAAATTATCAGGGACTTTATAGATTATCAAATAAATTAGTATAGGTAATAAAGTATCATTATTTATATGATGATGATTTAAATTAAGATGATTCATCAATATTGAAATCAAATTTTTTTGGAAATCCACAATGACTTTTAATTTAGAAAACGGAGTGATTTTGTGATTAATTTGAACAAACTCCTCAATTAATTGATTGACTTCATTAATTTCATGAATATTCTCAACAAATTTAATTAATTCATGGTTGGTATTATTTTCTTCAAGAAATTTATCAAATGAAACATTTAAATTTTTCAATGCTAAAAGTTTTTGATCAAGATAATCTTGACTTATAATATCTTTTTCATCAAATTTAAAGATTTTATCATATAAAGAAATATCATCATCTTTATTATTAATGGATTTAAATAATAAGATTTGGGCTTGTTCAATTACACTGAATACAATTAAAAATTTATACACATTGAACACTCTTAATTGGGCCACTGCTTTAGCATCAGTTCTTTTAACTAATTTGATGGATGATGAGGAGTAATTGGCTATGGATAACAAATAGTCAAATTGATCTGGGGCTTTATCTTTAAAATATTTACAATTACTGATCAATTGTTTTTTAATGCTATTGGATTGGGTATAAACCGTCAATACGGTTGAATTCAAATCTTGGTAAAATTTATGGAATAGATCTGATAATTCTTTAAGCCCAAGGGGTGATTGATATCTTGGTTCTTTTAAATATCGAATAAATCCTAAGACTAGTTGATTAACCGATGGGTTTATGGTGGGAGGAGCATGTTTGATTTCTTGCTGTAGGTCTTTGACTATGTCATATTCATGCGACAACGTCATTATTGAGGATGATGGGTGTGGTGGAGTGGTGGTGATGGAGTGATGGAGTGTTGGAGTGTGGTGTGGTGGAGTGTTGGAGTGTGGTGTGGTGGAGTGGTGGTGATGGAGTGATGGAGTGTTGGAGTGTGGTGTGGTGGAGTGTGGTGTGAGCCGGTGTAACCTGGACTTCTTGTGACCTGGAGTTAATTTAAAGGTCAACTGGATTGATAATAAATTAATTAACCCGTGAATAAACCGATTCTTATACAAACAGATCGATTTTATTGCCGTATTGTACGGACAAGTTGGGTATAATTAGAGTAATTTGATATAGATAATCCCTTTTTACCCGTATAGAGATCACAACCTCATGGAAACGTTTGCCTCGCATCGTAGGCTGTGTACAGGAGTGAGCTCTTGACTATGAGGGAGGGTCGGGAGGATGAGAGGAAGTAAAGATGACAGAGCAATGGTAGATTTTATAGAATCTGAATATGAGTATCTAGATATAGAAAGAGCATGAGTTGAGAATGAATGGTTAATGATGAGGTTAAAGGGAAACCATTGATGGTGAGAGGCTTTTGGGTGAAAGGATGATCTTTATTTGAGAGAACTTAAACGAGTTGCAGCCACTGAGAAATTAAGGCTCAGTGGCTGCAACATGGAGTCTTGAAGGTTTTATATTGAAAAGGGTGAACCACAGTGCACTAGGGTTCTTATATAGGGCTTATATAGGGCTTATATAGGGGCTCATATGTGGGCCCTTTATACATGGGCCCTTTATACCATGCTTTATACCGTTCTATCTGGGCCTTATACCCCGGTTGGATCTGGGCCTTATACCCGGCTGGCAGCCGTCCTATATGAATGATTACAACCATGTCTAGGAACTCTAGGAACCAACCAACAATGTAAATATATGAGGAGTCCACTAGCATGAACATCGAATTAGCAGACACCAATAGACTAAACACTAATAGCCACATCCATTGACTCTATTGATGGTTGCACTACTGGAATTTCAATACCTTCACTAACCTCTAATCAAGGTGAAACCTCCCCCGATTAATACTATAAATAACAAACCAATACCACGGTGGTAACAATACCCATTGTACCATCTTCCTCGTATAATCCACCAGATTAAATTCATTCATTTGACATTTGCGGAATTTATTTTCAACTCTTGAAAGTCTTCTAGGTTCATTCTGATCCAAATAAAAACTCTGTAAAATTATATCATAAACAAACCACCAGAAATGACCTAAAAATAAACATACAAAGCTTTTCCAGGCCACTGGAGATGTTAAAATATCAGGAATGATTCCAATATTCCCAGTCAATAATTGATGGATTTGATTCTGGAAATTCTCCGTCATGACCCAATCAAACATATAAGTAATCAAAGGGATTTGCATACCTCTAACTGTAATCAACCCAAATATAGCTACTTGAACATCAGGATTTCGTTTAACATAGATATATGTTAAAACTTCATGTAAAATAAACCCCAACATAGGAATGGTATAATTCAAGTAATAATGACCCCATGATACCATTGCCATTATTGACACACTTATCATTAAGAGGTAATACCAATAATCCAAGGGCTTAAATCTTTGAAGGGCTTGTTGAAAAAGGTGGTGTTGATGACGATTAAAGTTGTTAATATCATCAGGGAATAAGCTCATGGGGACGGTATATGACTCTTCTAGTAATTTTGACCATCGAATATTTGAAATCATCGTTAGAACTATGGGGATCAGAACTTCTCCATAATACCAGAAAGATGTTATTAACCTCCATGGTTGAGTTGTGAATGCTCTTTCTGGGGTGAACATTAATTTCATTCCTGGGATAGTTTTAAATTCTACTGCCAAGGTGGTCACCACAATACCTATACACCAGAATTTGGTAATTTGAGGGAGTCCCAAGAATGCATCCATTGTGAGTATGATTTAGACAATTGGGGAATTAGTGATGAATTGGTGATGAATTGGTGGAGAATTAGTGGAGAATTGATGAGAATTGATGAGAATTGATGCGATTTAATTTTCAAGTCTCGCGACAAATTTGTACAAAATCATTTCATTAATCCATAACTATGAACACATCCATAGAACAGTTGATTCATAGGGACAACACTCCCTTGGATAGACATGATGACACCAGTAAATCCATTACCACCAAACTAATTGAACCATATGAGTATTTACAAAGGTTACCCGGCAACAACAAAACCATTCGGATGAGTTTCATCAAAGCTTTTAATGATTTATATTTTAATATTGATAATGATCAATTAATAATTGGCATGAACGAAGTGGTTGACATTTTACATGATTGTTCATTAATTATTGATGATGTAGAAGATTCTAGTGAGTTCCGTAGAGGAGCCACCACTGCTCATTTAAAATTTGGCATGCCATCAACTATTAATTGTGTTAATTATATGTATTTTGTAGCCATTAATAAGGCTAATAAATTGGCCCAGATGTATAGCCAAGACCCCCAGAAACAACAAGAGATTTGTTTAAAAGTCAATCAAATCATTATAGATGAAATGTTAAACTTACATCATGGACAAGGAGTTGATATTTATTGGAGAGATAATAAGAAATCTATTCAATTACCTACCGAAGATCAATATTTAGAAATGGTCATGGATAAGACAGGTGGGTTACTACGAATCATGGTGAAGTTATTACTGGCATTTAAACCATCCAAGTCATCGAATCATATTGCTTTGACTAGCTTGGTAGGAATGGTGTATCAATTAAGAGATGATTATTTCAATTTAACTAGTGATAAATATAGTCATATGAAAGGAATTGTAGGGGAAGATTTGATAGAGGGAAAGTTCTCATTTCCTATATTACATAGTTTACATTATAGTACTGAATCTCCAGTGTATGATTTGTTGTATAATCATGACATAGATGCTAGGAAGGGTCTGGGAGATCTTATTAAACTGGCCATACATTATATGGAAAATGAGTCTCGATCCCTTGAATATACTAATAAGAAGTTGAAGCTGTGTCTTGAGTTAGCAGAAACACTTATACAAGAGGATAAGAATGTGAATGATAGTGATAAGAGTATGATATTTAAGATTTTAAGTCAATTGAATGACACTTGAAGAGAAGATACCTGATTATATAGATTCATATTTCGCATAGATTCATAGATCAATATCAATAGATTTGCCAAATTCGCATTCGCATCTCATCTCTCATCGCACTGATGGTGGTGGTGATGGTGGTGATGGTGCGAAAACTGAAATTTTCCTCATCGCTGATTACTCTCATCAATTATCAACCATGTTGTATCTTGTAGGATTGGGGTTATCATATAACACCGATATCACAGTTAGAGGTCTTGAAATCGTTAAAAAATGCAAAAGAGTATACTTAGAAGCGTACACTTCAATTTTAATGCAAGCAGACCAGAAATCATTAGAAGAATTTTATGGTAGAGAAGTGATTTTAGCTGATAGAGAATTAGTTGAAACTGGATCTGATGAAATTTTAAAAGATGCTGATACTGAAGATATAGCTTTCTTAGTAGTTGGTGATCCTTATGGGGCTACCACTCATACCGATTTGGTCATTAGAGCCAGAGAACTTCAAATCAAAATTGAAACTGTCCATAATGCTTCAGTTATGAATGCAATTGGTGCTTGTGGATTACAATTATATCAATTTGGACAAACCATTTCTTTAGTGTTTTTCACTGATAGTTGGAAACCCGACTCTTTCTATAACAAAGTCATGGAAAACAGAAGAATTGGATTACACACGTTGATCTTATTAGATATTAAAGTTAAAGAACAAAGTATTGAAAACATGGCCAGAGGAAGAATGATTTTTGAACCTCCCAGATATATGAACATTGAAACTGCAGCTAGTCAATTATTAGAGATTGAAGACACGAGAAATGAGCAAGCTTATACCCCAGATACTCCATGTGTGGCAGTTAGTAGATTAGGATCTCCACAACAAACATTTAAAGCTGGAAGTTTAAAACAATTAAGTGAATATGAATCCGGGGAACCATTACATTCATTAATTATGTTGGGAAGACAAGTGCATGAATTAGAGTTAGAGTTTTTATATGATTTTGTTGATGATAAGGAGGAATTCAAGAAGTTGGTGGAGAAAGATCAAGAATATTTCAAGCCTCCACCATACGTACCACCTGAAGAAGATGAAGATATGTAGAAAAGTATATGTACATGTATATATTAGAATGAATGTAACTGTGTAGTTCCATGTAGCAGTGAGTGACCCTACTCCTCCTTATTGGTACCAATATTCTCCTTACCAATATTCTCCTTACCAATATTCTCCTTACCAATATTCTCCTTACCAATATTCTCCTTCGTACCAATATTCTCCTTACCAATATTCTCACTCACATCCCATATTAACCAATCATACCACCCATACACAACAGGTATTATCGTCACCAAGTGCCATAAACTATGAGCATCCACCAAATCATACCACACCGGAGCAAAATCAAAGATTTCTAATGACATCCCCATGATTACAATCAACGCCAATAATAAAGGATATAATGAATATAATTTATCAGATCTGTTGAAAAAACTGGGTAAAAGAACTCGAGTGGTATATTTGGTATGAGTTCTACTGATCTGACCCAACAGGTAATAGTAATAGTATAATTTGTACGTTAACAAACACATGAAAATATTTTGAATAATGGCCACGGTTATATTAGCTTGCATATTATAAGTATACAGCCAATCAGTGACAAGTCTATAGACATGTCCCGTATAAAGTGATATGAATAAGATGGTCACATTAATGAATTGGGTGAATTTCTTTTGCTCATAAAGTTTGAAAAGTCTGACAGTGATGTTGAATAATCCCATCAAAACCGTTAATCCAGCAAAATAATAGTCTAATTTTTCGGTGCATTTAACGTCTCTTATATGGAAGATTGTGGAGAAGAACCATGCCAAACATGTTATTATAGACGAAATCAATATAACCGTGAGTTGTAATTTATGTTCATAAATCGGTGTCAGCTTTAAGCAACGGACTAATTTAATGGTTCCTAATAGATGAGGGATAAGATTACCTATGGAGAAGATAGTTGACGTTAATTCTTGAATTCCATAAATTCGTTTAAAAGCCCACTTGCCATGAAATTGTAGGATCTTTTTATGATCATGTTTTCTTTCAGCCGTAATTATTCGTTGACATTGGTAATCACAATCTTGTTTACAGGTCCAATATAAGTATTGTAAATTGTCATTAAACGGAGTAAAAGACCAATCAGACTGAGCATTAGGGGATGGAGTCACGCAATTGATGGAATTACATTCTCTTACACATCGCTTGAATCGTTTGAGTCTGTCTCCAGGAGACCCTAGGACGATAGTCATTAGGAGAAACCATAGTAATATCTTCATTTCTTAATGGCACGGGAAATTTTTCAGATTTGGGTTTGAAATCGCATAAAATGTGAGAATGCGAATTACTGCAAAAAAGAGAACTACAAGAAGAGCAAGAAGACAGGGGAGGACGGACCGGGGAGGACGGACCGGGGAGGACGAAGACATGGGAGGACGAAGACAGAGGTGGACGAGAGGGTAGTGAGTGAAAGAAAAGAAGAAGGAGAGGAAGAAGAAGGGCATCAAAGAATGTAAAAGTTCTCAGTGTTAAAAGTTGAGTATTACTCGAATCATTTTAGATCGCTTACACCCACACCATAGTGGCCGCAACAATCTAATCTCTCATCCTATAGCGGAATTTTTAACCTAATCAAGTAGTATGCGCGCGGGACTCATTCCTATTGCCCCATAATATATAAAGCTCTCATTTTGCAATCTTTATCAGTAGAAAACAATATAACATTCTTTTACACCATGGCTTCAGTAACCTCCACAACTACCACTCACAACCAACAACAATCTTCTACCGTTGAACCTTCCACCGCAAGAGGTTACGTGTTGGGAGAAAGAGGAGCTCACAATATTGCCAAAGGATTAAGTCATCCATATCCGGTTCCTAAATTTGATAGTAAAGAAGAAGAAAGAACCTGGGCCAAGCAACATATGGCTGGTGCTTTTAGAGTGTTTGCTAGAAAAGGATACACCGAAGGAACAGCCGGACATATTTCTATAAGAGATCCGGTTGACCCCGATACGTTTTGGATTAATCCATTAGCTAAACATTTCGGACTAATTAAAGCATCCGATTTAGTCCATGTAGATGAACAGGGGAATATCTTACCAGATGGGAATCAAGCAGCTATAAATGCGGCCGGATTTGCCATTCACTCTGCTATACATAAATATAGACCGGATATTCATGCTGCTTGTCATACTCATTCAGTTTATGGGAAAGCTTATAGTGCATTAGGGAAACCATTAGAGATGATTAATCAAGATGTATGTACATTTTATAAATCCCATTCTGTATATACGGATTTTGGAGGAGTAGCCTTAGAAGCTAATGAAGGAATCCAAATCGCCAAGAGTATTGGGGATGGTAAAGGAGCTATATTACAAAACCATGGATTAATTACGGTTGGTCAAACCGTTGATGAAGCTGCTTATTTATTCACATTACTTGAAAGGTCATGTGAGTGTCAATTATTAGCTAATGCTGCTGTTAGAAATGGAGAGAGTTTACAAATCATCGGTGATGAAGAAGCTGCTTATACTGAATATACTTCTGCTGATCCAGCTACATTATACTCTGAATTTCAACCCGAACTTGAAATGGAAGCTGAATTGAATGGGAACTTTTATAATTAGGGAGTCCTATAGTACTACGATTTCTCTCAAATATACGTTGATTCATTTACACAATTAATAATCTCAAACAACCTCAACCTGTTGACTGGATGCCTTTTCATTTTCCTTCATCAATTCTTCCCGTCCTATGTCTATCGAAACGGCTGCATCTCCATCAAAGATTTTGGCGATTTCTTCTAAAGAATATCCTTTAGTCTCTGGATAATAGAAGTAAGTATTTAAACAGATAAGTACCAATAACACACAAAATACTATGTAGTATTTCCAACCAATATTATCCAAAGCTATTGAATTACAGAATGAAGCTATAATCAACGATCCGTATACCCCAAGTAATTCTGCAGTTACTCCTTTTGATCTCAAATAAAATGGAAAGATTTCGGTTGGATAAGCAATTAATAAAGGAGTATAAGCAATGTCATAATGAAAGTAATATATGAATATGAATGCCACAACGGCTTTTCCAGCACTATCTGATCCAGTTTGATTGAATACAGCTGAACATGCTGTCCACACCGCATAAGATATTAACATCCCTACCCCAGACCATAGTAATAAGGTTCTTCTTCCTAATAAATCCACAAAAAGGGCCGCAGAAATAGATGCAATAAAATTGAAGATTTGTAATAACCCATTGATTAATGTTTGCATAGATGATGAATGAATACCAATAGTATCTAATACCAAGGTTAAATAATATGATACTACGGCAATCCCATTCCATTGTGCAGCCACTCCTAATGTTACGGCAATATATGTTCTTCTCCTATTACCAGGAGTAGCTACTAAATCTTTCCAAGTGGATTCTTTTGCAGATTTTTCCATCTCTAAAGCAGCCGAAATTTCTGCTAATTCTACTTCTACCAATCTCGACAGTTCATCTCCACCAGCATGATGGTCTACTAAGAACTTTCTTGCCTCATCGATCCTGCCTTTTGATATTAACCATCTTGGACTTTCTGGGACAAATATTAAAAAAATCAATTGTATCACAGGATAACCCGCTTGTAAAATCGTAGGAATTCTCCAAGACATTTCATCAGTTCTAGAAGTACAGCCATAAGCAGACCATGAAGCTAAGATACTTCCAAGATAATAGAAACACCAATATAAACTACTTACCTTCCCTCTATAAGCTGGATACGCAGTTTCATTAATTAGAAGTCCACTAGGTTGAACCACTAACATTCCAGCAGCTCCCACAATAAATCTGGCAGCAATAGTTTGGGCCAAGTTAAATGCACTAGCTTGAATGGTTGTAGCGATCACCACTCCTAGTAATCCAAGTGCTAAAGTTCTTTTTCTCCCTAAGTAGTCAGTTAACCATCCGCATAATGGTAAGATAATAACACATCCACAGTTTTGAGCAGCATTTATAAATCCAAGGGTGGTACCTTGAGGATGATCAAAATAATCTTTCCAAGTAGACATTGATTGTAACCCATTCATCAAAGATCCATCATACCCAGCGGTGGCTGAAGATAATAATGGAACGAGTAAAAGCAAATTCAATCGTAACAAATGGTGAATTTTGAACCAAGGCTTTTCATATTTTGGTAAAGCTTCAGCAATAACTGGTCCCACGATCTGGTCAATGGGGGTTAACTTTAAATGTAAATTCATTTTCCACAGAGTATTTGTGGGTTCAGTGGTTTCAGTAGCCAGACTAATTCCTGAAGATAATTTAGAAGATAAGTATGATATTTCTGCCATTTTTATAGGATTTCCAGTTCAAAGGCTCGATTAAGTTGATTAGAAATCTAGGTTCACTCTGTCCTATAGGTGAAGATCGTGATAACACAAGATTGTGGGGAGTTAAAGGGGGTAAACTGAAAGGTTGGGGAAAAAGATAAGAGTATTGAGTTGGCAGTCAGCCTCAACTATTTTAGCCTTGAGCTAGTTAACATTGGGGTACGGAGCACGCTTCCATCTCATTGACCTTCCCCAGATTTTTAAGCCGCATGAGGGTGAGAGATGAGCGAACAGATCTCTGCCCACCCCAGATTTTTTTCGCTAATCTGCGGAGAACCTGCGGTAACGGAAACTGCAAAACATGCAGCTACAGATACAACAAATACACAAGACACAAATACACAAGACACAGCTGCAGCACATAACCATTCTATCTTCTGCATCATCTGAATCCACTATGTATAT
>JAJMHJ010000008.1:361477-536872 GCA_030583035.1 Yamadazyma taylorii | reverse complement strand
CCCTTCATAAACTTCCTCTTCAAATACTTCTCAGTAATCCTCCTATTGCAATCATACATGGCCGCCAACGCTATTTGTGGAGGCGTGTACAAAAATGGTGCATCACTCATTAACGCATATTCATTCAACCATTTCTTTGCTGAATCATACAACTCACCAATATCATCAACTGAAACATCATGGAAAATTGGCGTAGGATGTAACAACACTTCTTGAAAATCTAAAAAGAACCCATAAAGAGGTCTGAATGGATGATGAACTAATAACGTAAATTTTAATGCTTGTAGTACCGTAAACTCTAAGTCCAATACATCTTTGGGCTCAGTCTTTTGTAAAGCATTACAAAAAGATTCAATCGATATAAAGTAATTTTCTGACTTGGCTGCTAAGAATAAGCAGGTATATAAGATATTTTTAGGATGGTATTCCATGACCGAGTTGAACAAATAGAATTTTCTAAAGAATGAAATAGCAGTAGCTTTGACTTGAGTTGGCATCTTAAAGAAATTAGCAGCCTGAATGATATTGTTGGAGAAATAAGTTAAATATTGTAATTCTTCTTCCAAGGTAAGAAACTCTATGAGGGCTTGTTTGGATAGTTCATGAGGAAATTGATTGAATGTGTCGAGGTTTTCTGCTTTAACTTTGGGGTAGATCTCATCAAATTTCTCCTTAACAAAAGTTTTACCGGTTTCATTACAATGATTTCGAATTTGATTTAATTGAGATTGAGTAAACGACCAATGCTTGAATTGACTAGACCTTCGGTAGAGGTCATCTGTGGACACGGGTTTAGATTTGGGATGATTCTGAGACTGGTCACTAGTCATTATGGGGTGTGTGTTTGACTGTGTATGGCTGTGGTGATATAGCGATGCAGTGTTATAGTGATGAATGCTTCAACTGAGTGCTTGAACTAGTGCTTGGCTTATTGAGGCCAGAATATCGCGAACTCTGTGTGCTCTCACTCTCAGTCCTTTCACTGTGTGCTCGCTCTCTACTGAATCTTTACCTATACGAATCACTTTCATCCTTATTATCTCTACACATCTACTCATTTATTATCTCTACATCTACTTACATTCATCCCTATCATATCTACACAGCTACTCACTCTCATCCACACCCTTTCACTCCCCTGGCTCTTATACTAACTTAACAGACCTAGATAAGCCCTTCTTAATACCAGTCTTCTCCCCTTGGTATGGCCCTCTATTATCTCCATCATATACTTGTCTAACGGATTTAATCTTCTTCTTAGCTTGATCATATTTCTTTCTCTTTTTAACTCTAGCATTTCTAAGATCCTTCTTCTTCTTACCAGTTAATCCTTTATTCTTCAAGATTTGATAGTTAAGAGCTCTCTTCCCATCTTCTCCTATTAGCTCTTGTCCTTCTGCTAATTTCCCTTCTTTGGCCAATTTGGTGGCTTCTTTATGGGCTTGTTTACGAGCCTCTCTTTGTCCTTGTTTGGTTTGTTTCAACAGGTTGTAATACTCTTCACCATCACCAGCTTCATTGATCTCATTTACTAATTGTTCATCATCGGAATTGATATCGTCATCATCCAAATCATCTCCTAATTGTTGTCCTTTACTTTCCCCGGCTCCTCTCTTTCTGGCTTCTTCTAGTAATCTTTGTCTCTTTTCAAAGAGTCTTTCTTTATATGGTAAATCTTCATCTCCATTAAGTTTATCAGCATTCTTGGCTTGGGCTTGGTCAATCTTGGATGTGTAGAACCGTAACGATTTCTTCCGTCTTTGTTTATCTTCATTATCAACATCTTCGGGAGTATCAGCTTCGAGGTAATCATTACTGTTTGGTTTGGTAGCTTTGTTTTTGATGGTCCGTTTAGAGCTGATGTCAATGTCCATATCATCGTTTTGGTTATCAGAGTCCTGTTCACTGTCTTGGTCATCATCTCCTTCACTGTCTTCTTCTTCACTATATTCCTCACTATCCATTTCCACTTCCTGTTCGCTTGGTTCCTCGGCATCAACAAACTCATCATTAGAGTCGGATCCACCATCTTCTAGTTGTGACACCTCCTCTTCTGTTCGTATGTCTTCTGCCCCTTCCTCTAACTCGTTGGCTTCTTTCCATACTTGTCTTGTAGTAAGAATGGTCTCCATTACTGGATGTTCCTTCATACTTGAAAATGGCTCATCTCCTTTCAATTGTTCAAGGAATATGGAAAAATATGAAGCTATGGCTCCTAAATAAGCCGTTAATGCAACTGTCTTGACTTGGATGATGTCATTATCTGAGGGCTGGAATTTGGCTAAGGTTGCCTTTAATCCATTCATTTCTTTTAATAATGGTAAGAATTCTGGAAATGATTCTGTAAGCAATTCTAATTTCTCTTTGTCATCAAGTTTTTCAAAGTCTGTAGATGAATCATTGATCACCATTTGAGTCTTTTTGGTGGTCTCGGTGTCGAATTCATCAGCTTTTTTGTCCCAATCTTCCATCATTTCTTCGTCAATATAATCCTCCATTCCAAGTTCTTGTAAGTTTTTCTTTTGTTGCCTTATGGCTTCTTCGGTCATTTGTTTAGAGGCTTCTGGGTCGATATCATCTACTTCATCTCCTCCATAATAATTCTTTCTACCACCCCATCCACCTTCTTCTTCTTCTTCTCCTTCTTCGTCTTCTTCGTCTTCATCTTCTTCATCGTCATCTTCTTCGTCTTCATCTTCTCCTTCTTCATCTATTCCCAACACTTCGTCGTCATCATCTTCATCGTCATCATCTTCTCTTCCAGGAGCATATTCTCCTGCTTCATCAAGCATGATCTTCTCTTGATTCTTATGGAAATCATCGATCTCATTGTCTTCAGGCATGCTCTGGGACTGGGCTTTGGATCTTCCTCCTGTTCTCCGAGCCATTTTTCAAATATCTACTTAATCAATAGCCTATGAAAACAATCAGCTTCCTTTAATTTATAGTAGCAGTTAAATGGAGTTTATATGGTCTCACCTCTGCTCTTCTGCTCTTCTCATCGTGAAAAAAAATCCTCAAAAGTGCGGCTCACTAAAAAATCAAAAATCATTCCGCAGACTTGTGTGAGCATACAACTGTTAGTGACTCCCATAAAGACCACAATAATTTCCATAATCCAAGCATGTCTAATAGGTTGGAATCACTCAACTCCAAGAAACCTGCCACGGGGAAACCATCCTTAAAGTTTAAACCCAAGGTCGTGGAAAGGCGGTCCAAGGAAGAACGAGAGAAATCCGTCAAAGTCAAACAAGAACCAGAAGATTCAAAGTCTTCTGGAAAACCTCCTAGAGGAGGGAAAAATCAAAGAGGTGGTAGACCAGGTGGTAGAGGTGGTAGAAAAGATGCTTATGCCAATACTCATGTGTTATCATCAGGTCTATTATCAACGGGATCCGTGACACCGGGCGCTGGGAATGGAAAGTCAAGCTTCGGTTCAAGTGGTTCTTCAAGAGAGTCTAGAACTATTAGTACATTATCTCCAACCCCAGAATTTCTTCAAAATTTAAGGTTGAAACCTCAACTTAAGAAATCACCTGAATCTGTAAGGTCAGGGACTCCCGAAACTCAATCTGATGATGATGATGATAATGATTTAACTAAAATTGATATGTCAAAAGAATATAAATTCGCTGAAGATGAAACTACTTTATTTCCAGTTAGGGCTGAAAGAGTCGTTGAAACCCAGGATGCTCCTCCTTCAGTATCAAAAGAACAATCCCCCGTTAAGGACGAGCCAGAATTTGTTAAGGAATCATCCGTCAAGAGTGAAAATATAGAGACAGAATTACAACAAATCTTGGATACAAAAGCCGATTTAGAATCTAAAATCTCTGAACCAGTTGATATATTAAATAAAGAAGAATCAGAGAAACTTGCTGAAGATCATGAGCATATTCTTCAATCCATAAATACCCGTTTCAATGATATTCTGTTACAAGAAAAAGAACATTCCGACGACAAGTTCATGTTATTTCAATTGCCTAAACTGTTACCTAATTACAAAGTAGTTGAATCCAAAGTTAAGCCTGAATTTAGTACAGGGGAAGCCCAATTGGGGCCAGAAGCTAGTGAAGTTTCTGATCCTATTCCAATTGATGTTGATTCTATACCACCAGAAACAACAGAATCAGATAAGGCTAGTACCTCTAATACTGCCCAATCTACTGGTGATTCAGAAACAAACAAATTTGCAGCTCCAGTATCTAACGTCACCGGTCAAATTGGGAAACTAAATATTCACAAATCTGGGAAAATCTCTCTTAACCTAGGCAATGATATTAACCTTGATTTGACCCTTGGTGTTGGTTCAAACTTCTTACAAGAATTGATTTTATTGGACTATGATGATTCCAGCTCTTCTAAATCAGATACTGGGTCTAAACCAAACCCTGACAACTCCGAACCAAAACCTAAACAAGAGGATCCAGATGAAATGGATCAAGACCCTTCGATGGATGAAAATCAACAAAATCAATCAAAGGGTATAGTACATATGCTTGGCCAAGTCGATGGGAAACTCATAGCAACCCCTAGTATATCCTAACGATGTAACTCGTCAATATAAATTATCTATTTGCATGCTATATATATTAAGATACTCAATCAGCTCTTAATCAACTCATGGCTGGCATGTTCCGTCTACTCAATTGTTGATTAATCTACTGGTCAATGATTCTAAGTCTTCTAAAGTATTTGGTTGGTCTACTTCAACAATCTCATCCACATCGTCTCTAGTATTTCTACCATTGTCATTAGTCTCAAACCATTTAGGTTTCTTACTAGCCGGTTGTTCATCATCAGAAGACACCATATCTCTATCAAGAGCAGCATCAACATCATCATCATCACTACCACCAAGAGTAGCAATGGTCTCAACCCCTCCTTCAGGGTCACTACCACTATATGCTTCATCTTCTTCTCTAGCAAGTCTTTCCATCTCTTTTCTTCTTCTCTTCTTTTCATCTCTCTTCTGTTTGGCCGTCAACTTATCTTGGACATCTGCTTCATTCATATACTCAGTTTCTTTATCAACAAAATTAGATTTCTGAACCGTTGCATCTCCAGCTTTCTTAAAGTCTTCCTCGTCTTCTAATTCATAAATAGGGTGAGCAGTACCATCATCATCGAACTTTAATTTGGTAGCATTCCCTTTAGATGCTGAACTAGCTTTTTTAGATAATGCCTTTTTAGCTTGTCTTTTAGATACTGGCACACTTAAATCGGGAAGCTCTTCATCATTCAACTTGTGATCTTGACGTTTCACAACCATGAAATCATCTTCTTCATCTTCTTCATCATCTCCTTCTCCTTCTGTTCCTTTTCCACTGCTCTTCTTCTTATACCCAGTCATATTCAAATAATGATCAGATAACACCGTTTGATTTTGTCTTTCAAACATCCGGTCATATTTGGTCCGAACCTTCTTATTATCACCATCATTCTCCGGCTCTGGTTTAGATAACATTTGTAACTTTCTAGATTCATTCTTCTTTTCTTTATTGGAACCACCACCTTTTATTTTAATTTTAGGAGCTCCAGGTAATCCTAAAGATGATGCATAGGTTTCAACTGGTAATTCTTCCACCTTAAAAACATCCTTATCCTTTTGAACATGAATCGATCTAAAATATGATATGAATGCTCTTTGACCTAAATTCTTAAGCATTGGATCTTGGAAACATAATGATTGTAATTGGGGCTTAATGGTCTTTTTGGTTTTCAGTTTAATATTCATTAACTTAACATCAATATGATTATTAGTTAATCTCTTAAGAAATCCTTCTTCTTCTGATGGTAAAAGCATTAACAATGATTTCCCTTCCCGTCCAAATCTAGCAGCTCTACCAACTCTATGAACATAAGTAGCAGCATCTTCCGGACAATCTACTTGAACTACCCAATCAATGGCTGGGAAGTCAAGTCCTCTAGCCACAATATCTGTAGCAAATAAACACACATGTTGAGCTTTAGAAAATTTCACAGTGGTTTCAAGTCTTGAGGTTTGTTTATGACGACCATATAATTTTAATAATGACATCCCCGGTTGTAATTTTCTAAAGGTTTCATATGCGTATTGGACTTGTTTAGAAGATGAGAAAAATACCAAGATCTTACTGTGTAAATGAGATTTTATAAATGACCATAGGACATCCAATTTATCATCTAAATTGATTTTGATGTAATATTGATCCAAGGATTCGGGAGTAGCTGATAATTGAGTGTCTGAGGAGACTCCTATTCTTCTAGGATTTGTTAATGATAATCTGGCAAGATCTTTAACACTGTCGGATTGAGTAGCTGAATATAATAATGTTTGTCTAGTTGATGGAAGATGGCCTACAATATTATCAATTTGAGATTTGAATCCCATATCCAAACACCTATCAGCTTCATCTAATACTAATACTTGGAGATTAGAAGTCTCCATTCCAACAGCTTCATTAAGATGTTGTGAAATTCTTCCTGGAGTTCCTACTAAAATATTCATTCTTGACACTCTTTCCTTTTCATATTTAACATCCTTACCCCCAGTGACTAACCCAGCAGAAAATTGATTATATCTTCCTACTTTAGTTAATACTTCAAAAATTTGTACTGCTAATTCTCTGGTTGGTGAAACGATCAATGCTGCTAATCCATCAAATTCTGTTATTTGATTCCGAATTAATATTTCAATCGTTGGGATTAAAAACGCCAATGTTTTTCCTGATCCTGTTCTGGCGGTGGCCATCACATCTTCTCCTTTTAATGCATATGGTATACTCTTTTTCTGGATATCTGTTAACTTTAAGAAACTGGATTCAGTTAATCCTTTAATGGTAGCTTCTGATAATGGTAATTGATTAAATTGTGATACGGTTTTTTCTTCCACAGAGGGGTCAAATTCTTCCACTCTTTGTTGAAGATTTTGTAACTGTTCTTCTTCTTTCTTCCGTTGTAAGACCCGGACTTGTTTCCTGTTACCTGAGTTTCCCTTCTTAGCCATAATGAATCGGTATTATGAAAAGCCTGTTTGAAGATTTTCAATCGCGATGAGCGATGAGCATAAAACTGCACTGACTGGTGAGGGACTGAGAGACCTGAGAATGCTAACATTGAGCAGTGATTTAAGAACAACAGGTGTCAGTGGGTGGTGGGTAGAGTGGGTAGAGTGGGCAGTGTGTAGAGTTGGCAGTGTGTAGAGTATGTGGTGGGTAGAGTTACTAGTATATATGGTGGGTACTAGGGGTAGATACCGGATACTCCAGGCACTATTGATTCAATATATACTTATACAATGTCACGTGCCCTTGTCATGTGACTCGGCCAATTCAAAAGTTTAAGATCTCTGAATACTGCAAACACAAATCTCCATACTTATCATACTTTTTATTATCCAAAACATCATAGCACATCTTCCCTCTAGGTATCTTATAATGAGTAATAAGCCTCTCAAACAAGTCTCCCAAATGCTCCAGGTCAGTAGTATCAGTAGTATGATGGTCCATAGTTATCTCCACCAATAACCCTTTGAAAATCCCATGAAGAAAGATATTTGAAGTTTTGATAGTCAAGTTTCCATTCTCCAACACGTATATTTGGCCACCATCCCCTCTTATGTTCTGTTTCAAATTCCAAAGACTCTGTAGTTTATGAGCACTAAACATATCAAATGGATCATTCAACCCAGTAGTGGCTCCAACATGTAAATGGTTATTTGGAATTGACATAGGTCCTTCTCCTCCCATTATTCCTCCGGGGTTCATTTCCCCTGCTTCTTCTTCGATAACGTTGGTGAACACTCCTACGGATCGTTGGTTAATAAGACATATACAAGTATCTTTAAGATATGACGGGGATAACGTGTGTAGGAACTTGGTCTCTTTGGAAGACGTGGTCGCTTCAACTTCTTTAGGAGGAATTGAGTATGGATTGTTTCTAAAGATTTTGAAACTGAAGTTCCAATGACGTTTTAATTGTGGTAATTCGTTGGATAATTCATCATGGAATTGAGTGATTGACTCCGGGTTGGCATGGGGATTCAATATTACTCTATAGCAACAGGATGGTTAGTATGGTGTTGGATGGAGTCAATTACGACTTTAAGTATAAATATATATGTATACATACGCTGAAACCATTTTCTATTAGGGGTATGTAAATGGTTATTGATGATGGCTGATGATGGTAGATGGTGGTAGTTTATCAGATAATCGTCGTGTTGTTCTCATAAAAGTGCGAAATGTAAAAATCCATCGGTGCTCATCGCATCAAAAGATTCACATTAATCAGTAAATCATATTTAACCCAACCACATCGAGTTGAATTGATTATATCTTGCTACCTAATCGACCATGAGTAATCCTAATAACAACTCAGTTCAAATTTCTCAGGTTTCACAGGATGCTGTTTTCATAGGGGCTAACAAACAAAGCTTTGTGGTTGATTATAATCCTTCTTACAATCTTGTTGCTTATGGGGCTGGGAACACCATTGCTCTTTGGAATCCTACCAACAACAATTCCAAAGGAGTCTACACTACTTTAAAGGCCCATTCTGCTGAAGTCACATGTGTAAGGTTCGTTCCTGGAACTGACTTTTTGGTGAGTTGTGGTGAAGATTATTATGTTAATATATGGAAAAGAATTGCCAATGGTAGTGGTCCAGAAACTAACTATGAATTGGTTCAAAGCATTCAAGGTCATACTGGGTCTATCACTTGTATCACTGTGTTAAACAGTAGTATTTTCGCTACCGGTAGCTCAGATGGATATGTGAAATTATGGCACTTGAATGACCAAGACCAGAAATGGTCTGACATTTATAACCTTCAAATTAAACCAGGATTTTATCCTTTATCATTGGCATTACAAGACATAAGACCTGATCAATATATTTTAGCTATTGGAGGAACCAATTTCAACATGTACATTTACACATTCATACTATCCTCGGGATCTAATCAATTAACAAATATGACTCAATCAGCAGTATTAACAGGACATGAAGATTGGATAAAGTGTTTATCATTCACCAAAGAAAATGATGATGATTACTTATTAGCCAGTGGATCTCAAGATAGATACATTCGGTTGTGGAGATTAAGATTAAATGAAAAAATCGATAATTCTGATGAAGATAGTAATAAATTAATTCTTTTATCTAACAAACAGTATAAATTCAATATCAATGACACTAAAGCAGCCTTCAGTTTTGAAGCATTGATTATGGGACATGATGATTGGGTGACAGGGTTATCGTGGCATCCATCTTGTAAAGATCCTAACCAATCAAATAGAAAACTTCAATTATTATCCTCCAGTGCTGACACAGCATTAATGATTTGGGAAATGGATCATGCTTCAGGGATTTGGGTATGTATTAGTCGATTGGGTGAATTGTCCATTAAAGGTGCATCTACAGCCACCGGAGCATCAGGAGGATTTTGGTCTTGTAATTGGTTTATTAATGGTAATGATCAATATATTCTTACCAATGGGAAGACTGGATCTATTAGAACTTATAAAAGTGAAGATGAAGACAATAAGAATTGGGAAGCAGTATTGAGTGTTACAGGACCATTTAAAGAAATTACCGATATTGTATGGTCTAAAGGAGGAGAATATTTCATGACTACTTCGTTAGATCAAACTACTAGATTAATAGCTCCATGGACAGTTGATAGATCCATTAGCACTTGGCATGAATTTGCAAGACCTCAAATCCATGGATATGATATGATTACTCTTGATAATATCACTGCCACTAAATTTGTCTCTGGTGGTGATGAAAAGATTTTAAGAGTATTTGAAATGACTGATTCTATCAGTAGGTTATTAAAAAAATTATCCAATGTCAATATTAATACTGAAGAAGCATTACCAGAAACTGCAGCTTTACCGGTATTAGGGTTATCTAATAAAGCTGCTAATGAACAATTAGAAGCTGGTGAAGCTGCTCAGCAACAAGAAGATGCTGATCAAAATCAAACTGATTCATCAGTAGTTGACTCTTCAAAGAAAGATGATTACTTAAGTGAATTGACTACTCCTCCATTAGAAGATCATTTACAAAGATTCACCTTATTCCCTGAATTGGAAAAGTTATATGGACACGGTTATGAAATCACTAGTTGTGTTACTTCTCCTAATGGGGTTTTAATAGCTTCTGCCTGTAAAAGTAACTCTACTAAACATGGAATGTTAAGACTTTTCAATGTCAAAAATGATTATCAGCAATGTGAACAAACTTTACCAGGGCATAATTTAACGGTTACTAATATTGAATTCTCTCCAAATGGTCAATATCTTTTATCTGTTTCTCGTGATAGACAATTCATTTTATGGGAAGTCACAAGTGAAGAAGAAGGTAAATTTGACATGGTTGAAACCAACACTAAAGCTCATACCAGAATCATTTGGGATTGTGATTGGTTACCTGAATGTTCTTATGGTAAGTTCTTTGTAACCGTTGGAAGGGATAAACAAATCAAATTATGGGGTGTTGATTCCCTGGTCACTTTAGTCAACTCCTTAAAGACTGATGGAGTTATCACCTCGGTATCATGTTATAAGTCGCTTATTGGTGGCACCAAAGCCCTTATGGCTATAGGGTTTGAATCTGGCCATATCCAATTATTAACCATTGATTTGGCTAGTGATAATAAGGAATTAACCGTTATTAAAACTTTTGATGAGGCCATTTCACCTGCTGATAAGGTTTCCACTATGCAATTTACTCATAAGCCTGGTGATTTATTATTGGCAGTAGGAAGTTCTGACACTTCTGTAAGGTTGTACAGCTTGAACAAATAGGTTAAATCCAAGAGGGGGAGTCAGTTGAGAGATTGGGTTGAGACTCAGTTGAGAGATTGAGTTGAGACTCAGTTGAGGTGGGGCGAGAGCTTTGTACGGTCTCAATATATAGAGTAATACAACATGATCTGAAACCCGTCCCCTAGCTAATATTTACCTGTTATCTTATATCTATCCACTACACTAAAGAGATCTTTTGCAACCACCAACCACCAGAATCCCCAAACAAAAACCTCTAGATCAATGGTGGTGTGTCTCTACCGCGCGCGCCCCTCCGGCACCCTCAACCACTCCAAATTTCAACGCAACACAACTGGCAACACCAACTAATATTATATCAATTCGAATAGACAATTGTTTTGTTTACACCAATTGATTCCAATCATACAAGTGGCACATATATCTACAATAAGCTCAAATAATAATGGCTGATAAATTCCCTGCTTTAGATCACGGTGACGATAACTTAACGGCAGAAGCCGGAGGCGCTGACGACTCAGACTTTTTAAGTCGGGAAAAGGAATTAATGGGAGACGAATTCAAAACCGATCAAGACAATGACATTTTAAGAGATGAAGATAATGAAATTAATGATTTTAAAGAACAATTCCCTGAAGTTGATGACAGCGCTGAACCAGCAGAAACATCCCAACCTCAACCACAAGATGATGAAGAATTTGAAGGATTTCAAACTTCTTCTACAACCAATCAAGGAAGTAGTCAATTTGAAGGAGAATCTAAACATTTAAAAGAATGGAAAGACCGTCGTGATTTAGAAATCTCTGAAAGAGAAAAGGTCAATGAAAAGAAGAAAGAAGAAATCGTCACCAAAGCTCAGCAAACCATTGATGATTTTTATGATAATTATAATAATAAAAGAGAACAACATAGTAAAGAAATATTAAAGGAACAAGAAAGTTTCTTGGAAAAAAGAGATGGGTTTTTGAAAAGAGGAACTCTTTGGGATAGAGTTAATGAAATTGTAGATGATATGGGTGAAGTATCTAATCAAAGTGATAGAGAAAAAACTAGATTTACTGGTTTATTAAAGAAATTAAAAGGTAACGAAAATGCTCCAGGTGCTGGAGGTTATTAGATGTTGATTTTAGATTAGTTTTGTATAATAAATACTATCACATTAGCCATATAATTCTGTAGTTCCTTTCACATAACTCTGTCTATCAATTTAATCAATGAATTGTCTCTTAATCCATAATCTTTCCCACTGGTTTTCTTTAAAAAATCATTTAAATTCATCAATTTATAAACCCCAAAACAAAACACCAAAACTTCCAACCGATTCCAAGTTTTCAATTTTAATATCTTAAATGTTGGATGATTCTCTTTAATAATTCTCCATTTCTGTAAGATCATTAATTTAATCAAATATAAATTCAAAGCATCAAAAAATTCATCAGAAATCCTTCGAATATTTTCAGTTTCATGAATATTTATATCATCATAATTGGTCAATTTATATTTAAAAGCCGGTATCAAATCGAGTTGATTAGCAAATAACGTAACAATTCCTGATATAAGTCCAATCAATTTAACATATAATTTGAAATAATTCTTCTTATAATCTGAATGATTAATATATTTAATCATTGGAGATGTCATTGAAATAAGAAATATGGCAGTTAAATTAGGTAAGTAAATAAAATTGGTAATAGAATTAGCCTTATGGAAAATATACCAAATATAATTCATGATAATTTCATTAAAGCTTTTACAATCATTAGCATCATAAACTTTATGTTTCATTTCATAATAATGATCCAAAATCCTTCTTTTAAATGAAGTTATCCCAAAAACTGCCATTAATCCTAAATTGTGATAACAATAATTCCGAAGTAATTTTAACCAATTAATTGATTGATGATTAATTGATAAGGTATAATTGATCCAAATTGGGTTTAAAAACCGAGATTTTATAAATGTTGATAAATATCTTTGATTTAATTTCAATCTGGTTGGTGTCAAATAATTCGATAGGATTTGGGCGAATAAGATAGGGAATATCACATAATGTTTCTGATTATATAATTGTCGAAGTTTTGATGATCTATAATAACTCAATTTAAAGTACCGAGAATAATTGGGTGAGACTAAGATTTGTGATCTTGATGGTGGATTTAATTCTGCCAAATAACTGGAGAAGATGTATACAATACCATAATCTGCTGGGATGGCAGGATTATCAATGATAGCACTGAAGAAGATCCCTGAGCTAATCAAATTGGCTAGTTTATAAATTCTGCGGTCCCGTGTTGCCTCATCGATAGGTCCTGGTTCTGATTTTGATCCTGTTCCTGTTCCTGGTCCTGTTCCTGGTCCTGTTCCTGGTCCTGTTCCTGATCTGGATCCCCTAAAAGCACCACTTTTATAGAGTAATTTCTTAATAACTGGATTCAAGGCTATGAAACTAGACCATTGTAAGGGTCTGTCTCTCTTCAACACTAATAAAATAATCACCCATTTTACCCATTTTCTGGCTGATGGATCAATTTGATCTAATTTACTCATGTTAATAAACTGTTAAATACCGCTTTCTAGTGGTTAGAGTTTCTCTAGTTCTCTGGTTATCTGGTGATCTAAGAGCCAAATTTCGAGGTCCAATTCCTCTTTAACTGTTTCCTGTTATAAATATCTACCAATTGGTGTGTCTTGGGTATCTCTTAGCACCACTATGATAAACGTCTATTCCCTATTCCTACTGGTTATCAATAGATTTAAACACCCTTTCGTGAATGTTTTTAGATTTAAATTTTACATAAAGCGCGCGCGCTCCTTCTTTTTCTCATATGATTTCGATAAGCCAGTTCCAGATAAGCGTTTAAGTACAGAACAATTTAACCAGTTAGGGGTATAAGTTGTTAACAAGATCACTTTTATCATCAACCTGAAGCTGTTAGTAAGCCGTTTATTTCATAAAATTAGTATCAGATAGTGAGAAACCCCACCGTTCTCCTGCCTCAAAGTGCCGTCAGCCGCATGGATTTAAAGCATGAACCATGAGTGAATCAGATATAAATAAGACTCCATCTCCCAGTAAAGATGATCCTAAAGTTCCATATAATGTCCAGAAACGAAAGACCACTCCTGTTAGCAGATCAGGGTCACTTAGGTCTAAAGGAATTGGATTGAATTTGGCGGTATCGCCTGTGTCTATAAGTCCTAATCAACATCATCATCAACAACAACAACAACAAGTCCATCATTATCATCATCACAACCAGACCCAAAACCACCACCCACTACGGTCAAATGATCCAATGCATGGCCATAACAGAGAACATTCTAGTTCTAGCACCACCAGTTACCTCCCACAGGTTCCTGAATCGATCGATTCTAGTGAGGCCACATCACCAAATCCTCATAGTAATGAAGACTTAAAGTATGATGTTCCATTACCTCCAATTAGAGATCTAATGAACCTTGACGTGGAAGAACAGTTACGGTTATTGGCTCTTAAAGAAATGTGTATAGTGGAAATTAAAGACAGTATTAGTAGTCTTAATAACAAATTATCCCATAATGAAAAAGAATTACATAAGTTGAGAGAGATCATACAAAAGCTGTTATATAATGAACTTAATGGTCAAAATGTGGGCCGTCAACGACAAAATAGTAATCCAAGAGATGAAGCAATAGCTAGTACTAAGAAAAACAGACGAAGGACATTATCGTTGACCTCGCGTAATCAAGCAGATGGTTCTTATAATGAAGATCTACTGCCCGGAAGTTCATATGATTATGCTCCTGAACTTGATGCACCAAGTCAATCTGATAGGGCTAGTAGTATTTGGAGTAATTTATCCAAGCCATTAAACTTGATTCAACAGTTTGATAATATGTTACAAGCTGAGTTTGAGAGATCATTAATTCCTCAATCATCAGCACAACAACCAGGATCTAGTTCTCAATTACATCCACACTCACATCCTTCTAAAAAGGATTATAAACCTCGAGTATCTGAAGATTCAAATTCAAGTTCCAGTTCAATACCATCGCCATTGAAATCGAAGTCAAACCGATTGGATCCCATCAATTTAGATCAATTCATTGAGGAGGATGATACTTTTGATGAGAACAAGGATGATCTCAATAGACCACCAAAAGAAGGTAATAGACCACATATTGAAAGTAACAGAAGACAAAATACTGGTAATGACGGTGGCAGTGGTCGTAATAGAGATGATATGATGCAAGCAGTTTCATCGAGCATTTGGTCATTTGTCAATGATGTTAGAACCAATGTATTGAATTCTCTTAATGATGAAGATGAGTCTACTAATACTATCCTACAAGATTCTAACCTTCAGGGACCTAATCATGGAACTGATACAATGTCGAATAGAGATAATGACCCTCATATATATAATCTAGATAATGGTTCTAGTGTTAGTGTAGAGAAAAAATCATTAATTGATGAAGAGGATTTCAATAAGATTTTGAATCTCAAAAAGGATTAAAAGAGTTATAATGACATTACTGAGGAAGTTAACAAATATACATATATATATACAAAGTATAATATAAAAAAATCTATTATCTAAAAAAATCCAGGTGATGATATAATCTATAGTTGTTCTAAAGAAGTATAAATCTATTATAAAGCAAAACAGGGTGTGAGTATATTAACATATTAGCATCACCTTCACCATCACTTTAATGTTAGTATTGTATGGTCGAATATATGGTCCTACTTTGACCCTCTATTACCAGCACCATCACCAAACCCATAAAATGGCCCCTCCAATTCCTTCTTCAACAATTCTATCAAATTCTTAAAATTCTTCGAATGGAAATAATTAGGACTTGGTAAATTATCAAATTGATTAACAGAAAAATCCAAGATTTGATCATTAGATAAATTATATTCTAATGGAATTGAATTATTTAATGGTGATAAATCTTTCACCGTTAACCTATCATTAGTTATTAATTGAGGTTGATCAAATGGCAACACCGCACAAAGCCATATTCTAGTTTTATAAATCTTAAAAAGTTCTTTAATTAATCCTCTAAAATCAATTCGTTTAAAATTAGCAAAATAATAAAAGATCAATTTTTTAAAGTCTGATTGATATTCAACATTTATCAATTGTAAATCATTAGATAGATTAAGTTCTTTGATTTTATTATAACAAGTGATGAATGCTTTCTTTTCTTCCAAGAATTTCCCACTAATTTTATGGATTTCTTTGGGAGTTGCAAACCTTAACACTTGTTTGGTGGGTAAAGTAATGATAAATTCATTATCTTCGTTAGCATGATTGTTAACAATAAAGGAAGCATTTAAATTGGTTGAATGAGTCCCACCAAATTTCTTTGGATTATTGGTACTGGTAGTAGCACTTGAAATATCATCATCAATAATATTTAACGATTTTAAATATTCAATCTTCTTCAAAAAGTTAAATAAAATTGCAAAATTCAAGTCAATCAATGGTTCTAAAATCATCACCAAATCTTTACCTCTATCACCATCAACTATCACCAAATCATTTTTTTGTAAATAAATATTAGAATGATTAGGATAGGAAAGTAAATCAAATTTCCCGTTTTTATTCATCACAAGACATAACACTTTATGATTAAATGTTAAATTATTTAAATTCTTAATAAATGTGACCAATTTTAAGATTTTCCCATTAGTTAATAAGGTTTTTAAATCTTTCAAAATTTCATTTCCTAAGCTAACGTTTTGAAAATATTTGGTGGTTTTATCAAAGAGAGCTTTCAAATCCGGAGATGCCACTAAATATTGATCTTTTAAAAGTAATCCATTATCTAATTTAATGTTACTATTGGTCAAATTATTAGTTGCATGTAAATGATTGTGGTTATTGATACCAGCGATATTGAATTGATTCATATGATTAAGTTGATTTAAATCAATGTCATTATTGATGAAATTATGGGGATGGGTTGAGTTTTGGCCATTGTTACCACCTCCAACACTGCCAACACTTCCAACATTACCAACACTACCAGCATTACCAACACTACCAGCATTACCAGCATTACCAACACTACCAGCATTACCAGCATTACCAGCATTACCTCCGTTATTACCTCCACTTCCACTACTACTACCACTACCACTGCCACCGTGATTTTGTCCATTGGTATAATGATGTGAGAATTTCATAGCATTAACATTCATCTGATAACTAAAAGGATCAGGAGAAAAATCTACCAATTGACTTGGTCTTCTACTTTGAAAATCATTGAAATTCGAATTCAAATTGAAATTATTAAAATTATCAGTCAAATGATTAATTGAGAAATTATTATAACCAGAATAATGACCAAGATTAAAATTATTTGACCTGTTTTCAGAAGTTGTATTATAATTAGTATTACAAGGATCATTTTCATGATAAGATTCTGGAATCACTGAAGGTTTTGATGATTGGGTTTGATGTGATTGTGATTGGGTTTGCGATTGGTTTTGAGGTTGTGATTGGGTTGATTGGGGTTGTGATTGTGGAATTTGTTGATTCAAATTTAAATATGGATAATCCATGGATCTAGTAAATGATTCAGCTGCATAACTTGGTCTTCTGGAACTAATATTTCCAACTCCTCCTTGCAATTCCAGTGGTAAATTAAAAGAATCCAATCGATTATTAAAAGGAATCATTTGAGGAGAGAAAGGATTAACCAATGGAGATGTTAACGGTAATTGAGTAAATCCATTGTTATTGTTATTATTAGTATTATTTTTAGTACCAGTAGTACCAGTAGTGGCAGTGGTATTAGCACTATGAATACTGGCATTATCACTAAAACTATTTCTTGTATCATCATCATCTCTTTTTCTAGTGATAAAATTAGAGGATGTATTATCAACATTATAGTGGTCAAAATCGATTCCTGAAAGATTTGATCCATCGGCAGTAGGCGATAATGAAGAATTAATAGAATTTTGATCTAAATTTGATAACTTATGAAATAAGATATCATTGAATTTGGAATTTTGATTGGGGGCATGATTGAAATTTATCCCATTTGAATTGGGAGGTAAGATGAATTTATCATCATCTGAAGGGTTTTTAATAGGATTAGAAGGGGGTTTTGAATTATCATTGGGGTTATTAGCATGATTATTGGTGGCCCCAGCACCACCACCACCACCACCCAGGTTCAAAAAATCCGGATGGTTAAGACTCATATGTATTGGCATTAACACTCCTAAGCCCAGATATTAACAGCAACTCGCTAGCAAACACACTTACTAGCAAACACCCTTATTATTAACAAACCAAACCAACAACTATTAAAAGAAAAACAAAAAGAGCCCCACTATTTTTTGGTTTAACAAGCACTTGAAAGACCCTAGCGAGCGCGGATTATGACAATCTACGGCTTTAATGATAGCAAAAGGACGCCAGGCAAACTAAAACAAACGGCAATAAATGGTCAGAATAACCCACTAAAGATGGATCCTAGAAGATTCGGTGTACAATGTCTAGTTATTTGAAGGATAATAACCCTATTTTACTAACGATTAGATGAGGAATTGTCGACCGTCAACAGGAAAAAAGGATGATTCGAGAACAAAAAAAAATGCGGCCCACCAGCGAGAACAACGAAAAATATGGGGTAATGTGAGGAAGGAGGCAGACAGAAAGGAGAGAGGAGTAAGGGGACCACCACTACTACGGGGAGGGTTAGAAGGGAGAGGTTGAGAGACGATGGGACTATTGGAGTATGATGGGATAAGGGATTAAGGGAGGCGGCTGGGGTTGGGGTTGTGAGTGTGAGTTCTGGGTACTGATTGTGATTGTTGAGAGGGGTGAATAAAAGAGTCATTCATGGTAATGGAAAACTAAGAGGGTCTATGGAGAAACACCAGAGACTCACTCACACAATCATCTTCAGTTGATGACAAGACCCTTAGCGGGGACTCAAAGGCTAGAAGTCGCGAACCAGAAGGACAAAACATTCATATGCTATGGGCCAATCGACCCACCACCGCAACCCAACTAGTTGACTCAGGTGGTACAGGCAACCGGTACCGAAAGGCCCAGAATGGCCCAATTGCTCCCGTCAATGGACCCACAACTTTTTGCCTATGACGTAGTGACACCCATCGCGAACTTTGGAGTGACAGCATATGACAATATTAAATGTCACACTATCAGATTACAATTAGCTCAGATTACAATTAGCTACATCAGGTAAATAGTATTTCATTTATTAACTATCCTTATATACATTCTTATCGATACATGATCATCCAAGGATATCCAGGACATCCAGTGATGTCCAGGGATACCCAAATAGACATCCAGAAACATGTATGACATCTAATAAAGGTCCTGGTACCTTTGAGCCACTCATCAATCATCCACTCATCAATCATCAATCATAAACCAGCCATCATGGGCCATTAATTCGAACTTGTTTCTTTCTGTTTCTGTGTTTCTTTCAAATTCTCTCTCTCTCTCTCCATCTCTCTCCATCTCTCTCCATCTCTTCATCTCTCTCTCTGTTTCTTTCAAATTCTCTCTCCCTCCCCTCATGGAGTGGTCTTTTTAGCAAACCCAGTTCCGGCTTTTGGTGGATAGTTTAAATCATCCCCTTCATCGGAATGATCACAAGTACACCAACTAGATTTTGGGGTTTGATCCATTACACTTGGAATATGACTTCCACATCCTTGCCATGATTTATGGTGACAAATACTACAAATAGCGGCCATACACATCTTGTTGAAATTAAGTAAAAAATAAAAGTTTATGAAAAATTGATAAGGAAAAAAAACAAAAACCACCACAGAGGGGGGGCAGTCAATTGGTATTTATAGTCAAGATTATCGATTTCCGAGGTAAAATACTCAGCCGATAAGTATGATATCATTAAATAGGAAGGAGATTGTGAATCAATGCACTTCCTTAATTTTCCGACTAGGATAATTAGATCCTCTATACTGAAACGGAAATTCCATGTATCCGAGGAACCTAACGATGGGGGATGGGGGTGATAGGTCGGTGTTTATGGGTGAATGACCGAGAGGGTGAGGGACGAGGTCGATGCCATAATGGGCCGACACCCGCAATAATTGTGGCCTTCTTCTTGGCCCTAACTCTCCCCTAACTCTCCCCCAACGCTCGTTTGTATATGTCTTATTCTCTCTCATTCTCTTCTCCTATATCTATACATGGTAATGTCCCAATTACCCTCCCCGTCTCATCTCCCCATCTCATCTCTCCATCTCATGTTGATTTCTTCTTGATTTCTTCTTGATTTCTTCTTGGTTTCTTCTTGACTTATATTACACCTATTTACCCATGACTATATAATTCCTTTTGTCATCGACTCGCCACCCAATCACTCATCTCCTCTCCTTTCCCTCCTATAGGTAGCCTGCACTCCACCAACCGGCCTCTGACTAAAAATTATTAATCATTTGCTTCCACCAACTTGTTCCCTATGAGCTTCAATCAAATCACCGTCTTCCAAATCCAAATCATCAGGAGTATTTTCTGGTCCAACTCTGGTCCCATCAACTAAAAATCTCAAGGTATCAATAGTCTTTCCTTGTCTTTTACAAAAAGCTTCCATCAATCTTTTCATGGGGGTGGATCTTTTAATCTTAAAGAAAATTTCAGCAGTACCGTCACTGACTTTTAAATTGATGTGAGTATCTGATTTTTCTTCTTTTGGGGTGTCTGACATTTTTGGTGGTGTTTGTTTATGATTAAACAGAAAAAATTAATTTTGTTCTGACATTTCTTCAACACTTTAGGACGACGCGCGCAGTTTTTATGAGGATGTTTTGATGGCTACAAGTGGATGGTATGGGCACGCCATACACATTTTGATGCACTATGCACTGACTATGCACCCTCATTATTTACCATGGTTGCAAATTCATTGGATTATACATCCAAAACTGAATCGCTGGTAATGGTATACGTTCATCAAGTCTCCACCTCCCTCATCAACAGTTCTCCCATACCCATTTCTCCATTTCTTCCCATATCTTCCCATATCCCTCCCTCCATTTCTTCCCACATCCCTCCCTCCATTTCTTCCCACATCCCTCCACTGCTTTATCTATTTGATGTCCTTGATCTGCACTTTTCATTATGAAACAAATCTGAAACGTCTCTGCTTTATTTATTTTATTGAATCATGCATGTTAATTCCTTCTGACTCACTCATCAATTATAAAAACTACCACATCGTCCTTGTCCTCCACAAATTAAACGATTCAATTTCTGTCAGATCCTCCATGTACGATCCTCCCAACTACCTTAACTATAAAGCTCAGCTAACCCAAATATGGTTCAATAAATATACCATCATTCTTGTGGTCATAATCTTTAAATTATATCTATTCAAATCATCGTTGGTCAAGTCAGTAGACGAAATCCATCAATATTATGATCAAACCACTGCTCAGTTCATTCAAATCAATAATCAACTTGTTAATTTACCTCATGCCTATTCAAAATTGGTTAATAGATTTTTGGTGAGTAACATCAACGATATGAAACTCCAGTGGATCACATTCATTACTGTTATGGTTACGATAATTATTAATGTGGTGGAGTTTGTAATTCGGCTATTCTTAGGCACTTTTATATGTTTATTCACAGAATTGATAGATGGATTCATTTCATTTGGATTTGATTTGATCAATGGAGTTTTAAAGGTGGTCAATGGGATCGTCCAAAAATCCACTCTGGTGATTTCAAATGCTTTAGAGGGTATTTCTTCTTTTATTGTTGATGGGGCTGATGGTATCAATCTGGTGGCTAGTTGGTTTCTGAATAATGATAATAGTGAGTTAATCAATACTCAACTGTTGATGCAAAATATCAATGATTCGGTGGCTAATTTAAATGATATCAGCTTACCATCTTCTGTTTTTAATGATTTGAATCTGCTTGAATCAAAAGTTCCAGACTTCGATTCTCTCCTTGATGATTCTTTGGATAGTTTGACTGATCCAATGAATAAATTGTTATTAGCAATCAATGAATCTACAGGATTCTCTAAACCACTTGAGATATCACAATTGAATTCCACTATTCCTTTACTTAATATTTCATGTGTAAACTGTTCTAGTTCTGTTGGTAATTCTTCAAGCAACACTTCAACAAACACTTCGTCCCTCTCAGATGATTCAATCTCAGCATTGGCTAAATTGACCAACCAGAACACCTCACAAGATCATTTCCAAGCCCTTAAATATTCCATCAATAAAGCATTCATAGTGATGCTAATTATCTTAGTCATCTTATCGGTGGTGATGGTTGTGGTGATGGCTATTAAAGAATATTTCAATTGGAAGAGAAAATATAATCTCTATGTGAGTTTGAATAATTTGACCTTGAATCAACAGTCTGAATTCACCATCTTGAATATCTTGAACATTTACTATAATAATCTCTTGTATTATTCAAGTAAATGGTTCGGTAATCCTACTAACGGGAATGAAATCACCTCCAATAAATCCAATGTCTACTGGCTTTTAAGTTACATTTCATCCACTTACTCCATGGATTTATTACTCATAGGATTAGCTGGTGGTCTTATGGTGCTCTTACAATACCTACTACTCACAGGTCTTAAGAATGGGTTGGATAATGGGGCAATCATGAAACTTAATGATCAATTCGGGGTTCAGCTCACTAACAGGATTGATTATAGTACCGATTTGTACATTAGCAATACCAATAAGTTTATTGTGACTGAGCAGAGCGATTTGAATCAACAATTATTTGGGGAAATCAAATCAACTGCTGGAGATTTCAGTGATTCTATTGATACATTTATTAGTAATTTAAATCAAACGGTTGTAGAACCATTTGTTGGTACTCCATTTGAAACAGCCGTTAATTCAATTGTGTACTGTGTAGTGACACGGAAATTGGTTATGGTCAATGATGGATTGGATTGGTTGAAGAATAATTTGACTATCAGTTTACCATTATTATCAAAGGATATGTTAGCAGATGTTTATGATTCTGGGGTTACTGATCTGCCTAATAGCTCAGCTAGTGAATTGAATAATCAATTGCTCCAATATATAAACCAAATAATCAAATTCTACACCAGTAGCTTGCTTACCGAAGTTTATGTGGTGATTGGAATTCTTGGGATCTGGGGGATCCAGGTTTGTATAGGAGTAATCATTTGGTGGTGGGCTAAACGAGATATCTCCATAGGTAATCCTAAACCTTTAAGCGTACAAGAGAAATTAAATTATGGAGTCCCCTTCAACGACTTGAAGACCCTTTGAAACTTGTAACATTTCATGTATTGATGATATAATATACATAGTAATATACGTACCCATGTGCCCAAGCACCAGAGGTTCACTTCTTATCCTTCTTAATTGGAGCAGGTTTCCTCCAGAAATATTGCTTATGAACTCTTCTACACGATCTAATACCACCATGACCTTTAATACTACTAACTAATTTAGGTCTCTCGGTATCATCATCTTGTTCAGGAATATAATAATACTCTTCTTCTAACGGTTTCCCTGCAGCATCTTTCCCTTGTCTAGATATAATTCCAATTGGTTGAGTATCAGCCAATATCTGTTTTAACTGGCCATTGGTTAAATCATTGATATTCCCACTGATATTTTTCAATATAGACATAGGGGTTGAAGATAATCTAGAAAACGCTAAATGGTTCACCAAAATGTTCTTGATACCTTGAATATCTTTAATTCCATCAAGTGATACCTCTGGTTCTGGAGTTTGTGATCTTGAATTTGTTTTGGAAGATGGTTTGAAATGGGAATCTTTGAGTGAATCTTGAGGAGTTGGTGTTCCTTCTTTAACTTGTTGTTGTAATTGATCTTTTACGGCTGGTTTTTTAGTTTTTGTGGACTTTTTAGGTTCTTCAGATTTGGATTTTTTGAAGGGTTTATGGGCAACATTGGTTTTATCACTCAACACAGATGATGATTTTTGAAATTTCTTCAAAGGAGTTGATTCTTCTGAAGTTATTTTGAAACTTCTTTTAGCAGGAGTACTTGGATGAACAAAGTTGGATTTGATGGGTGTTTCAGCTTGGGATTCACCCTTTTGGCTCCTATTCGTTTTGCCAAGGTCTTCGGATCCCTGTTTCATCGGAATCTCCTCATCGGTTTCTTCATCTTCACTATCAGTTCTTGGATTAAGAAGTAACAAGTGATTCTTAATCTCTACAATAATATTTGAAATTAATGGTAACCTAAGAATTTCTTTATGTCTAACTAAAAATTCAGTACAATTAGTTTCTAACTTGATAGAAGAATTTGATAATTCACCGCTAATTCTTTTCACTTCATTGGTCTCGATCTCATGTAGTTTATATATATTATCATTCAATTGAGTGACACCACAAGCTCTGGGGATAGTTATTCCAAATCCATTATGACCCAAGCATTCTATTTCAAGTTCATTAAGATGTTTAGTAACTTTAAGATGGTTTCTAGAAATAAATTTCTGTTTGGTTTTAATGGCAATATCACTGGTTTGGGAAGATCTTCCAATGATTAGCTGGGATTTATTCAATGGTATTTTGGTGATCTTAACGTCGGATCCGATTATATCTTTCATGATTGGTTTATCTACATGGAAGGAGATCTTTCTAGGTTGAGGTTCATCTTGTTGTGATTGCTCGTATTCTTCAGGCTCTTCAGGCTCTTCAGGTTCATAGTGGGGAGATGAAGACCTTGCTAGTGAAGATGATGGATTAGGAGTGGGATATTGAATGTCAAATCTTACTCTACCTCTATCATCAGCTTTTGGTTTAATATATTCTTTACCCTTGAGGGAGAAAGGGTCCTCGTTCTCTTTATCATCTCTCAATGGAGATGAAGGGGGGAATTGACTGGACATGATGGTCGAAGGATGGACTAGTAGAAAAGGAAATTTTTAAGAAGTGAGATTAATGCTGATGATAATGATTTGGAGTGTTTATGACTTGAGTGGTGTTTATATTTACGTACACGAATATATTTTGCAACCGATTGCGCGTTTTGTGTAATAAAGGAACAGGAAGAGAGGCATCATGGTGTATCATGGGTATATCAGGTGTATCTCATGTGCATATCACGTGCATGACCTGCCCTCTGCATCATGTGCGAATTATTGAGACTGGTCGTGTGCATCCCGTCTTTGTCGCGCAATTACCCATTAGGCCCCTTTTCTAACCCTAGCTGTGACTGTTTTTTCCCTCACCCATCCATTTTGTGTAATTTTCTCTCACAGTAGGACCTCTCACTCATCTGAAAAATTTCAATGAAAAAAAAAATTGTACAACTTTAACATCAATAATAATCAATCATGGGTAGTATGTAAAGATTACTTTAGTATACAATAGTATACATTTAGTATACATTCGGTATACATTCAAGGAGTTGGTATTGTTACAGTGTATTGAATCAGAGTAATGGAAGTGGAAATGGAAATGGAGCCGGTAATCATAACTGTCCTTCCATCATTAAAAGCAACCAGTTCTCTTAATCGAAATTTCCGATCATCATAAATTACCAACATCAATATCGTCACTATCATGGGTCCTTTACCAGGAGTAATAACTAGTAGTTGCCATAGAACCAATCAATAAGTTTTGGACCTGACTCCAACCCAGATTCCAACGTTGGATGATGGGGGAAAAAACACATCCACTAAATTTATAACCATGTAATGGCAATCCCATCCTAATCCTTTTTATTTCCAACATAATCCATTACACACGTATACACACATGATAACTACTTCGCTCTGTATAGATTAAGTACATATACTAACGCCTCATATAGAAGGTACTCCATCTTTAGGTAAAAGACATAACAAATCCCACACTTTATGTAAAAGATGTGGAGAAAGATCTTACCACGCTCAAAAGAAGACTTGTGCTTCTTGTGGTTACCCAGCTGCTAAAATGAGAAAATTTAACTGGGGAGCTAAAGCTAAAAGAAGAAGAACTACCGGAACTGGTCGTATGTCTTACTTAAAACATGTTTCCAGAAGATTTAAAAACGGGTTCCAAACTCAATAAATGTTTGTATAGATTAGCTACTTAATTTTCATCAATAAATATTTTATGTAAATTAACCATAAAGTTAGTTAAACCACTATATCCATCTCGTCAAATTCTTGATCAAACCCTTGATCAACCCCTTGTTGATATTCTCTAGTTTCATACCCATTCATATTTATATACAAATTATCTGCCACTTGTGGATCAGCACAATAACTTAAGATTTCTCTAGCTAATTCAACCGTTTCACTATCATACGGAAATTCTAATCCATTTGGATATTCACTTTCAACTTCTGCTATTATTGATTTATTATCAATTTGATCATTTATATTACTTAATTGTCTAGCCATTGATTCACAACATTCATTAAATATTCCTTGTTTATATCCCTTATGTCTCAAGGTACTAATTAATTCATTACCCATATTATTTAAAGAAGTTTCTGATATAAACGCAATTTTCAGTAACACTATTGATAATTCATTTAATGTAGTAGGATTGAATACTTCATTTAATTGACTCTTCTCATAATTAAATAAATAATTTAAAATTCTGATTAAACTTGAAATTATTTCAATTCTTAAACGAATTAATTTGGATCTTGGTGATCGAGTGATAAATTGTTGTTCAAAATTTATTACTCTAATAGTTAATTTAACTGTTTCTTTATCTTTTAAAATTTTGGTATCCATGGTATTAATTAAATAATTTTCAATCATTCCATTAATAGTTAATCGTAATTGTAAGTAATGAAATTCATGATTGTATTTGAGGGGATAATCTTGAATTAATGATTTATTTGACCTAAATTCAAACTGTATAGGATTTGGTAATGTTATTATTGGTTCACCTAATTCATTTACAATTTCAGGAATTAAACTATCAATCTTCTTAAAATCATTATTGTTCCCAATACATCGATTTAATCCATAAAACTGAAAGTCTTCTTTTATGGGGATTTCTAATAAACTAATCTTTATTAATGTTTGACAAATCATTGGTGATAATTTCCTATTTTTATTTCTTGACCTAATTTTCTCTTCATCTTCTTCTTCGTCTTCATCTTCTTCTGGTTGGTCCTCATCTTCATAATTATTTGGTTCATAAAAACTGTTCAAAATTTCAACTATATTATACAATACATTAATTTGACATATCCCTACCAAGGCTTCTGAATTCCGAGGTAATAATTGACTAATCAAATTTTCAATCCCATATTTATAAAATAGTTCTTCTTGTAATTGTTTCTTATTACTACAAAGAATCATTAATCTTTCAAGAATATCCATCCCACATATAACTAGAAACTTTTCAAGTAATAATTGTTGCTGATTTTTGTTATAATTGAAAAACTCTTGATCATCATTATTCAATTGATATTTATAAACATTAATGATTTTCATCACCACTTTAGTTAAATTAATTATAACTGATTGAGTTATTGCCAAGGGTTTAAATTCTAAAATCCCATGAACTAATGCCAATAAAAATGGTACTGATGTAATCAAATTTATATCTATCAATTGATTAATTAATGAACATAGAATCCCCGAAAATTTATCTAATAAGATATCTAATCTTAAATCTTTTTTCAGGATTAAATATTCTAAGATAATACTAGATAACGGCACTTTCCCCTTGATCTGATATTCATCAATTATTATTGTATCATTAATGGAGATTTTACTTAAATATTCCATGATAGTTCGATCACTACCATTAATACTTAATTTCCATATGAATTCAGTTAATAATGAAACATCATTCTGAACTCTAATAACTCTAGCTTCAACCAATCCTGTTGATTTGACCCCATTATCTCTTTTGTTATCATTATCATCAATTTTCCGTCTCTTTGGATATGAACTTCGAAGTTGATTATCAAGAAACTTCTTTTCATCTTCTAATTTCTCTATTGTAAACCGTAACATTTTCACCTGTTCATCCATTGAATCTTTCGATTGACTGAAATTATTCCGTAGTTTCATGGTCTCTTGGTGATTATTCATCTTAGCTTGGTTCAATTGGTCTCGTAAAATGGCTATTTCTCCATCGGCTTGGTATAGTTTATTTCGTACTTCTGGTGGTAATTGAGTGTAGTTGAGATCGGCTTGGCTATTAGTTGAAGACATCGGTTGTCTTTGGGCTTGAGTGAACGTTTGGGGTATCTGTTGATGCAATCTTGGGGTTTGGATGTCTGGGGTTTGTAGGTCTGGGGTTTGTAGGTCTGGGGTTTGGCGGTTGAATTGTTGAGATTGATATTGCATTGGTCTGGGGAATGATGATAAGTCATGGGGTTTGTCTATTCTGGTAACCACTGGAGTGGTAGCATTTTGTAGTGGTTGTGTGGTCTGTGGTTGTGTGGCCTGTGGTTGTGGTTGTGTTGCTTGCTGTTCATGTCGCCTTATACTCTCCAAAAACTCTTCATCATCGGAAAAATCATCACTCATGTCTATTAGTACTACTGCTACAACTAGCCTAAGGTTAAAGTAGTTATCGCGTTGATGATAATTTGATCGGTTGCGACACGTCGGTCTATGGGATTTTTTTGTGAGAAGAGATGAAAAGTTTTAAGAGAATTAGACAGTAAACTAATTTAATAAAGGTAATAATGGCCAACCCAACCAATAATCATAAAGATCAAAAGGTCGAATCCCCCAAAACCAACACCAACACCAGTGACAATGACAACACCAGTACCAACACCAGCAACAACAATAACAACAACAACACCACCAGTACTAGTACTACCAATAATGGAGATGCGAAAGAATCTAACAGTTCATTACCACCAGCATCGTTAGTTCCAGTTCAACCAACCGCCTTAACTTCTAAAGATAAAAACACTCAAAGATTAATAGTAGTATTATCCCAGGCCTGCTTGGAAACCCACAAAATCAACTCCAGTAACGGATCTGGTGGGGACAAATATGCATTATTGAATTGTGATGATCATCAAGGATTATTAAAGAAAATGGGTAGAGATATAGCTGAAGCAAGACCAGATATAACACATCAATGCTTATTAACATTATTGGACTCCCCTATAAATAAAGCTGGGAAACTACAAGTTTATATACAGACAGCCAGAGGAGTATTGATTGAAATTAATCCTTCAGTTAGAATCCCTAGAACCTTTAAAAGATTTAGTGGACTTATGGTTCAATTGTTACATAAATTGAGTATCAGATCAGTTAATTCTGAAGAACGGTTATTAAAGGTCATTAAAAACCCTATAACCGATCATTTACCTACCAAATGTAGAAAAATTACCTTATCATTTGATGCTAAAGTAAGAAGAGTTCAAGATTATGTGGAAACTTTAGATGAAGATGAAAGTATTTGTGTGTTTGTAGGGGCTATGGCAAGAGGTAAAGATAATTTTGCTGATGAATATGTTGATGAAAAAATTGGGGTATCTGATTATCCATTATCGGCTTCTGTAGCATGTTCTAAATTTTGTCATGGGTGTGAGGATGTATGGCAAATCTATTAATTCTTTTCTCGTGATTCATAGTTATATATATATTACATAGTCAATAATATTCAATTCGTTAAATGTAGTTTTGGTCAATTGTAATTGTTGCAATTTTTTAATCACATTTTTGATGGTTTGAGATTTTTTTTTTTTTTTTTTGGGTGCAAAATTTGAGACTTTTCAAATGGCTGTGAAATTCACAATTACAATTATCTACTTTTCACACTTATTGCTACTAAATTATATGGATTGCCAATGAAAATGGTTTCTATGGTTGAAGGGTTTCTATATGAATGTGTCTTGATTGTAAGCATCCCTTTTCAGTACCTTTTACAGCTCCTGAAGCACATTACTCCGGGACACTATCTCCTGAGATTCAAAGTTTCTGTGGGTGCAAATCGAGTATCATCCTCTACAAGTAAACCACTTGCTTCCAACTCCTCCACTCACAAGTACTATTTGAGAAGCCAGCGGAGCCAGAAAAGACGTCTGATCATTGTTCTTGATGACCTGGGGGACTTGATCTACACCATAGAAACACTTCTCTCTCAGCAACGTTTGTGGTCTATGTTCACTTATCCTGATAGAATGCTAGTTCTTACCATCAACTCGGGTAATTCTAATAAATATATTCAGTATCACAACAAATCATATGATAATAAATCAACTAAGGAAATCATCAAAGTTTTTAATAGATATGGGATTACTGATCGTGGACAAACGTTTCATCTATTAGAGAATCAACTCTATAGATGGGGATTAACTTCTAAATATCTTGAAAAAATCACTAATTGTAATACTGAGAAAGAGACTAAACTTCGAGTTGCAAAAGCCCGGTTAATGAGACGATTCAGACATGAAATGGAAATTTTGGTAGATGAAGATAATATACATAGAGAATTGGCTTTATCTACAGGGGTTTTATCTATGTTAACTCAATGGAACTGTGGTAATACCCGTGAGGTTGGTACATTTACTTCAAGATTTTTTGAAGAAACTTCCTCGTGATCTCACCAATTCCTTACTATTTGTATCCAGTTCTACCCTTACACCACCCCTTTTGCTTACTTAACTTATTTATTAACTCTAAAACAAACCGATATAAAATATACGAATTATACAAAAATATGAAACAAATAACTATTTATATAAATAACTGTACAATAATTAAAAGTGTAGCTTCTAGCTTCTAGGTCCCAACACCCATATCTCTATGAATCCATAACCCCTTCTTTACATAAAACCTTCTCAATCTCCTTAAACAAAGTAGTGGATGTAACTTTTGATCCTTTCACTCTAGCACAAACAATTTCAGACTTTTGATTTAAATCTCTTGGATTTATCTTTATTCTAAATTTACAACTCTTCAAATTGAAAGCATTGTGCTTAGATATAGCCCCTGTTATTATGTTGGAATAACCATCATTCTTTAAATTATTCAAACCAAAATTAGACCATGAATTCAATAATGCAAATAAGGCAGTAGACATTTCATGTTTTGGTAAAATGGTTCTAAATCTTTTGATTTCTGATAATGCATAATCATCTTCGGAACTATTAGATGAAAACCATTTGAAGAAGGAGCTTTGTTTTGGTTGTGCTTTTCTATCTTCAAATGAATGATCTCTAGAATTGGCTGGAGATGGTAATTGGGGATTATCGTCCATAGCCTTTTTGGTACCCCATGATAATTTTCTGAAGAAAGATTTGTTCTTTTTCTGATCAGGTTTATTAGTAGTATCTTCCAAAGGCATTGATTTTCCTCCTTTAAAATCTCCTCCTTTTGGTTGGAATTCTGATGGTTTACTAGCTGAGTTACCAGTAGCTTTTGGTTTTGAGGTATTAGGTTTGGAGTTATGAGGCTTACTACCTACTGCATCACTACTAGCATTAAGATTAGGTAATAACATAGATTCTGCACTTGGTTGCATTGACTTGGTCTTATAAGTGTTTCTGTTACTACTATCTTTAGTAGCTCTAGAATTTCTAGGGTCTCTAGAGCCTCTAGTATCTCTAGAATTTCTATCATACTGATTAGCAGCTTTACTCTTAGTAGGTGGTAATTTAATATTTTCGAATACTTTCGTTTCTCCTTCTTCATATTCATCCTCATTATCAAGTAATCCATTTCCTTTACCACGATATTCATCAGCTTCATCTTCTTCATCCTCATCACGATCCAATAACCCTCCATAATAATCTTCATCATCTTTATCATTACCACCTTGACTTTGTTTGCTTCTTCTTTTATCAACTTTAGTTGCAAAGGTTTCATCTGCTGCATCATATTTGGTCCCTTTTCCTTTACCATTACCACCAGAAATAGCTGGTAAATCTGGTAAATCTGATAATGGTCTATTATGACTAGGTTTAGAATATCTTCTAACGGTATTTGATCTACCACCAGCATAATAACTAGATCTTTTATTAGCAAGATGTTCATCGAAATCCATTATTGATCCTTCATCCAATGGTTCTTCATCATCATCTTCAAGAGTGTCTGGTAATCCAGCTCTATCTAATCTATCAGCAAAACTAGTTCTCATATGAGGCATTTTAGCGGTATCCTTATTAGCTTCGTCATGAACAATCGAATTCAAATCTCTATAACTTTCTTTAGTTGAATACATTGATAATACTGACAATCTCTTATTAGAATTAGTGAAATGTCTAGATTTCCTGGTAACATTAGGAATGTTAACATCCCCAATTAAAGTCTTTGGTTTTTGATTCTTCTTAGGAACCTCAATTGGTGCATCTCCTTTAACAATACCATTAATATTTAATTGAGAATTCAATAATCTAGACTTTCTAATTTCAGTTAAATATTCTTCACTTAAATCAGATCTTTCTAATTCATATTCTGGTAAGTTATATTGTTTTGATAATTTCTTGTAATTAGCTTCAGCGTCTTTTACAGAAATCATCGATTCTCTATTTTGTTTCTTATTAGCCTTGGTTGATTTTTTACTATCTTTATACTCAGCATCTAAAGCATCTTTGGCTCTATTTAATTCTTCATTTTCATAAGCTGCCCATAAAGGATCTAATCTTGATACAGGTCTTCTAGTCAACACTGGATGTTTTCTAGATTTTGGAATTGGCTGAGTAACTGATCTCTTTTTAATGTTTTCAATATCTTCAGGAGTTAATTCTTCATTTTTCTTAGCATCATCTCTACCGGCTCCTTCAGATATAGCTCTTAAATTAGAAGCTTGTGCTACTTTAGATTGTCTCTTAGGTTGACTTAATTCATTAGAATCAGTAGTAATTTCACTCTCAGAATTATTAGTATCATCTTTAATAAAGATAGATAATTTCTTGGATGACAATAAAGATCTTCTCTTTTGTCTTTTTCTTTGTTTAGCTAATTCTCTTCTGGCTCTAAGTTCAGCTTCATGTTTTTTCCGTTCAATTTCCATTAATCTTTCATACTCTTTGGCTTGTTTTTCTTCTTCATCTACCAAGTTTTCTTCATCTTCATTATAATCTTCTTGATTAAAAATCTTATCACAAAGCAGAGCAAAAGTGGCAGAAGTTCTTCTGGTTTGTTTATCCATATATTCCCAATCAGTTTCACCAGCTAATTTAGCATAAGTAGATAATAACTTAACAGTAATAGAATTACGTTTCAAACCACCATTCATTGATGCTCTTAATGATTTTCTATTAGATAACCTATTTTTAGATAATGATCTCATTAAAGAATTTCTCTTCTTTGGAGATTTTCCTGGGGATCTCATAGGAGATTTTGGAGAAGAAAAGTTGGCTGATTCCATTAAATCAGAATGATTTTGAGGATGATTAGCATTATAAGTCAGGATTCTCTTATAATGGTCCATACTGTCTTTGGAAGGTAATGGAGGAGGCATAGTTTTAGTCATTGGGTTATTTGGAGGAATATCTTTAGATTCTAAATCAGCACTATTATTATAACTATTATTACTTTGAGCAGAAACAATCTCATTATAAATATTTCTTGGAATAGCAGGTGGAGTAGAAGAGGAAGAATTATAAGCACCATAACCATAACCATTAGCATTAGCTTTTTCAGCAGGAGATTTATAAGGAGATCTTCTAGGAGATCCTCTATAAGGAGAATTATTATTATTATTATTATAACCAAACTTTCTTGGAGATGTTCTTGGGGATTTATATGGAGAACTTTTATAAGGAGAATTTTGAACACTTGAAGAAGCAGATATTCTACCACCAGTATTAATCATACTAGTTCTAACTCCATTTTTATATTGGAACAGAACGGGTCTATGACGAGAAGAAGAAGCAGAGATTTGACTAACTCTTTTCTTTCTAGGAGTACCTCTAACAGAATTATTTCTACCAACAATTCTACCATCATTGAAACCACCATTTTTATTATTGAGACCGGATGAATGGTTATTATTATTACTATTATGATTACCACCACCAATAGTATTAGATAATTGATCATCGTCTTGATTATGTCTATATCTTAATAATAAGGCGTAGAACGTCTTTTCAGGATTTTGACCATTAGTTAATAAAGACTTTATTATATCATCTTGAGATCTATCATTCCATAAAATCGTCAAATTTTGTAAAATTTGTTTATCAATATTTTTAATAGATCCTAAAGATTTATAAGCAGTTTGAGGATGAGGTAAACTTTTAACACTAATCAAATCTTCATTAGGAATTGGGTATTTATTTAATAAAGGATGGTTTAAAATCACATTAGTTTGAATTCTTTGATCAGGATTAACGGTTAACATTTTAGCAATTAAATCTTGAGCTTCAAAACTAATATCACTAGGCATTTCAAAAGATCCAGCTTGAACTTTAAGTAATAAATCTCTAATATTTTCATCATCAAAAGGTAATCTACCGGTCAATAAAGCAAATAAAATTACCCCACAAGACCAAACATCAGAAGCAAACCCATGATATTTTAATCCGCTTACAATTTCAGGAGCAGCATAATGAGGAGATCCACAACTAGTTTCTAATAATTTACCATTACTTTCTAAAGCAGCCATACCAAAATCCGCTAATTTAACATTTAAATTTGAATCCAATAATAAATTTTCTGGTTTCAAATCTCTATGACAAATCCCTAAAGCATGACAATAAGCAGTTCCTAAGATAATTTGTCTAAAATATTTAATGGCTTCAAACTCTTGTAATGGTCCTCTTTCCACCAACAAATCAAACAATTCTCCTCCTTCAACATATTCTAATACCAAATATAAATTCTTACTGGTTTCCCATACATCATATAATCTTAATACATTAGGATGAGTTAATAATTTCATAATAATAATTTCTCGTTCAATTCCATAAGGTAAACTACCTTCATTATTCGAGGTTCTAACCTCTTCTTCATCTAATTCGGATTTGGATACAACTTTAACCGCTGCTTTTTGTCCATTGAATTTATGAGTGGCTAATAAAACTCTACCAGTAGCTCCTCTACCTAAGGTTTTACCTAATTTCCATGGTCCTATGAATTGGGGATGACTATTAGCAGCCCCTGAAACTATCGACGAGGCAATAGATGGTTGTCTTGAATGATACGACATCAACGGATGGGTTATAAATGGATTATCTGACTTATTAACAAAAGGAATGAATGATGAACAAACTAAAGATTAAAAACGAAAGGACTGGGGATGGTTGAATACAATATACTCTAGGATATATCTAGTGGGAATGAAACAGGTGATAGTCACTAGTCAATTGTAGTACTATAGAACAAAAACCTAACAGCTAACAGCTAACAGCTAACAGTTAAAAAAAAAATAAATAATGATAATAATAATAATTTAACCACAGGTTGTTGAAAAAAGGAGTTTACAAATTGCCAAAAGTGCAAGGCCTCTCTCTTTTTTTACTATAATTTTTTATTGAGATTTTTTTTTTTTTTTTCAAAACAACGCGTAACGCGTTAGAGAAGATAGACGACTCCTTCCGATTGTCATGTTTCAAGAGTAATTGTAAGATACACGGTGTCGGTAGAGGGCTTGGGCGGAGGCGTGGGACAGAGGTATTGGCCAGTGAGACGAGGGATGGAGGTCGTGGGACAGTCTTTGAGGTTTAACCTATTGGGACAACCTATTGGGACGGAGTATGAGGTTGATGTATGAGGTTGATGTTTGAGGTTGATGTTTGAGAGTGTCCTTTTGGGATATCCTATTGCATGGTCAAATACACACTTGCGCAACCTAATTTCTCAATTAGTCAACTATTAGTATGTTTTGGGAATTAACTATGTACATCTGTATTTGAGTGATTAGAGTCTATATAAGTATGTAGTGTTCAGAACGGAGGTAGTACCCAGTACTGGGGGTACTCGATAACACGAAGAATATTGTGGAGCATATACAAGCATGGTTGTAAGACTTGATGGTTGTCTGTCTCCACGACTGTAACACTGGAATTGATATTGGCTTCATGGTGATCACAACAACCTGATGTGGTCAGTGGGTTTACAAATTGATCTGGTGAGTGGTAAGGCATGATAAGCTGTAAGCTGCTTATTTTAAAGTCCTGTCAGCTCTGTGACCTGTTAGCTCTGTGACCTGTTAGCTCTGTCAGCTGTTAGCTCTGTCAGCTGTTAACCCATACACCTCCTTACTAGCCATTGTACCACTAATATTCGATATCACGTGATACTCACCCTCAAACTATCCCCTAATATTATATCCCTATATCATTTATCATATCTAATTGTTTCAATATGTCATTCTCCAATTTCTTATCATTCACATTCTTCTCTTTTTGCTTATTCAAATCCTCTTGAAGCTTCTTAACATCCAATGCTTTGTTATCATTGGACTTATGAGGTTGTTCCATCAACGATTTAATAGTCTCAAATTCGTTCAAATTCTCATTCAACTTTTCGATTTTATGCTTGGTGGCCTTGGATTGATTCTTACCGATCTTCCCAGATTTACCTGACTTTCCAGATCTATCAGATTTAGTCTTCTTAGTAACCTTTTGAGGCCTCATTCTATTATGATATCACCACAATATTAAAATCTGTTGATGAGATGAGCATCCAAAAAAAAAAAAATCATAGTATGGAGAGTGCGAATCCCTCCAGAGATGAGATGGCCCATTAAAGAAAAAAAAAATTTCAAATCCACAACCTATACTTAAACTCCACCAACAGTACTATACACCATGGTGTCTACTCATAATCGTGATAAACCTTGGGATACCCCTGATATAGATAAATGGAATATTGAAGAATTCAAACCTGAAGACAACGCATCAGGACAAGCATTTGCAGAAGAATCAAGTTTTATGACATTATTTCCTAAATATAGAGAACAATATTTAAGATCAATTTGGAATGAATTAACGAGAGCATTAGATAAGTATCATATTGGCTGTCAATTAGATTTAGTAGAAGGATCTATGACCGTGAAAACTACCAGAAAAACTTTTGACCCGGCCATAATATTAAAAGCTAGAGATTTAATTAAATTATTAGCTAGATCAGTTCCATTCCCACAAGCAGTTAAAATTTTACAAGACGATATAGCAAGTGATGTTATAAAGATTGGGAATTTCGTTAGTAATAAAGATCGTTTTGTTAAAAGAAGACAAAGATTAGTAGGTCCAAATGGGAATACTCTTAAAGCTTTAGAATTATTAACTAATTGTTATATCTTAGTACAAGGAAATACTGTCAGTGCTATGGGTCCTTATAAAGGGTTAAAGAATGCCAGAAGAGTAGTAGAAGATTGTATGAGAAATGTTCATCCGATTTATCATATTAAAGAATTAATGATTAAACAAGAATTAAGTAAAAATCCTGAATTGGCTAATGAAGATTGGTCAAGGTTTTTACCTCAATTTAAGAAACGTAATGTTCAAAGAAAGAAATCTAAGAAACCAGAGAAGAAGGTTTACACTCCATTCCCACCTCAACAACAACCTAGAAAGGTTGATTTACAAATTGAAAGTGGGGAATATTTCTTGAAAAATCACGAAAAGAAGCAGAAACAAATGGATGAAAAGAAGGAAAAACAGCAAGAAAAAGTGGCCATAAGACAACAAGAACGAGAAAAAGATTATGAAGCCCCTGAAGAAGAATTGCATGAGAATCAGTTGAAGAAGGAGAGGAAAGAGAAGAAGGAGAAGAAAGAGAAGAAAGAGAAGAAAGAAAAGAAAAAGAGAAGTCACGAAGATAGTGAAGAGAAAGACTCTAAGAAGTCCAAGAAGTCCAAGAAGTCTGAAGATTAGGTAGTCTGGTATCTGAGTAGTCTGGTATCTGATAGGGTGTCTGGTATCTGAGAGGTAGTCTGGTATGGCTACTGTCACACGTCACACGCCACTGATGTCCCTTGACAGACTGTGCACCACTTCCTCAATGGTTCACCCGTTAATTAAGGTTATGTAGAAATGTAGATATTATTTGATTCGCTGTAGCCAAGCATATAAAGCCCTCTAACGACCAGGTCTCGCATTACCTGAATCAGCCTTGCCCCAATCCCGCACAAATCCCGCACAAATCTAGCACGAATCTCGCACAAATCCTGTAATCATTCTCCCTTTCCTGTACCATTTCCTCGTTCATCCTCAATATTCTCGATGAGCATTGTTCCAGGTAGTTTGTAAATAAATATTATTCCTGCACCTAGGCCATTTGTATTGATGAGCATTGCAACCACTGTTTATACAAATAGGATCAATTCATCAACTAACAGATCATTTGATCTGACTGATATTCCTTAGCATTGATCTATAATCCCCTCAACTCCTAGCTAATCCTATAGCTTCTACAAACATTTAAGGCTACTTACTTCAAAGTCATACTTATCCCTGCCCATTCCCATATGAGTCGACTTGATCTGTTGCTTTCCATAGTCGAGGGATTGGAGTCAAAGTCTAATTCACTTCTCCAAGGGTACAACGATTCCAACTCTCTCTTGGATAAAATCCTTGCTGGAAATGATCAGGTTTCAACATTTGATGTAAAAGTTGATGATGCTAATCGGCTCCTTCAGAAGAACTATCAGTTCACTAGTGAGTTTAATGAATTGGTATCTAAGGCCAGTTTATTTGAACATAGCTTTTTAAATAATGATTCGATCACCAATGATAATACGTTTAGGCACCTACGTGAAGAGTTTGACTACTTGAAGGCTAAGTTTAGTCCCGGTGGATGTGGGTTTAATGCCGGTGGATGTGGGTTTAATCCCAGTGGGTTTGTTGGTCCTGCTGGTCCTGCTGCTGCTGCTCGTCCTACTGGTGCTGATGATGTTGTCGGTGCTGATGATGTTGTCGGTGCTGACGATGTTGCCTGTGACCCCCTCGGTGGAATCCCTAAAGTCACATCAATTTCAAACTTGGACCTTAAGCCCATCAAATGTAAACCTCATAAAGTCTATAAAAAAAAATCCCGCTACAAGATTTCCAATATCTTTAATAATCCAATTTTAAACTCACCCGTCACTCCCATCACTGACCACCAGGTTGGCTACAGTAACACCTCCCAAGATCATGAAGTAAGCAATAGCACTGATTCCCTTGATAATATCATGGATTTAACCTATCCTCATAGTAATGATACTACTCCTGATATGGAATTTGATCAATTCCAAACATTCAATACTCCTATTGATATTAATGAAAAACCTTTCATGAATGATATTGATCATCACATGATCAACCACCAATTAACTGATAACCAATTGGGGGATAGAAAATTGGGTGGTTCTAGTGATGTTAACTTACTTCCTTGTGATTTGGATGACAATGAATCTACGTTGTCTGATCCTTTAGATCCTCCTGACTTGAATTTTGAACAATACTTAAGAAAATCTAGAATTAATTTGACTAAAGATAGTTATCCATTTATAATACGAAAGTCCATTAGTGATGCTAGTATTAATATAGACCATGATATCATTTCTCCTGAAACCTTATCAAATGATCTAACTTGCTCATCATTTGAAGATCACCATAATCAACAACAACCTTCTTCTTCATGTCCTGGTGCTGGTGCTGGCACTGCCACTGGTGCTGCTATCGAAGTCCCAAAAACTAATTTCAATTTCAAGTTTCATAATCCTATTGACAACGTTAAAACATCCCATGATTTCATGTCTCCCACTATTCAATCAATTCATTCCACCACCATGACATCATCTCCAAAAAGTAATTTATCTAATTCATTGAGTGAAAAATTATATTCTGATGCTTATTCAAATTGTCCAAATTCTTATGAGAACCTTCATGGAGGTTCTAATGGTAGTAACAATTCCATAAATAACCCCATTAAACTCCCGTCTTTTAGACTGCAACAATCCCCTTTCAAGTCCACCAGATCTGGATCTATATCAGAATCTGTTTTTGGGTCCGATTCCTTTTTAAGTAAAGTGATGAATTCAACCCCTTCTGGATCTGATCACTCGCAAATGAAACCTAATTCAAAGTCTGATTTACAACCTGGTATAGAACCAATTGTGGTTCCTGACTCCAAATCAACTCATAATAATTCTTCCTTTTCCTTATTTAACTTCATTGCATCTCCTGAAAAGACGAGGACGTATCCCAGAAGAGAAGACAGACCTCAAGATATATCTCAAGCTATACCCATAAACCATGACAAACCGCAACCCCGATCCCAACCACAACCTCCTTCTACTCCCAACAATAAACCCATTGTAGGAAAGTCCTTAACAGAAGGGTTTCTACAATTGATGTATTCTGAACCTTTTAGTCCATTACCTCCTAAACTCAATTCTACCCCTATTTTGACCCAATGTAGTCAAGAAAGTCTGGACCGTTCTAATTCAGATGGACCAATTAATCTAAGAAAAAAGAAGAGAAATCGGTTGAACGAGTTGAAATCTGTCCCAAAAACTACCCCTATATTAATACAAACTGATAATCATTATAAACGATTACCACCTCGTGTGAATAAAGGATCTTCTTCTTCATTGGTGGTAGACTCCAATAAATCATTTAAAGTTAAACATGGAGATGGTTCGATTTTCAAAAAACCTATAGTGCAACATTTTAGTACAAGATCTTTACAAGAGGCACTTAATACCAATTTTTCTTAAGAGTTTGTCTAATGGCTCAATACATCCATGAAATGGCTCGGTTGCCTCTCAACTCGAGTATTTATGGATCCCTTGTTTATGGGTCCCTTGTTTATGGATCCCTTGAAATACAATCTTTTGGCGTTTTTCTCCCTGTTTCCTTCTTTAATTCTACTTGACTAGTCTCTATGATTATGTATTATTTAATATAGACTTTTGATTTGTTACTATACACTTTAACGAGTTTTATTTTTGATGCAAATTTTGACGAATCTTTGGTACAAACTTTCTACTGGCCTGCAGCTTTGATAATTTAGGTTTCTTCTTTGACATAAAAGTAATAGAAGCTTTTGATCCTGATGCAGTTTTATATTGTTTGCTAACAGTAACACCACTAAATGAACTTCCAGTAGATGATTGACTGGATTTAAAAGATTTGATCATTGATGGTTTTCTTGTAGGTAACAATTCTTCATCAAAATCATCAAGATCTAAATCGGAATTATTCTCTTTATTGTTACTATCTTGGTCTTCTTCTTGATCATTATCGGTTTCAATTTCAATATCTTCTAATGGTCTCTTCCTCAAATTTGTTAATGATTTCATCTTTAAACTTTGTAAATCTTCTTCATCTTCTGAATCTGAAATATTATATTGGTAATTGGATTTCTTTTGTTCTAGCTCATATTCATTCACTGATTCTGTCAAGAATGATAATTTCTGTCTAATGAAATCTTCTCCAATCCGTGAACCAGTAGAAGACTTACTATTGATCTTACCAGCTCGTAACCTATTACCTTGCAGTGCCTCATCTTGCAGTTTTCGATCTTCATCGTTATCATTATCTTCTTCCTCTTCTTCTTTTTCTTCTTCTTCGTCGTCATCATCAAGATGAATCTTTAAACTTTTATTATCAATATCCTCTTGAATAGAATCAAAAAATGCCTTCGATTTATCGGTTTTATACTTAGAAAGAGACTGATTCATTTGTTGTAATTTCAATCGTTGTTCTTTCATTTTCTGTTTCCGATAGTTCAATAAGATCTCATCTTCTTCATCACTTAATTCAATATCAAAGCCATTGGATTTCTTGACTAATTTATGGTTCTTAACATCATCAATCAATTTTTCTAATTCCTTCCGATCTTTGATTTTATATTCTTCCATAAACTTATTCCTGATTTCTTCATCATTTAAATCGATATTGAGATCATTATCAATCATTCGTTCATCTTCACTATCGGGCCTATCTTCTTCAAGTTCTCCATCTTTACCACCAAGTCCTGCCCATTCATCTTCACTTTCTTCGGCTTCTCCTTCAATGATTCGATTATACCCTTTACGTTCCATTTCTTTACGTCTTTGTAAAAGTTTCAATTCTCTTTTACGAATCTTGGCCTCATATTGTTTGATTCTTTCTTGAATCTGTTCTTCTGATTCAGCTGGTGTTTGCTCTCCTTCTTCTTCCATGTCTGATAGACGGTTAATCTCGATTTGTCTTCTACCATTACGGACTCCTTTAGGTGTTATATCATCCTCTTCTTCTTCTTCTTCTTCTTCTTCTTCTTCAATAATAGAAACTTTATCATGGTCTAATAATTGAGTGGCCTTGTCAATTTGGGTACTATGTGATAATGTGGTATCTGCTTGGGTTGTTTCATCCTTTTGGGTTATATCTACTTGAGTAGAATGATGACATTGGCTATTAATCACTTGGGTAGATTTGTCTATATGACTAATGCTATCTAACTGTGTTGACTTTGTTATCAGTTGAGATGGATCCAAATCGAGTGTAAAACTTTGATTATTGATTTGTGATGGTGGGATTTCTTCAAGGGTATCTTCATTATCTTGATCACCTAGTGAATCATTCAAAGGTTCTAAATCTTTAAATAATTGAGAATTATGGAACGATAACTCTTTGGAATCATCCTTATAACCAATAGATGTTTCCTCTTCGTTATCAGAATTATCATTTGGATGTTCTTGAGTCTGGTCTTGTTCTTTTGGTTCTTCTGTTTCTTCTTGACTATCCTCTTGATTTTCTTCTTGACTCTCTTCTTGACTCTCTTCTCCTTCATCTACTTCTTCGGCTCCTGATAATTCAAATTCACTATTAGGAACTTCACTCTCATCCCAATCATCAAAATTCCCTTCCCCTTCTTCCCCATCATTGTAATCTCCATCTTCATCATCTGCATTATCACCAGATTTATTCTTACCTAATAATGCTAGTCTAGCTTGTTGTTTTAATTTCTCTTGTTTACGGATCTTTCTAGCTCTTTCAATTTCACGTTCCAATAAAGACCCCATAATTTCTTCATTTTTTTCTTCTTCAACTTCTTCGAAATCTTTATTAGGATTGGCATTCAATTGGTTAATATTCAAATTAAATAACTTTTTCAAATAATGGTGACCTTTAGCATCCAATTTCCCATTTTTATAATGCTTGTTGAATTTAGAAATATTAGCTCTAAGAAATTTTTGCTTGATTGATAATTTTAAATCTTTGGTCAAATCAGGGATTTCCAACCCATCATTATCCAAATCGATTTCATTATATTGTTTCAAGCTTTGTTTATAGAGTTCAATGGGATTCTTATTAATAGTGGATGACTTGGATGTTTCGTGTATGGGGGACGTAACAGGACTACTAACTCTTAAACCATCGTCATCATCATTATCGTTATCATTATCATTATCATCGTCATCGTCATTATCATCATTACTTCTATGGCCATTTTCTTTCAGGTTTGAATCTGGCCCCAGTTTCTTGTTCTCAGATTTGTCAAATTCGTTTGTAAAGGCATTAACAAAACTAGCAGCAGAGAATTTCTTTGACCCTTTTGTCTTGGAACCATTATTAATATTGTCAAAGAATTGCTCTTTCTTTTGGTTATCTATGAATTGTTGAGCTTCATTCAACTGGCGAGTAGCTGACTTTTTATTATGAGTAAATGGGCTTATAGTAGACTCATTAAATTCGTCATTTTCTTCGTCGGTCAAAGTGACGTTAGAGATGTCATGTTCAAGTTGTTGTCTTTTGAGATCACGGTCTTTCTTTTTTTGTTCAATGAGTAACTTTGTTTTGTCATGGAGGGATAAGGAGTCGGTGGTGGGAGATTCGGGTATAGGGTTCACCTGTTGAGTGTGATCTACTTGTTGAGTGGAATTTACTCGTTGAGTCTGATCTACCTGTTGAGTGTGATCTACCCGTTGAGTGGCATCTACCCGTTGAGTGGAATCTACTCGTTGAGTGGATGATTGAGTGCCAACCTTCTGAGTAGAATCCATTCCCTGATTACCGCCACCTTGGGACATGTTTTGAGTGCCAATCTCAGACTCATCAATCTCTAATTGTGGTAAATGAATATCTTGTATCACCTGTGTATCAGTCAGCTCAGAGGGTTTTGCATTTATCCTATTTCTAATAGCAGCTAATTTATCAAGTAAAAAGGAATTTTCTTGTTTATTACCACTTGGCTTTAAACCATTAAGATCTGATTCACCATCATTATCAGCATTATCATCACTACCATCTGAGTCAAGATCTGATTGTTCATGATCCCCATCAGCACCGGCACTTCCATCCGACTCATCACTATCGCTTGAGTTATCTACTTGTCTAACCACCTGGGTGTCATATGTCACCTTGGGAGCCTGTATCTCTTCAATCTGTTCCAATAAGTCCATGCTTGTAAAGATACTTTCAAGTAGAAAAAAACATCACTTTGTATACTCCAACGCGAGAGCTGCAAAATAATTGAAAATCGCGTTGGTGTTTAATTGTCAATTGCTGACATAATTAAGGGACTCAACAGACTTGGCCTTATTTTCCCACCCGAAGCGCCTTTGGCCCTAAACGAGCACTGTCGCCTCAAATAGGCCTCACATGCTCGTATAAACAAAAAAAAACGTTTTTTATCGGTACCGAATCCGACTCGAGACCGGCGTCCAATAACCACTATATCTGATACACTGATACACTAGCTACCAGGGATTCCAGGTATGCCACCCATGCCATGTATACCATCCTCATGTCAGGCTCTTGTCCCACCCCTCCCCAACAATATCCTACCTAACCCTAATCCGCCACCTTTACTCTCATACCCTCATCACATCTTCCTATGGTCCTCCAACCACCCCCCCTCAGACCCGTTGAATTGACTCCTATTAAAAACTAACCCTCGTGCGATTTTGTGTAACATTGACCGGTCGCTATAAAAATCAACCACTATTCCAACAAAACGAAAATTTTTCAATTAATATAAACCACCCCCCACACTGACACCTACTACTTGGTTTCATTACATTCATTAACTAATAAACATGTCTGTTGAAAAATTCTTATTTACCTCTGAATCTGTTGGTGAAGGACACCCAGATAAAATTTGTGATCAAGTCTCCGATGCTATCTTAGATGCTTGTTTAGCAGTTGATCCATTATCAAAAGTTGCTTGTGAAACTGCCAGTAAAACTGGGATGATTATGGTATTTGGAGAAATCACTACCAAAGCTCAATTAGATTACCAAAAAATCATTAGAGACACTATTAAACATATTGGATATGATGATTCTGCTAAAGGATTTGATTATAAAACTTGTAATGTTTTGGTAGCTATTGAACAACAATCTGGTGATATTGCTCAAGGATTACATTATGAAAAAGCTTTAGAAGAATTAGGAGCTGGTGATCAAGGGATTATGTTTGGTTATGCCACTGATGAAACCGAAGAAAAATTACCATTAACCATTTTATTAGCTCATAAATTAAATGATGCTTTAGCTACTGCTAGAAGATCTGGAGAATTACCATGGTTAAGACCTGATACCAAAACTCAAGTTACTGTTGAATATCAAAAAGATGGTGGAGCTGTTATTCCTTTAAGAGTTGATACTGTGGTTATTTCTGCTCAACATGCTGACGAAATTACTACTGAAGATATAATAACTGAATTAACTGAAAAAATTGTTAAAAAAGTTATTCCAAGTAATTTATTAGATGATAAGACTGTTTATCATATCCAACCATCTGGTAGATTTGTCATTGGTGGTCCTCAAGGGGATGCTGGTTTAACTGGTAGAAAGATTATTGTTGATACTTATGGTGGTTGGGGTGCTCATGGTGGTGGTGCTTTTAGTGGTAAAGATTTCTCTAAAGTTGATAGATCTGCTGCTTATGCGGCTAGATGGGTTGCTAAATCTTTAGTTCATTCTAAATTAGCTAAAAGAGCTTTAGTTCAATTCTCTTATGCCATTGGGGTTGCCGAACCTTTATCTGTTCATGTTGATACTTATGGTACTTCTGATTTATCTTCTGAAAAATTAGTTGAAATCATCAAGGCTAACTTTGATTTAAGACCTGGTGTTATTGTTAAACAATTAGATTTAGCTAAACCAATCTATTTCAAGACTGCTTCTTATGGTCATTTCACTAATCAAGAAAATTCTTGGGAAAAACCTAAAGATTTAAAGTATTAGATTGAGTATTAGATTCACGTGATCCACTAATGTCTGTGATCCACTAACGTTTGTGATCCACTATCATCTAATTCTTATTTTTTATATTTGTTGTTGTTTTGCTATAATTATGTTTTGTTTTATTTTGCTATGTTAGCTGTTTGGTTGAAATTACTTAATGATTAATGTAATGACTCGATTGGATAACGTTCAACCCGTTATCTGATGACCGAAAAGAAAATTATTGAAATGGTTTACATTTTGTTTTTTAAAGAGAAAGAAAGAGAAAGAAAGAGAAAAAGCTGGTGAATGGATGGCTGGTGTAGGGGTGTTTTTTTTATCAATTATTCATATGTAGTGTTAGTATTATGATGTTAGTTTTTTATTAGTTTATTTTTTATTTGGGGTTTATATTAGGATAGAGTTTGCATTAATTAGGGTTCCTCAACGGACAAGTATTTTAATTAAATAATAGAAGTTATTATATTGTAGATGGAGTGGGAAGGGGATGTTTCAGTAGAGGTTGTACGAGTGGTAGTGGAAGGTGGAAGGCTCGACTGCTAAGTGCTCGACTGCTAAGTGCTCGACTGCTAAGTGCTCGACTGCTAAGTGCTCGACTGCTTAGTGCTCGACTAAGTGCCCGACTGCTTAACTCTCTTCTCTCTTGTCCTTTCACTCATCTCCCATCTTCTATCTCCCATCTCCCATCCTCCATGAACACTTCCATCGACAAATCCTTAACCATAGCCGGTAATGATTACCATGTCATTATCAATAAATCATCCACAAAAAATGCCCCCTTGTTCATCTACATCAATAAAATCACCGAATTCACAAAGTTCGGTGGTTACATCTACTCCATAAATGACCCAAATCATAATGATAAAGTATACCAAATGGTTCTTAAATCTGGTGATAATGAAGAGATGGCCAAAAACTTAAGTCAGTTAATGTGCCGAAAACATAGAGTCCCTACTTATTGTAACGTCAATAACATGAGCCATATGGATTATCCAATGGTATTAATGGAATTGAATCAGCTCCTAAAAGACATTTAAATTAAATACAACATCGTTTATTAACAACCTAATTTGGTAAAATATCTGAATTGTTTTCCCGTGGTAAATTACATTCTTCGTCAGATAATCCAGGAAAGTATTTAAAGTAAATTGTATAAGCACAACCACCTCCAATTAATAATCCAAACATAATATCTTCTACATGATGTCTATAATCTAAAGATCTTGAAATAGCTATGAATAATGCCATCAATATATAACTCCAACTTAATAATTGTAAGTGGATTGGCTTTGTCCAATCAAATAATTTAAATTGACCATTTAACCAAAGACATAAAAATAAACATCCACACATTGATAATGATGAATGTCCTGAAGGACACGATTTAAACCCATCATTTAATATGAATTTATTGGTTTGAGAACAACTATCTATGTTAACATAAACATCAAAGGGGGTATTAGGTAATGGTACACATCTAGCTAAGAAATCTGGTCTTGGTCTTGAGATCCAAATCTTTAATACATCGGTGATAAATCCAGTGAGAACAAATGCCATTAGCATCGATAAAAAGCTGACATGAACTAAATGACTCATTTGATACATATTATACCGGTACTTGCTAAATACTGTAATGGCCATAACCACCACAGGAATTAAAAATACTAAGAAATATAATCTGATATCGGTGATTATTTGATGAGTGGTGAAGGAATGTTGAATGGTAGAATCATTTAATTTGAAGTCTCTTAAGTACGCAGGAGCCAATTCTAAATATACAATGAATACACATGCGATGACAATTGTAACGATCCAATCTTTTGAGTACTTTTTAGCTTCTCTAACTAGACTTTGAAGCATGGTAGAGTGATGGATCTTGATGTTGAGTGAGTGGTAAATGGGTTGAATGGGGATGGCTTTGTTAGTGCGAACAATGGACAATAACGCGGGTGGGTTTGGTGGTGGTGCTGGTAATGAAGGCTGGTCGGTCAGTTGACATTGGTTGCAATCAACTCTACAAAAAAATCTACAACTAATCAGTAATCATTATCTAAAGAAATATTATTAATATCTATGCTACATAACGTTAAACCTCTATAAAGAGACGAGAAACAGAAAGAAAAAAACCAATCGTTTTATTTTTTGTTTTTCCTTTTTAAAAGAACTTAAACTTGATCTCTCTTTTCATTAGAAGAGCTATCATTATGTTGTTCAATAAATCTATCTCTAGCTAATTTGGTGACATCAACTTCACCATGGTATTTTTCACAAATTTCTTCTAAAGTCATTCTCTTGGTTTCTGGTAATAAAGCAGTGGTGAAAACTCCTAACAACATGAATAAGGCAAAAATTTCCATAACATGAGGAAGGAAACAATTTTGATTATCAGCAGAACATCCATGATCTACTAAAGTACCAATACAAGTTTGAGCAACAATAGCACCAACTTTACCGGTACCAGCACTTAACCCGTGAGCAGTACCACGATATCTGGTTGGATAAATTTCCCCTGGAATAATAAAAGTGGTAGCATTAGGACCGAAATTTTGGAAAAATTGACAAACCACATATAATCCTAATAATCCATTAGATGATAATTTGTGATAACCAAATCCAATACCACAGAATAAAGCAGTTAAAATAATAAAAGTAAAGAATTGGATATTTCTTCTACCAAGGGTATCAACGGTGGCAATAGAAACCCAATAACCTGGTAAAGAACCAGCACAAACTAAAATCAAATTACCGGCAGCGGAATCATATAATTTGGCATAAATGTTATCTTTAGAAGCATAACCAATAGTTTGTAAAATAACAGCGGTGTTTAACCCTAACCCATAAAAGGCAATATCTAACATAAACCATGAACCAGCAGTACCAATTAAAATTTTACCATATTTCCATTGAGAGAAATGATGAATGAAATCTTTGAATGAAGCTTTTGGAGGAGTTAAAGCTTTTAATTCTTGTTCAATCATTTCAGGATCTTGAGCTTTAAGGGATAAATCCTGTATTTCTTCAACATCTAAACTATATCTAGGAGATTCAGCAATGGTTAAACGGTAGTATAAAGCAATACAACCAGGAACAGCACCAAATCCAATAATAATTCTCCACATTTGATCACAAGCTTGTTTACAAGCAGGACCACATTCACTAGCGTCTTTAGCATTGATTAAATCATCTTTATAACCAGCAACACAAATCATGGCCACAATACCGGCTAATAATTGACCTAAACCTTGATTTGAAAAAACACCAGCCATAACAGCACCTCTCCATTTAGTAGTAGAGAATTCTGATGAAATAATTGATGACATTGGATAATCACCACCAATACCCATTCCCATAATAATTCTGAAAAACGTAAAAATGGCCACAAAATTAATGGCAGGAGAATCCCCTAAGGTACATTGAGCAATAGTTGCCAGAATAATAACAATCAATTCTAAACCATATATTTTTTTTCTACCAACAACATCCCCCATAATACCAAAACTAACTTGTCCAATAACAGCACCGACTGAAGTAGAAACCTTAATTAAAGTGTTAGAAGAGGAAGGAATTTCCCCATCCCAAAATACATAAGCCAACATGGCAGACCCTAAATTAATAGAGAAAAGATCATAGGAATCAGTTAAAAACCCAACCCCAGCAATCATAATCATTTTAAGTTGAGTCCATCCGAATCCAGCTTTATCAATTTCTTCTAAAGCTAATCTTCTTCTTTCAATTGGGTCTTCAATATGAGCAAATTTCCCAGCATAATCTTTGAAGGCAGTTTTACCTCCCAGGGTACTGACTTGTTGTGCAGTTACTTCATGTGTTGTTTCCATCATCTTTGGTGTGAGTTGATTAATGGGTAATTCTATCAAGAAGAGTTAGAGTAGAAACAAAGAAAAAAAAAAACCTCTTCATTTTTAAGGAAATTTACATTATTTTATAAGGCTCGGCACCCTCGAAAAAAAAAAAAGAAACAACAAGTAAAATTAGCACGTTCCAAATAAAAAGGCCCAGGTGCTAAATAAGCCACCAAATAAATTGGATCCGTGTACTGTTTTAGAGACAGTTGCAAAAATGCCTTAGATCCATTTACCAAAAGAGTGGAGACGTGAGTTTGGGTTTTAAGTTTATAGAGACAGAGAGGAATTATCATTTCTTTGGCCCCCAAAAATGGTCCCTTAAAACCTTGGCTGCCAATATGCAAGCTATCAACTAAACGGTCTGTCAACATGTAAGAATCTGTCAAGAAAAATTCTGACATGCTTTCATAAAGAGATCTGACAGAATTGAAGGATGTAGTGATATTTCTTGACCTCGTGTGAGCTTTAAACATTGTTGATGAACGTGGGCTTGTTGGTAAGGGGAGGCTTTAACAGATACCAGCCCAAGAGATTTTACGATGTAGGCACTCCCCTAATAGGAAGCGAGTGCAACCACGTTTCATGGTAGACACACTCTAATTAATTAATTAATTAATTTTATGTGCATGCGATGAGCAAACCGCAATTGGCAATAACTGGAGGAGTGATGGTATCACGTGACCACATTATTCTCGCTAATGCTGCACAAAAAAAATAATTGCCGGTAATAAATATGGCAATCAACGGTTTTAGGTTAACTAGTAGAGTAATCGTTGAACGTGGTGGTTGGCGGGCTTATTGATGCATTTATTGATGCATTCATTGACACGTTTTTCAACTCCGTTAGAACAATGTAATTAATTTACGAACGATCGGTAAGCCATTGGTGACAATAGGAGAGACGATAAGATCTGGCTCCATTGACAGAAATGGCATAGTAATTAGTATTTGGTCTAGTGAGGTGAGACCACGAAGTGAGAGGGTAACTAGGAGGTTACCAGGTGCCACTCCAGGTGCCACTCCAGTCGCCACTCCAGTCGCCAGTGACCAGATACCACTGCAAGTGCTAGGAAGTAGGTGCTAGTTACCTAGTCCCATGTCCAGTGGAGTTTTGCATTGGGTCTCTTAAATGAATCAGTATCTTGCGCAACATCCCACTTGAACAGAAATGTGTAATCTTGATTCTGTACTCATTTGGAATACACTCGCTACACAACTGTATTACTCCTTCTAGCAGCCAAACTCTGTTAACAAATTACTGGCCCCATCATTTTCGCACATTTTTGCATATTTTTGCATATTTCGCATATTTTGCATATTTTGCAACCTTTACAAATTACAGTGAACAGAATTAATATATTGAACTTTTGAGTTGAAAATCTAAACTATATCAGATCAAGAGTTTTAGAATAACCCTACCAATAAAGCAATAATAGTAAATAATCTATTGGCTTTTAAAGAAGAACCAAGGTCTGAAGAGCTAGAGGGATCAGTGGAGTCAGTGGAGTTTGTGGGCTCAGGGGATCCAGTGGACTCAGTAGAATCACTCTTATCACCCTTATTATTCTTATCACCCTTATCACCCTTATCACCATCTGCATTCTGCTCCTTCAACAGCGAGTAATCACTAGTTTCATCAATATCAATAATATTATGTTTGTCACTCTTACTTAATTCAGCCATAGACACGGTAAAATCTTCCATATCCACAGCCACATAATAGTTTTTAAAGAATCCAGACCCCACATAAATGATATCATCTTCGTTTCTATTCAGGGCAAATATTCCTGGACAATGATGATCGAAATCATTAAGATTAGCATTAATTTCATAATCATCCATCTTCAAACTAAAGCTAACATTACTAAGATATCCCTCGCCAGGTGGAAAACTTAAGCAAGAACCTCCTGGATTTAATATTCCAAGAAAGTCCTCATATATTGAAGGAGGAAGATATGATAGTGTTTCAGTTGGAAGCATAATAACTGAATAGTTGGAAATATCATAAGACCAGTATATTTCCGAAGAATTATACACATCTAATTTATCAATATTAATTCCAAGAGCACTAGGTTCAGTAAGACCTGAATCCTTGAAATTATTAACCAAATCAAATGTTTTTAATTCCCCCTGATATTGTTCTAAATCCACTGATCCTAATAATAAAGTTCCATGACCATAATAATCATCACCAGGATTAAAATAAATTGAATACATCATTTTATCAATCACCCCAGAATTTTTTAATTTCAATGGGAAATTTTCATAAACATAACCATCAGGTTTTACTTTATAATCATAGTCACAATTAGTATATTCAAGACTTGGAAACCCCAATCCCAACAGTGGAATTCTCTCATAAGTATCATTTAATACTGCGAAATTAAAATCTGATAAAATTTCTGTTCCATTGGCATCTTTCAAAGTATCATATCCATAATAGCCACTCAGAATATTAGTTATATTATTCCCAAGTCTAAATTCGGGTGCTGATTCATTTTTAGTAAATGAATCGGTTCCGTGTATAGGATCAACGTAACCTTGAACAGTACAATAGTCCAAATAAAAGCTCCTATCATCCGCCCAAGGATCCGTAGAGATTGAAGTGATTGTGGATCCGTATTCATTTGTTGTTGGGGAGGTTGTAGTTTGAACCGGGGTCACTGTTGATCCTAATGAGTCTGTTGGCAATGTACTATAATAAAACACAAAATCGTATTGAGGTCCAACATTACATTTGAGATTATCTTGACCATCTTGTACATTTTTGTCACCAGCATTTATCCAAGAATCAGCATTTAAGCAATCAATACCGAATTGTTTCACTAAAGGATCTGAACCAATTTGAAATGAAGCTCTAAGTTTTGAAGTAATAACGGAACCATAATAACTTACTGGGATGTTAACATCTTTATCATGAGTTCCATCTCTTTTGTGATTTAACGGCAGGGTTGATTCTCGTTCAAGGGTGAGATCCAACTGTAATCCTTTAATGATAGTAGAACATGTCAAGATTAAAGCGAAGAAAAGCATTTTATTGATTAAACAAGAAGAGAAATTTTTCGTATAATTCCTGCAATGAGAAAAGTCGACAAATCCTGCATGGGACCTTGGCGTAGGAAATAGGATTAGTGAAGAGGTGAAGAGGTGAAGAGGTGACGAGGTGAAGAGGTGACGAGGTGACGAGGTGATGAAGTAGGAGATAGTATGCCTGTGGTGTGACTGTGGTAACATGACTCACGCCTGGAATACTGAACCCATGGTGAATAGATCCAGGAATGGCCTCAGGATGAATGGCCTCAGGATGAATGGACCTTACATCCTTCCACCCTAATAACCACGCCATAGCTCATACCCAATTCATAACTGTGTCATTATCAGTCACTATCAATCACTATCGACCATTATCCATCATGATCCCTTCATTATCATCCTTTCACCCTCGTAAATTCAGGTCCCATCAATGCTCAAACACCCTAGTTCCTCTAGTCCGATGATCACCTGACTACTTCATTCATATCTAATTATAAATAGACGTTGTTCCTGAATCCTCGAGGAATCCACTGGACCGAAATTCCTGCACACGACCGATTACTCATAATTGGTTAGACCTTGACCATCACTTGACCATAACTTTAACTTGACCATAACTTAATTATCCCCATTTCATTTTTTTTATAGGGGCTTTTTTTTATGCTTACCCTTGTTATCCCCCATCTGTTGTTATACTTACCATCCTCTTATCACCTCTTACCACTCCCCCTACTAATACCTTCCCTATGCTTTTAATTGCAACCAACTGGATTAATTATCGGTACTAGTCCGAGCGCGGGGTAAAGGATGGGTAGAAAAAAGAAAGTACAAGGCGGGATTGGGTCCATACGACCGACAACGTCTCCGAAGATGAAAAAACTATATAAGAATAAACATATCCAGAGATCCTTCTGATCATTATTATCAATCATCTACATAACTATATATTAAATCATCATGAATACTAAATTAACTGCTCAAGAAAAAGAAGCTCAAATCATGAAAGAAATTAGATCTTCTAATGTCAGATTTGAACCAAAGTTTGAAACCAAATTTTTTGGTAATATCTTTGGATTTTCTATTAGAACTAATTAAGTAGACCCCATGTTTAATGAATGATGAATTTATAGATTAATAGATATAATTAATATAAGTAATGCAAGTAAACGGATTAATGTGTAGGGGTTATGGCTGGTAGTGGGGGTCTGGTTATAGCAGGTAATGGGACACGAGAAATTGATCACGTGATATCCAGATCACATGACCATACCTCACCTATTATTCAATAATTTCATTAAACCATCCATCTATACCATCTCTTGGAATTATCTTGTCTCTACATTCAAATAAGCACTCATTAATCTTGATATAATCCAAGTTCTTATTCTGATTATAATAGATCATCGCCACATGTTGTACCTTATACCATTCATCAAATATATTTGGATGAATCATTCCTAATCCTAAATTGGGAGCCCCTCCAGCTTTTAATCCAAATAATTGTAAATATTTTAATCGGGGTAAATTTCGAATCACATTAATATTTTCATGTTCATTAGTACTATTGAATTTAATAGATATCAAATTCTTTAAATTGACTAATTTTATCATTGATAAATCAATCGGTAAATCAATGAAATTCACCAATGTTTCTGCCTTTAAATTTATTGATAAATGACTAAGAGTCGATCCATGGTATTGTAAGGCTTCATTATATAACGATTCATTAAATGGTTTAGTGTCATTGAGTCGAACTATTAACTGTAATTTAACCACTGGATTAATGGTCCTTAAGAAATGAGGAATATTATCAACTTGACTCTCTCGATAATCTAATAGTAAATTAGTCAATCCAGTTAAATGTGGGGCTAATTTTGTCAAGAAACTATCATGATCATGTTGTTTATACTCAATTAAATGTCTCAATTGTAAATGGGTTAATTGATTTAAATTGATCGAGTTATGGACACCATGGAAATCTTGTTGATTTATCAACATTCCTGATAATGATAATTTTTTAATATGAGGATATTTCTTGGTAAATAACTGGTTAATATCAGTCAAATCATAACCTGGGATATTAGAAATTTCCATTAATTGATTACTATTAGGATTAGGGATTTCTGTAAATTTATCAACAGTCTTCCCAATTGTAATCAGATTCAATTGTTGATTATTTTGACAGCATAATCGATTCAAGAATTTGACATTGGTTAAGGAATGATAACAATTAATCAGAAACGTTTCTAATTGATTGAATTTTAAAACATTGTGAAACCCATTAGTCAGTTCATTAATATTTATGATTAATTTCAGTAATTGGGGAGTTAGATATTCAAGGTATTCTAGTTTAAAGTTATTAGGGATCCAGATAAATTCATGTAAATGAGTCAATTGAGTGAACAATTTCACCATTAAAGGTTCTAGATCAGGATTTATAATGGTGATTGAATCAGGAAGTTTTATGCATTGGAATATTAGTATGGGAGGTAGTGGAGATGATGATGATGATGATGATGATGATGATGATGTGGATGCTAGAAATTTCTTAAGATTATAGTTACTATTGATATAAGTACAATTCAATAATTGTCTGCTGTTGTTAATTTCAAGGGCTTGATAATTAGGATATTCTTTATTAAACCCACTAAAATCTTCATTTATGATGACATTTTCATACAATCTAGGTCGAACCAATTTATAGATTGTTTTATTAGTTTTCATGAGATGAAGTAAATCGAATTGGGAGAGTTGAAGGAAGATTAAATCAAGGATCTCTAACGGTAAATGATGGAGTAAGATAGGAGAATGAGGGACATTAGACATACTATTAATAGAGGCCTTGCGATCCTTATCAGTACTAATAGCCCTATTTGATCCCATATTGATCATATTATTATTATATGGATCGATTTCTCCGGTTATATCTCGTTCCCATAATGGCTTTTTACTATATCCTATAGGACTATTAAATGACATTGATAACGATTTTATTTTTACCATTTGTGCGAAATCAACAAAAAATCATAAATCTCACCTACTCAAACTCTTATCATTTATTATCATGTCCCAGCCACAAGACTTAAATGATCGATTAACCGAAGAAATCACTTCTTTGAGTACAAAATTGGTGACAGCAGTATCCAAACAACTGGAATTGGAAGAAAAATTATTCCATTATCATCGAGAAAATCATCAATTAAAAACTACGGTTGATCAATTACAAGAAATTGAACAAAAATATCATCAATTAACCACCAAACATGATCAAATATCCGAAGAGTTTAAACAGATATCTCATGAAAAACATGAACATGAAGTTGAAAATAAAAAATTAAAGGCTGAAGTTGAAGATTTAACGGCATCATTATTTGATGAAGCTAACAAAATGGTATCAGATGCTTCAAGAGAAACTTATAATTTTAAAATCAAGAACAAAAAACTTTATGAAGAATTAGATGAAAAAGATACGATTATTGATCATTTACAAAAAGAATTAGGTGAATTGAAATCCTTAATTGGTCAATTGGAAACTGATAATTCCAATTTAACTAATGATAAAATTGATTTAAATAATAATCTTGAACAATCTAAACATGATGAAGAATTACATATTTTCAATTCTTCAATTTTTGCTCCTAAATTAAAATCTATTCGGTTCGATTTAAATAATTTTAAACTATTTAAACAGTTTTTGGTCAATTTAATCGATGAAAATTTTCAATTTGATTTAAATAATTTGAAATTACAAAAATGGTTTAAAGCGGTTTGGATTGAAGAATTTGAAGCCAGTATTAACGTTCCTGCTACTAATTTTTTAAATAGATGGCAAAAGGGTAAACATTTTTGGAATTTGTTGATTGAAGGGAAAGTTAAAATTGAACCATTAAAAGGAATCAATGAAGTTCTAAAATCGTCTCATAATAATAACAACACCATTACCAACACCATTGAAACTCCTTGTGAATTTTGTCAAGAGTACCGAAATGATAATTTAGAACATTCTAGACTCCATTATTTGAAATTATTAGATCCTGAGACCATGAATGAATTAATTCAATATCCCTTATGTAATTATTGTTTAATTAAAATTAGGAATATCTGTGAATTTTTTGCTAAATTAAGATTAATTAATAAGAATTTCTATAAGTTATCTTTTGATAATAAGTTTGATCTAAATAATGATTATAAAGTTTTGAAGTTATATTTGATGTTAATATTTATTAGATCTAAAATATTTTGGAGTAAGATTGGTTATTGGGATAATATTAATGAAGTTAATTCGGTTAATATTGATGAAATAAATTTGGAGCATTTCAAGTTATTGACGGTGGAAGATAATGATTCAATAGTTTCGAATGAGGCTATAAAATCGATTGGGGGAAAACTACTGGGAGAGGATAATAGGGGAGAGGGAGAGGAGCAAGAGAGTAAGGAGCAAGAGAGTAAGGAGCAAGAGAGTAAGGAGCAAGAGATGAAAGAGCAAGAGAGAAAGGAAGAAGAGAGGAAGGAGGAAGAGAGGAAGGAGGAAGAGAGAAAGGGAGAAGAGATGAAGGAGGAAACAGCCCCAGAAGAAACAGCCCCAAAAGACACCTCCCAAACTCCTAATGACCCCCCATCAAAATCAAAAAATAAAAAAAAAAAATCAAAGGCCAAAAAGAAAAATAATGTCAAACAGTTAGCTAACACTTTTGAACCCTCACCAGACAAATCAAGTGACGAAGACTTTAAAGATTCTAATGATTTTCAAGATTCTCAAGAGTTTAACTTATCAAGAAAGAATTCCAAGTCTAAACAGTTCACTAAGGATATGAACAATAATCTTGATGATACCTTGAAAATGCTTCAAGAGATAAATGAAGACTAGAGCCATTTATATCCTCAACTTAATACATAAATACTGAACTATTGACGCGTCGCTCTTCAGCCTCTCACTCGCAACTTTTGAGGCAACTCGAGGCAACTTTTGAGGCTCATAATTTTTCAGCCTCTCAGGCTGTCAAGATCTGAGTCGTTCCTGGGGCCTCAGGAGTCCCCACAGGAACTCTCTAAATACTACAACCGTCCGCCTCAGGAAAAAGAGATAAGGCAGTACCAGAGAAGCTTCCCAATAGCCTCGATATTGATTACTATACACCATACCACCATACCATACCGCCATACCACCTTTCCCTCTCCCTCTCCCTCTCCCTCTCCCTCTCCCTCTCCCTCTTACCTCTCTCACATTTCTCCAAACTCCGTCCTCTCAAATCAACTCCCTCCGTTCACCACCAACCGCGCGCACTTCCCGGCAAAACGCCAAAACATATGTACTGCTCAAAATACACATTTCTCATCATCAATTAAAGATCTGGCCCGTTTGACTAGATCACAATTCCCATCTAATAAGGTCTTCAACTATAAAAGATCGCTTAACATCAGGTCCACTTCCGAACCCAACCTTCTGTGATAGCATCTGTGTTGTGTGTGTCTCTTGTGTGTGCGTGTGTGTGTTTGCGGGTCTGTGTGTTACGTCTCCCATTTACACACCCAGTGCGAGACTGTCGGTAATCATACAATTGATCCACCTTTTTATATCACTACTGGATTGTTAAAAATCGGAGGAAATTATCATTGGGTTATTCCTGGACATTTTTATTACCTGACAAGTCGGTCAAATCTTCATTTGGCTCAGAATAATTCCCTACAGTTATTTATTTTAATTTTTTTTTCCCCTTGGTTAACGCTAAAACCAACTTCCCTTTCTATTAAATTCAATCATGATGAGGAGGAAAGGTGGGAATGATTCTCATCTAAATCCTCAACTAGACGAAGAATTGAAAAATTCACGGGCTTATAGCTCATATACATCAAGTGGAGGCTCCAATTCTAATAACAACCAGAATAAGAACAATAATAATAATCAACCATCTAATACTTTGAATCGAGCTTCTTCAGGGTCAATATTTAATCTAAGAAGAAATAAAGATAAATCTAATGACAAGCTAAACAATAATGACAGTGGGAGTGAACTTTCATCTATGGATTCTGCTAGTATTTTGAGTGGTGGAAGTAATACGACATCAACTAGAAGAAATCATTCTATTACCTCAAGTAATATTATTCCCAACTCTCAAATTACCAATTCAAATCATAATCGTCATGCATCAAGTTATTCGTTTTCACCGGCTCCTCCAGGATCTTCTAATCCTTATGATACCAAGACATCAAGATCAGTTTCAACTAGTAGTAATACTACTACTACTAATGCTACTAATATGTCTACTAATCCTCAATCATTATCATCAGCTTCATCAACCCCCTATAATAATGTAAATAGTTATGCTTCCAATTATTCTGGAGGATCTGGATTATCTCGTAAATCCACCACCAATTCCATAATTTCAAGACCTTCAATATCATCAAATGATACTTTGACCACCAATAATACTACCATGGATGGAAATTTTAGTTTGGAAAGACCTTCATCAGTTTATGAAATCGATCGAATGTTTAGAGAATTAATGGATAAACGAGATTTTAAATCTTTACCTCCTCAAGCCAAACAAGAAATGATTAATTATAATCCTGATAAAAAATGGATGTTAATTTATCAAGATGCTTTAACTGAGTTTAAACGCCATGAACGTATAACTAAAAATAACGAAGAAACCGCTACTCCCGAATATTATACCAAGAAATTATTGGCTAAAACCATCACATCTAATCAATTGAAAAACCTTTGGGTTTCTTTAAGAACTGAACCTATTGACTGGGTAAGAACATTTATTTTTGATTGTCAAGGTGATGCATTATTATCAGCATTTTTAATTAAAATCCAAGATACCATTAATCAAGTAGAAATTAATGATATTAATGATGATATTTTTGATAAAGAGTTCAATACTTTAAAAGCCTTAAAGTCCATGATGAATCAAAAATTGGGGGCCGAGAGAGTTAAAACTGATGTAAATTTATACGTGAGTGCCGTATCTGGTTCTTTACTATCTCCTAGAATTATAACTAGAAGAATTGCTGCTGAATCATTGACATTTATGATTGCTTATTATAGTAATAATTCAATGGATGATGCTCAAGGTAAATATCATAAAATCTTAAAGGCTTTAGATTCTATTTCAAATAAACCATATTTTGAGTTTGATTCTAATGATAATCCTCGAAATTCGATTATGTCAAGATCGGATTTAAATCATTCTTCCAATAAAAAGAAATTGGTTAGAAAACCTCCAGTGAAAGATTCTTTTAAAAGATTTGAATTATGGTTAAGGTTAGTCGAAAAAACTTTAGATGGTAGAGGGAAATATTTAAATTCTTTAGTAGGTGCTAGTGATGAATTAAAATCAGCCCATACCGGTAATTCTTCTAATTTGGAGAATCATTTATTGGAATATTGTTTAAGTACTATATTATTGATTAATACCATTATTCATTATGCTCTTGATTTAAGAGTTAGAATTCATTTAAGAGCTCAATTCATAGCTGCTGGTTTGGATAGATTATTAGAAAAATTTAGAAATTTAAACTATGAAAGTTTAAATCAACAATGTTATAAATATTTAGAAATGGCTGAACAAGATGCCAATGATTTAAAAACCAATGATAATATCGACGCAGATTTGGATTTCAATAATCCAGTGGACTTGATTAAATCATTATGGAATAATGTCAAAGATGGTGAAGGTGAAGGTTTTTTCATTAGTGCTTTACAACATTTATATTTGAATCAATTAGAAAAACGTGAGGACGCAAATGAGCTTAATAGAAGCTTAAGATTATTAGATAATTTGATTCAAAATGTTACTTTGGCTCATACTAGTGATGATGAATCAGCTGTTGGTATTGCCATCAATAGATTATATTCAAGTTTAAGTACTGATGAAATGTATCGAAAAGCTATTAATGAAGTCAAATTATATAAAAAGATAGCTGAAGAAGCCACTGCTGAAAGAGATGATATTTCAAGACAACTATCCATGGGAGCAGATGGAATGATTACTAATTTATCTAATGAAGTAAAAGAACAAGAAACAGTTTTGAATAGAACCAGAAAATTAAATGAAGAATTAAATCGTGAATTGGAAGATTTGAAGCGAAAACATTTAGTAGAAAAGCAAGAACAAGAACTTGAAATGAGAGAATTATTAATTATGTTAAATAGTAATGCTCAATTCGAGTCTAAAAGAGGTGATGGTAAAACCACTCTACTGATCCAAACTTCAAATCAAAATCTTATTAAGAAATTACAGAAACAAATTCATCGGAAAAAAGCCGAGTATCGATTAGATAATAAAAGTTTAGGAACTCAAGTCGAACCAAGTTCAAGGTTAAGAGCATTAAGAGATCAAATGGCCGATATTGAAAATATGGCTAGAGAATTGGAAATGACAGATTTTGAAAATTATGTTCCAGAAGCTCCGAAAGAAGAACCAATCGATGAGTCTTTGCCAACTGATAAAAACGATCTTGTTTCTGAGAATGATGATGAACAAGAAGAGGAAGAATCCGATTATGATGAACTGGATGACGAACAAGGTGAAATTGTGGTTCCTCCATCACCAAAACCAATTGTTAAAGGCCCACCAAGAGCTGCTAGAACCGATGATTTGGATAAACTTGATACCCTTCGAAAAAAATTATCTTCTTTACAAAATGAGTCAAATGATATCATGAAGTTTAATAACAGTTCTATGTTAACTAGACAAAAGTACTTAGCTATGGAAAGACTTAGAGAATTGGAAACCAACTTTAAAGATTTTAACATTGATTTCGACATGGATGATTCAGAATTAGCTAATGGATTTGCTAATGATGATGACTCGATGGATCCTGCAATCAAAGCTAAGATACACGATGAATTAGCAGCTGTTGAACAATTGAAAGCTTCTCTTGAAGCAAAACTATCATTTGCTAATAATGCAAAATCAGATAAATCTAAGAAGAGAAAATCTACTAGATCTGTTGGCAACAAGAAAGATTTACTCAACCAATTAGAATCTAAATATGCCATGGGTAAAAAATCTGATTCTCATGGAGATGCTGATATAGTTAAAGCTACTGATACTAAGAAGAGCAATAGAATGACTACAATTGGTAAAATGGATCCAAAATTTTTGACTGAATTAAGCTCCAAAGTGAATAAAACTTCTCCATTTGATGAAGGTAGTAGTAATAATGAAAGTGATGATAAATTTGAAGATGCTACTGATAGTATCAAAGAGAAGAGTCCTGAAGCATCTGAAAGTAAGGGAACCCCCCCACCACCGCCACCACCACCACCATTACCACCATCATTAGGTGGCCCCTCTGGCTCAACAGGTGCCCCACCGCCACCACCGCCACCACCGCCATTACCTCCTTCATTAGGTGGTCCTCCAAGTCAAACAGGGGCTCCACCACCACCACCACCCCCTCCTCCCCCTCCTCCATTTGGTGGTTCTGGTCCTGGTGCACCACCGCCTCCGCCACCACCACCACCTTTCCCTTCCAATAAACCAAATGCCACCAAACCTGCAGAACCAGTTAAAGAGCTCAGTCCTTCACCCTCCCCATTTGATAATTATCCAAGACCAAAAAAGAAGATGAAACAACTTCACTGGGAAAAATTTGACGATGTTTCTTCAGACTCCTTTTGGAAAGAATCACAAACAAACTCACTTGCTTCTGATCTTCTATCCAAGGGGGTATTTGATGAAATCGAGTTAATATTTGCTGCCAAAGAAATCAAGAAGATTGCCACCAAGAAGAAGGACGAGATTGACAAGATTTCATTTCTATCAAGAGATATTTCTCAACAATTTGGAATCAATCTTCATGCTTTTAATAATTTAAGTGACGATGAATTAATATCCAAGATCTTAAGATGCGACAAGACTGTAATCAACAATCTTGCTGTATTAGAATTCTTTGGTAAGGAGGAAATTGTAGAAGTATCCAATAACTTGGCTAGGAATCTAGAACCTTATTCTACAGATTACAGATCTGAAGCTCCATCTAAACCTGAAAAAGATCCCAATGAGTTACAAAGAGCAGATAAAATTTATTTGGAATTGATGTACAATTTACAACATTATTGGAAGTCAAGAACCAGAGCCCTTAAATTGATTGCTACATACGAAAAAGAATATGACGATTTAATTAATAAATTAAGAGCAATTGATGATGCTGTTGAAAGTGTTAAACTGTCACAAAATTTGAGAAGTGTGTTCGAAATAATATTAACTGTTGGTAATTATATGAACGACTCAACTAAACAAGCTCAAGGGTTTAAATTGAGTTCATTACAAAGATTAAGTTTCATGAAGGATGATAAAAATAGTATGACATTTTTACATTATGTGGAAAAAATCATTAGATCACAGTATCCTCATTTACTTGGGTTTATTGACGAATTAGGGAAATGCATTCAAATATCCAAATTTTCAATTGAAGGAATTCAAAATGATTGTAAAGATTATATTCAATCTATTAAAAATGTCCAAAACTCTATTGATATTGGAAATTTGAGTGATGTTTCAAAATTTCATCCTCAAGATCGTGTGTTGAAGGTGGTAATTCCTAGCTTACCAAAAGCTAAAAGAAAAAGTGATTTATTAAATGATCAATCTAATTATACGTTTAACGAATTTGATAAATTAATGAGATACTTTGGAGAAGATGCATCTGATTCATTTGTTCGGAATTCATTTATCTCTAAATTTGGTGATTTCATAAGTGATTTTAAGAGAGCTCAAACTGAAAATATTAAACGTGAAGAAGAATTGAGGTTATATGAGCAACGGAAAAAATTACTTGAAGCTCAACAAAAGAAAACTCCTACAAAAGAATCTGATTCAGATAATCAATTGGATAATAATGATAGCGATGTCATGGATTCATTATTAGAAAAATTGAAGGCTGCTGGTCCTGCAAAAGGAGAACCATCCTCCGCTCGTAAGAGGGCCATTATGAGAAAGCATCTTTTAGAAAGTAGCAAGAAAAATTTATCTGAAATTTCTACTACGAATATTTCCGACTCACAAGATGAATTGGCATCACCTACTCCAGCTACCAATGATTCCCTCAACAAGAATAACGGAAGATCTGATGTTTTCCATGACGCAAATGATAGTCATGATGATTCATTTGGTCACTTAAAAGATATACCCGATGAAGAAGGTGGAAATGAGCTGGAAGGAAATGAACATGAACGTGAACATGAACTGGTGGAAAATAGACCTGAACATGAAACTGAAGAAGGGAAAGATATCGGAAACAGAGCCAGAAACTTATTACAAGAATTAAGAGGTGCTAATGATTCAAGTGGTCAAAGTAGACTATCAGCCGCTCTGCGTTATAGACAAGAGAGATTGAAAAAGAAAGTTACTAATGATGATAATCAACCACCAGAACCAACAGAAACATCTCCTGATGATTCAATAAACGAATAGCGATAAAAGAAGGAAAAGAACGAAAAAAAAAAAAAAACCAACAACAAAAAACATGAGAACAAAAAGCAAAAAAACAACGTTGCATAATATTAGCATTTTGTATATATATAAACATATATTACATTATTTTGATAGTAGTATATATTAATATTTTATAGTTATAGACTAATATATACCCATTTGATTATATCATAATGAATTGTACGAATAACAGTTACTGGAGACTTCTGATAAATCATAATCAACCAAGCCTGATCGATTAGCTCTATTTCTAAAGTATGGCTTATTGATAGCTTTCAATCCTTTACCAGCAACTTTATCGGTAAATGTCATATCCCATCTATCCATAGAAAATTCCATTTCACCTAACTCATTTGGTCTCAATGGTAAATGCTTCTTCAAATCATCATATTCTAAACTATTTGAACTTACTGGTTTGAACAATACGACTTCTCCATCAACACTAACGGTCAATATTCCAGATTGATTATTACATGGTTTATTCTTAGAGTCACTCATATTATCAATCCAAAAAGAATTAAAATTGGCTTTAAATACTCGAGGAACTCCAACAGTTTTAAATCTTCGACATGGGATTAAATTATTACAATCTCGGTTCATAATGGTTATGTCAGAATGAACTTTATCAGCCACTACTATATTTGAATGAAGCACTGCATGATTGGTAATTAGCTTTGATGAAAAGTCTGTAGCTACAAGCTTTAAAAATTCGTTCTCAGTATTATTCTCATCCACATTAAATTCAAATTGATAAATAGAATCAAGCTTAGTACTAATGCTTACAAGTTTATTATTGGTAACAGTAATTGAAGTTATATCACTTGGTGCTGTAAGTAAATTTGTAACGGGTTTTAATCGTTTTTCTTCCACAATATATCTAGTGGAAAATAAATTCTTCCCACTAGAAAATAATATAGTCCCGCTTACTTGTTCAATACTGGTTATAGGATCACGATGTTCAAATGAATGTAAATTTGTAACTCTGATAGCTGGTTTATTATCTTTGGTGGTACCTTTATTGATATCAAGGATTTTAAAAGACCCACATTCAGTTCCTGTATTGGTTTTATTTGAACATCCAATTAACAACTTTCTAGATTTTCCAAGATTATCAAGTGACCAAATATTAGCAGAAATAGGAAATTCATCATGTCCAAATATGGTTTCATCTTTCCCATATTGTTTGCTTTTACTATTAAATTCCGAATGGGGTAATAACTTATATGATTTTCTATCAACATATCGAAGTCTGGCATTTGGATCCTTTGAATTTGAAAGAATTGCAAAAAGAGAAAGATGTGGTAAATAAATGAACTTCTTTGCTGATTCTCCCACATTAATTTGTCTAACACTAGGAGATTTAAAGGTGAAGATGCTGGCAATTGATAATCCTTCTTCTCTAATTAATAACACTGATGATTCTAATTTATGACGTTTAGGCTGACCCTTATGTGAATCATATTGAATTGGACAAATAGTTTTAATAGGTTTTTCATTTTTCTCTTCAAATATCACCGGTTCAGGAATATCCGGCTTATTAAAGTCAATCAACCATAATGACTTACAAGTAACAAAAATAATATTTGGATTACATAAGTCATTACAATGGAAATTTACATTGGTGTCACTTAACTTGAAATATTTATCAAATTTTAAGTTTGAATCTCCCATGACCTTGAAATAAAAAACATATCCATCTTTGGTTCCTAATAACATCATGGTTTTATCATGAGTTAAAATAATGTCATGAGGTACTAAAAATTCATTATCAAATTCTGAAACCCAATTATCATAATAATTATGAAGCTGGATCGTATTGATGGTATTGAGGGTATTGGTGGTATTAAATTGATGATTCAATATCCTTATGGTTCCATCAAACCCCCCAATAATAAAGTATGGTGTACCATCATGGAAAAAGAGAACCTTCGCAAAAGAGATTTGATAATCAACTTCCATAGTTCCTAATACTTGAAACATTTGAGGTTCAGTCAAATCTTCACGTATCTCAACGCATTCTTTATTAACTTTAATTAATTCAATGGTGCTATTCAAGCTGGAATCAATTTTCTGGGAAACGACTAATATTACATCTTCCACAATATCACCGAATAGAATTACATCAGCATCAAAAGTTTTGGAGAAAATTATGGACCCTATAGTGGTAACAGTTATGGATTTTGGTGTTATCTGTAGGGCAAGTTCCGAAGAAATCATTTCAATTGCAATGGTAGGAGAATCATATACGATAGCAGCTTCATCAACTTGAACAAGATCATCATCATTAAGAACATCGTCATCGTCATCGTCATTATCATCATCATAGGAATCATCATCATTATCATCATCATCGTCATTATTGTTTGGTTCATATTCTAATAGTATCGTTTCAAACGGTAAACTGCAAACAACGTAATTAGTACCATGAATTTTCAACCATGACATCGATTCAACTTTCCGTAGACTCTGGTAAGGATCACTTAATCTAGAGATTAAATATGCATTTCTTAACTGACTCAATCTAGCCCTCTTACCAGCCCCTGTTAAACACCATAGTTCCTGTTTGGTATTTTGGAAAGTATTCTTTGATTTGAAGGAATCAATTATATGTAAGTCAAACATTGGGGCCCAATTTTTATAATTTTTCAAGAGTAAGGATTGACTATAAGGTAAGGAAATATCATTGATTTGTGGGAGAAGTTGTCTGATAAAAAGTTTTCTATTAAGTCCCATATTACTTCCATAAATCAATTCATAACCATTACCACGATATTCTAATGAAAACACAGATATAGGATCAGAAATTCTAATTATAGGTCTGACAGATATCACACTACTATTACCTATAATAAATGAATAAATAGTTCCATTATCAGTAGATATCAACACCTCATCCACATTTTCATCATCATTATTACTACAAATAAATGTTTCAGGACAATAATAATTGGTAGGGAAACCAACGTCAAGCCTATGGGTTCGAAAATTATATTCAGCAGAAGTAATATCATGAACAGTAATTATTATAAGTTCATCAGGAGTCACAAATAAGAAACTTCCATTATTACTTAATGATACAATGAAAATTGGCAATGGGAAAGAACCATTTAATGGTAATGTAGACTTCTTTAAAGTTTCAGAAAGTGATTCAGAAGTGGTCCAACTATATAAATTAAGTTCTAATCTTTTATTTGCTGTGAACACCATATTCAAATAGATAACATGATTATCCAATATACTTCCTTTAATTGGCTGAGCAAAACATGAATAAACAATAGTTCCGTTTACCGGCACTGTGAAATGTGGATAAAATAAAACTCCTGATTCGGAATAATTACAGTTATAAATCCTAAACGCATTAGATGCAGAAGATGATACCACTGATAATCCAGATGAATGTGCCGATAATGAATAACCAGTAGATGTCATAGAAGGATTTGACAGTGAAGCTCCCAACAGGGACAGGTTCAGGGAAAGGGACAGTGATTGAGAACTTAACGTATCCCACCATTGAACCACAAATGGTTTAAAAATCATTTCCTCCGATTTACTATTAAAGTCTTCATTATAATCAGTATCGTTGAAGCTATGAGGAACATAGAATAATCTTATCAATAAGAGAAATCCACTCTTCAATGAAACCAATAATGTGTCTTCACTTTTGGTGGTGTCACTACTTATACCTTTAATTAAACATGAACTTCTAACTGGACTATTAAATGGGAATTGTATATCATTAATGAGTAGTGATGAATTCTTTACAATCACTTGTACGGATTGAAATTTATCTGAGATGTTTGTATGAGGTTGGGTTGGAAGATCTGGAGCATTCTTTTCAGATTCTGAATCGTGGTCCATATCCAATAGAATTTCATCATCACTAAATACCCCAAATTGGGAGTCTTGTTCCTGAAGCGCCATGTATTGATCGCCGTCATCTTGAAGGGATAGGTTTCGAAAGGCTCTTATTTTCTTATGAAGCAACACGGTAAACCTGGGGAAAATATCATGGAAAAGTGGTGAATGTAGAAGCGTTTGTTTGGTGTATAATTTGGAATCACTGGTGATATGATCTTGGATATCATCTAGATCAAGGTTTACATATTCAGGGTCATCCATTTTCAAATCCCCCACAAGGTCAAGAAACCCTTATAAATTATATATAATCCACAATTGGTCGTAAAAGAAGGTGTATATACCGTTGAAGCGTAGTAAAATGAACTGATATCTCTTTTAATCTGAGTAGGTTTAAACTCACGATAACATATTTCTCACTCAAACTGCTACTGCGCTGCTGCTGCTGCTTCTGCTGCTGCTGCTGCTTCTACTGCCGTTGTTCTTGAACATCTGCACGTCTTTTATCAGTTACTGCGTTTGTGAAAAATTGTTGCAAAAAAACAAAAAAAAGCGAGAGAGACAGACAGAAGTACATTCAAATCTCTAACAAATATGAAGATAAGAACTTATAATAGCCATACAATCTTGGCAATAATTGGGATTTCAGGGTTCCTCATGGGGTCCGAAGTGGCATCACTTAGTGGGTTCTTGGCAACTTTGGATTTCCATGAGTATTATGGATATTTGGCCAAACGAGACCAAGCTCTTTTAGCAGCCAGTAATTCTATTGGTGCTGTTGGTATGTGATCTCCATATTTCCTCATTGAAAGCCATATCACTTACTAACAATAACATATAGTGGGGTGTGTAGTATGTGGGACTTTCTGTGACGCCTTTGGGTGTGTATTGAGTTTCCAGGTTTCAAATACTCTATGGATCATTGGCACTGCCGTAGCAGTTCTGCTGCAATATCTCATTGTTTTATTACTTGGAAGAATCTTAAAAGGAGTGTCGATTGGATTCATTTCATGTTTGGTCCCTGTGTATGTTTCTGAATTATTCCCCCCTCATCGTAAAGGATCATCGATTTCAGTGTTCCATTTAAGTTCTACTGTAGGGACGGTAGGGATATATTTCATTGGATATATATTGGAAGACAGATTAGAAACATTCTATTCATTCAAAGTAACTTGGGCTATTGAAGCAGCTCCAGCATTGTTGTTGATGCTATTAGGCTTTCTGCTTCCAGAATCTCCCAAATGGTTAGCCTCAAAATCTAAATGGGTAGAAGCAGCCAAAACTCTTGAAAGAGTTCTGACTAAAAAGAAGAAAAAATCTGATAATAATGAACACCAATATGTCATAAGAGCGTATACGGCAAGTAATAAAATCAAGTATTGTCATTATTCCAACTTGTTTGGAAGAAATTATTGGAAATGTACTGCCATTGGTTTGCTTCTTCATTTATTCATTCAACTTGCTTGTGTGTCTCCATTGATGTATTTCTTCACTTATATTTGTAGTATGTGTGGATTACAAGGCGATATGCGTATTATGACCGTGTCTGTTCAGTATATATTATTAGGGATTCTAACTATTGTTCCTATAGTATTACTTGATAAAGCTAGAAGAATTGACTTTTTAACCTATGGTATCTTAGTTATGGGGTTGACATTCTCAAGTATGTTCGCTCTAATGTATTGCTATGCACAAGCAAATGATGATCCAGGAACATTATCACCATTTGATTGGAGTTTAACCAATGAAGCTGCCTCTGCCGTATTAGCCTTATTCTTATTCTTAGTATCAGTCTATTCATCCTCAATCACTTCAGTAAGTTGGTTATATACTTCCGAGCTTTTCCCGGATGAAGCAAGAGCTAAAGGAACATCTATTTGCATGTGTTTATCTTGGATTGTTAATGCAATTGTTACTTTAGTGCTTCCTTTATTATTCACGGTCATAAAGTTTTGGATATTCATCCCTTTGGCTATATTTTGTCTTACTGGGGCATATGTGTTTCTGACATTTCCTGAGACAAAAGCTCAGAGTCATGAGGAGTTCTTATCCCCACCAGGTATTGATGAGATTACCTCAGAGCCCCAACCAGATGTAAAAACTAGTCAGATCACTACTGGTAATTATCCGGCTTCGAGCGGAGAAACGGATTGGAATAAACATACACTGGCGTCTTCAGCAAAGAGGAAACTTTCGCTGGTTTCAATTGGTAAGTCCAAAAAAATCAACTTAGATAAGACGAATGATTTACCAGAACACGAGAAAGGTAAGGATTTCATTACAGAGCTGAAGGGATCACCACAGCGGAGAGAACAACAAGAGAAATCAAAGAAAAAAAAGTCACCGAAGAAAAGATCACCAAAGAGGTGGTCACCACAAAATGGTCAGCCTGGATTGAAACCTTTAAACGAGAATCCTTTTGAAGCTACGAGTGATCATTTATCTTTCTCATCCCCATCTAAAAGTTCCCCCAATCCCTCTGACATTACAAGGTCGACACAAGAAGAGCAGACTGTTCATGATGTCTTGAGAATGTATAGTACCGAAGATGAAGAGGAAGAGAATGGGTCTGAAGAAGAAGAAGAGAATGGGTCTGAAGAAGAAGAAGATGATGATGAAGAGGAACAGCAGAAGCTCCGTACATATAAACATCAACACCGTAGAGAATACTCCAGTCAAATGAACCGTGACGATACAGATCTTGAAAGTGATAGCCAAATGGATCCGACTACCGGCGACATCAATTCACTCTCAGAAGAGTCATATTTCTCAGACGATTGGAACCATACCACTAACATCAATACCATAAATTTGCCAAATGCCAGAAAACATAGGAATCAAACCCTCGACTTGAATGTCAATAACAGTGATTTGGAGAGTTCTAAAGACGAGATCTCAGGACATGATAGCTCAGGAGACGATGATAGTTGGACCGGTGCTTCTTCTCATAGGCTTGTAGGGAAAACGAATATCCAGCCCAATTCATTCCTTAAGCTAGATACCCTTAGGGTATCACTGAAGAACCAATTTCAAGCAGCAAAGTTCAAACCGCCCATAAAGAAGTCGAAAAATATGCTTCATAGTACCTAATATACATATCTATCTAGCTATCTAGTTTGTTTGTTTTTGCTATTTTTTGCAGCAATAGCTCAAATTTACTTGAGGAATCGAGGGCGTGCGCGGAACCTCAAATACCAAGGGTCGCAGTCTTTCAAACCATCAACAGGATTTGTTACAGAATCATTACACCATCATGTCACAGGGGTATAATAATATATCCGGTAATGACGCGGATGTATGTAAAGAACAACCATATTAAAGCCATCAGTTGTATCTCAACCACCACCGTACTAACCTCCCATCTAGTTTTCTTTAATAGATCAAGACGAAATAGAAAATGATGTTAACACCAATTCTAATTCTTATCAACAATCAGAACCCACTCAACCCCCACCAGTAGTCAAACCCCAAGTTCCCATTGAACCAGGAAGGTCACATATGTTTCAAATCAACTTCTACAGAACCTATTTCGATTTAAATACCGAAGACTTCTTCACCAAAATTAAAAACGCTTTAAACCCATTGAATAAATCCTCATCTCCAGTAGAATCCGATCATGAGGATAATGATCCTACCGAATTGTATGGATTTATTTGGATTACCGGAACTTTGATATTTTTGATGTTTGTAAGCTCCACCGGAAGTAATATGTTGTCTCAATGGCTTCATTCATCAGATAAATCCACCAAATATGAATATAATTTCGATCTTTTAACTATATCCATATGTCTTTTCTATGGATATAATGTCATCGTACCATTTGCTTTATACGCTGGAACCTCATGGCTTCTTAAATTCCCTCAAAAACTTTCATTGACAAAACTTATCTCCATTTATGGATATACCAATATTTTATGGGCTCCGATTACGGTTATAAACTTGTTGATTGCGTTGTTAATCAACAATAATAATCATCATATCATACTAAACACTCTTGAATGGGTCATTGTGTTACTTAGTGGGTTAGTGACCGGATTGAGTAATTTAAGTAAAATTAGTCCCGTTCTTCAACGAAATGCATTATTACTTTATGAAAATGACGGGGAAAAATCTAAAAAATTACACCTCACCTTAATGATAATGCTTGGAATTGCTCATTTGATTTTCTCTGTCATTGTAAAGATAAGTTTCTTTGGAATAGCTGTATAGATTATATATACATTTTATATATACACCATTTTGAGAGTAAGAATAATGTATGGTTGGTAGTGCGACAACCACCAAACCCATCATCACCGCTACTTTTCTTTGACCTACTCAACCCGAAAATTTTTTTTCCATTTTCATATCTTTTGTATTCTTGATTTCTAATAACCATTTAGTTATTATATGTCAATATACTGACTAGATAAAAGGTATGTACCAAGAACCTTCACAAACACGTTTCCGGTCAAGTTACTCCCGGAAACGTACTGGTTCATTGGGTTTTATATTTTTCTGTGTAGCTATGATTATTTGCAATCACCAATTGTTCCAACTGAATGTTCCGGGTTGACAAATGCATTATCGTTAAGTTTCAGCCTTGTATGAGCTACACAATTATAATATTCCCATTGAATCACTTGGATTTCACTTTCCTGTTGATGTGTACTAACAAATTTGTAGGTATGTTTCTTCTTGTTTTTTCTTCTTTGTTTCTAACAAGCAGTTGAGGATCTAATGATTAAACTTGTCGACCGGGCGGACATATTCTCTTGATTATCCCTCCTTTGTACAAATAAGGGGAGGAGTCGCAATTCTGTGTACAAATTTTGAGTTGTTGATGATCAGGAGTTGATGAATGTCGTTTGATGAATTGATTATCACTGATTGTTTTATGAAATTCTTGTATGTTTGTAGTACTAACAAAAATGGTTCAGGATTTATCTACTTTGTATAATGATCCAAAGATCTAATGGTCCAATAGAATTCGTTTTCTTTATGACTTGACGTGGATTGCTTCAATGATGACTTTTTTATATTCACACTGTACGAGGGGTTAATAGCCTCATTGACTACATCTAACAAAAAACTGATTTAATGAATCTGATGAAGCTTTCTACTTAGAGTGATGAGAAAATAGTTTTTATAAGTTTGATCTCTAGGATGTAGATACTAGATTGACATGGATAATTGACATGGTGTTACCAGCAGTGCTACGAGTGCTACGGCTGCTACTAGAACCACTACTGTTACCATTTACACTTCTTGCCGTATCTCTCTACGTAGCCCCAGTCCTAGGTCTCTATATCCCTACGTACTACTCCATCTACGCATCCACTCTTACTCCATCTCTCGCACCATTCTTCAGTTCTCATGTCATCGTGACATCTGCTGAGTGCGACACCCTTCTAAATCTCTAACAATTTTTCACCTACTACAAACACAGTTAACCATAATCATTCATTTGCATTTATAATTCCCACCCCATTTCCGTGGTTACTTGTAGTAGAACGTCAAGCTGGAATGTTTCCGATAACTTGTCAAAGACGACTACTTTGTCAGTGGAAGGGGAGAATAAAATGGCCCTCAAATTATAACCTCGATCCATTAATCATACCATCAATCCCATTCCATTATCATCATCACTATCGTTGTAAATATTCGTCTACAAAATTCAGTAATAAAGAGTTAACTCGATTCCATAATTCAAGAAGAAACCCTAAATTTAAAGTGTTCAATTACTATGACAAGTCCGAAGAACTTCTTCAAAATCAATATTTGAGGCATTCATTATTGCAAGTATTACAAAAACAGACTATAACCAGTCAGGATACTTCTTATATGTTCAACTTATTCTGTAACCTACTAGATATGATTTCGTCTAATTCAGATATCAGAGCTCTTTATTTGGTATCAGATATCTGGGAAGAAGTGTTATTCAAGTCTTCTTCCAATGAACAATTTAAAAATCTTCAAAAAATGCTACTTTCAAAACGGGAAATTTTTGTTCATATTTTAATCAATCAGAAATATTATGACCCTTATAAATCCTTAATGATGCCATTATTTGAAAAATTTGGTCATGATATACACCCTCAATGGTGTGATAAATTAGCAACCACGTTTCAATTCTCTGAAGCTACAAATGGGGAAGTATCTTTTAATGATTCAAAGATCATCCATTTTATTCAAAATCCTAATAATTCAATTCATGAAAAAAGAATTTTACTTGCAAATTTCGTAAGAAAAGGAGTATCAAATTCTGGAAGATCTCGGAAAATTATTTTGACTCAGTTTTTTAAATATTTAGAATTATTTGATGATAGACATTGTTTACTTGATAAACCTGAACATTCACCATATACAAGTGCATTATTCTTAATATTCGAAGAACATTATGGGAAAAACCTTCTGATTTCGGCCATAGAAGAAATATTTTCTGATCTTTTTCTCAATAAGAAATATTTTTATAATTTTCTTACCACCATGATAAGCATATATAAAGAACGATCACCAAGTCAAAGTTTAAAGATTTGGGATTTCAAATTAACCAGACATGCAAGAGAAAATAATGGAGATGTTTTAAATCATAAAGATCTAACGTATACCATGACCGCATTATTCAATTTAAGACAATTTAATAAGGTAATAGAGCTCAGTAAAGCCCACCCTAATTTATATTATGAAGATCAATTGGTGATATTATTACGAGTTAGTGAAAGTAATCATGATTGGAGTATGTTACAGAGTCAATTCGAAGCCATGTATGGGAAAGGACATCTTCCATATGCTATTCATTATTCCATTGTTATGAATGCTTTAGCTAATTTGGGGGCCATAAAAGATGTTGATAGACTTTTCACACAATTATTAAAGAGAAATATTTCTCCTACCCTGAGTATTTATGGCTCATTGATAACAGCAAGAATTAAATTGAATCAATTTGATGAAGCCAAAAATATATTTAATCAATATTTATCGGATGCTTCTGTTTCAGTAAATAATAATAACAATGATGATGATGACTTAACAAGAGCTCAAGTTTATAAATTAATCTTTGAGATTTATTTGAAATCTCCTCGAAAAGATGAGTTATTGGAATTTTTACAACAAACCATAACTACTCAACAGAGTAAGAATATAACTCTTTTGGATTCTTATACTATGACAAGGATAATTAATTATATGGAAGAGAATTATGGATTTAAAGAGGTAATGCAATTGAAACAAATCTGTCAAGATTTCAATCTTTTAAATGAAGAAGTTTATTGCAGTTTAATTCAAGCATTTATTAGATTTGATCAATATGAAATGGCTGAAAGTTTAATTTATGAAGCTCATCATATTTCTCTTTTACCATTGAAGAATTCCAAAATCTTAAAAGAACAATTAAGAAATTATAGGATTTGGTATCAAAATTGTGATAGTAATAGTCAAAAAGCTTATATTGATATGAAGAGAAATTCTCTTTTAACGAGAATTCAAAATAATGAAATAACTCCCAAGGGGATTCAAAACTTGTATTCTGAAGTCATTAAATTTTATCTAGCTAGAAATCAAAAAGCATTGGCTTCTAGTTACTTACAAACCTTAACGCACAATGGAACTGTTGGAGTTATAGAAGATTTATATGCACCATTTCTTAAGTATTATTCCAAAAGTCAACAGTTGAAAGACCACGAGAAAGTGTTAGCTTTATATAAGGAAATGGTGGGTCTTAATGTAAAGATTAGTATCAAGACGTATGATAGTATTATGAGATCGGTTATTTTCTTTGATAAGCATAACGATAGTGGGTATGGGAGTTGTGATAAATTATTAGAATCGATATTTGACATGAATGGATTAAAGGTTCCATCAGAATCGGCACCACCATCAGCCTCAACCTCAGAAGACTCTAACCTGAGTAAACCATCCCCATTAAATACCAATATTGATATTGATGCTAATGCCATCTACTTATGTCATATAGTTTCCACTTATATTATCAACAAACCAGGAACTCAAAGTGAAAAAGCCAATTTCGTAGTGGACTTTTTAACTCAACTAAGAGCTAAACTTAATCATCAAATGGGGATTTTATTGCGATTAACTATCTATCAAGAAATGGGGAGATTATATGGGAATTTGAATAATTTACATATGGCCGGTTCATTAATTTCAAGTGGAGTAAATGAAATGACTACATTTATCGAAAATTACATTAAAGATTATCCTTTACCATATGATTATACTTTTGAAATTCCAATTCCTAATAGCTTGCAAAATAATTACCTGAGTTTGATTCATTTAAATTCTCAAGTATTAAAATTTACTAATGCAGAACCTAAAGAATATTTAAAATTATTTCAAATGACTCAAGCCATTAATGTTAAACTCAATGGGAAAGATTATAATTTTTTGATTTCACAATTGATGAAATTAGAAAATTTCAAAGGATTGGATCTGATTTTATATATAATCGAAGAGCATTTATCTAAAGGAAGTTTTAATGAACTTGGATTAATGAGATTATTACAATTCTTATATAAACTATTTTTGATGGAAAAATCAAGAACAATGCCTCAATATTCATTGGAACAAAATTATAAGTGGTTTAACGAATTTTATGACGTTAAGGATATTTCATTATTGAAACAACAATTCCCTCCTAATTTTGATAGTAAAAGTAAAATGGTTGAAACGTTACAATCAATTAGAAAACGATTCCCACATGTGGGGAATTGGGATATTGAATATGTATTGAACAGACCAGAGATATTCTTTTCCCCAGAAAAACGATTATCCACAGTAAATAAATTACTACCTCATTTGAATGATGATTTGTATTATTATTTACTTGATTACTGTCATGGTGATCATACGAGATTATTTGAGTTCATGGACTCATATCCAAATGCCATAGAATTAATTCTCATCAATCAATCCAATAAATTAAGATTAAAAGTGTTTAGATCTCATATCTCCAAAATAATAGAACCTCCTACAGATATGAATGAGAGTTTTGAAATGAGACGTATAAGGACCCTTAAAGCATTACATAAAGTATTCAGACCATTACGTCAAAGTAATTAGTATTCCAACAATTCAGTGATTGTGACATTTGTTAATGTTCTGTTCTTCTTCATGACGTATATATGTATATATAACTAGCATACGTGTACATAGCACTATACAAACTATTATAGCAGGAAGTATTATCACTCTACATCATCATAGTTACTGTTGTTGTAACTGTTGTTACTATTGTTACTATTGTTGCAGCAGTTCAGCCTTCTTCTTCTGCTTCACATCAGCAAATGTAAATGGCTCTGATGCTATCGTACTTCCATAAATCAATGGCCCAATATGAGGTTGAATATTCCATTCTAACATGAGTTGAGCTTCTCTATTTCTAAATGAAGGTTCTATGTCCCAGACTGAATACTTCGATCTTTGATGTTTCAAATTTATAATGGCATCATCTTTGGATGTAATGATTTTATCCCAATAGGTAACTTTATTTACGGATTCAGGACTTTTACCTGGATATTCTGCTGTTAAGTACACAAACACTTGTTTGGTATTCCAATTGAATAATGGAGTTAAATCACTTTCAAGATCAAATTTAATTAAGGAATTTTCTTTTGGTTTCCCATTACTGGCTCCATAATGATATGATCCTTTCATCAGGGCTTGGGCACTAATATTAGATATACTGGTAGTATTTAATGCCCAAGCATCTTTTCCATACAATTGAATGAATGAGGTGATCACTACCAATACTGAGATGATCATGGAGCAAGTCAATACATGATTGGATACTGCTTGTGCTCTTGTTACTAAGTTAAACATGTCAGTAGTGGTTGTTTCGTGTTAATTTTTCATTCAAACACGGCCTTGCTTTGACCAATGCTGCGAATTTGAACGGAGCCACCAGAAAAAAAAAAAAAAAAACTAGCACCAAAGGGTTGAATTATCAGGTATGATTTTGGTGGTTATAGAGCATATTAACTAGATTGGCTTGTATGAGGTTCGGTAATAGGTTTAATTGGTCTGACTGTTCACATTTAGGGGGGATATGAACAAGAACAGCGACAAGGAGATCAACTATTTTAGTAGATATTAAAATTTCATGAATACCTCTGGATGACTCCAATGGTGGAAATTATTTGTTAAATCAGCCAGATGGCCTAGTCGTCGAGAAGATGCAATCACCTGTATCTGACCCAGCACAATTAGGATCACTGGGAGAAAATTAAAGCGGATCTGTGGTTTAGTAGGTCATAACGCTCGCCTAACACGCGAGAGGTCCCCAGTTCGAACCTGGGCAGATTCATTTTTTTGTCTTTCCAAGTCTGACTGGTTTTTTTTAAAGAATCATACGAAGAACAACAGCAATAAAAAGACAAATGGACTTGATCTGAACCTTTCTGACCGACCCGAATAATAAAAGCTACTTGACCTATCAACTCACTTGTATGGCCTGCAACCACTATTACGCATGTCGAGTGTTTATCAGGCACAGTGATGGAGCGCATTTTTTTTTTTTTTTGCAGTCATAAAGCCAACACGATAAGGCAATGATGACCGTCTGAAACTTAACTATGCAGAGTCTATTAGGTTTGTAATCAAATGTGGTAGTTACCTATGATGTTGTGAATCTGATCTCTTCCCCATAAACTGACTAACAATTAGTACAGAGTCAGTTAGTGGAGAGTCCCATTGACCCTTTCCCTATATGTTGCGCTTTTACATATGGCATTTCTTTGAAGCATAACTTTAAAAAGTCTAAAACATAAATGTAACCAACCAAAACAAGTCCTTCATAGGAGCTATGTATTGTAATTGTATAATGCAAAGACTCTAAGCAATCATTTAGGGTTGGGAATCAGAGTCAAACTCAACTGATGTAGTGGTTATTATAGAAGCCACACTAAGTACCCCAGCTATCCAGCTACCCCAGACATCCCAGACACCCCAGTTACATTCAAAAATATTTGATTAGTTTTCAAACTCATATGATCCAACAACAATTACTATCATCTCTTAAGCCTCCAAGAAACATCCTGATCCCCAAATGGTGTATCTTGAATAAGCCCTCGTTAGACGTTACGCTGTCAAGGTATATAAATTAAAGTTTTGCTATTTTTAGAGTTCTACGATTTATACTTTTTTTGGGTTTTTAGTCCCGGATTTTAGTCCCTGACTCTGACTAAATTTCATTTATAATTCAAAACAGTATGCTTCCAATGATGAACACAAAACAAAAGATAAGAGTTACCTGACATCACCACCAATACCATGTGAAACCCCAATAGAAAAAAAAAGGCATATACGTTTAGGTATAAAAACACCAAGAAAGAATCAACATATTTGATAAAACCACTGAAAATAGATTCCACTCCAATGAATTATTTCAGTAGTATCTCAAAAGTTTTCAAAGTAATTTTTTTACTTGCGTATGTGGTAAATGGGTTAAGTCTTCCATCATTTGGTAAGAGAGAAGGCAAGACTTTAAGTGTTGATTTCTCAGTAGTTCCTAAAGGAGACCAATTTTTAATCAGAACTCAAAGTTCTAGTAAAGTCGTTGGAGATGGATCAGTATCAGTAGGGGGAGAACTGGTTGGGATTAAAGATAATGGAGTAGCGTATATGGCCGATATTTATATGGGGACTCCCAAACAAAAAGTTTCAATTCAAATGGATACAGGATCAAGTGATTTATGGGTTCTTGCTCAATCAGCAGGAGGGACATTTGATGGAACTGAATCTAGTAGTTTTAATCAAACTGATAATGGGTTTGGTCTTTGGTATCTTGATCATACCACCGCATCAGGAAAATGGTCGTTTGATCAAGTATCATTATCAGATACTGATGAATCGGTTGATTTACAGTTCGGATATGCCACATATACTAATGCTACCGAAAAGGGTATTTTTGGTATTGGATTAAGAGGACTTGAAGCCACTTATTATGGAGCTCAAAACCCATATCAATATGATAATTTCCCATATCAATTGAAAAAGGCTGGAATCATTGATAAAGTCATCTATAGTTTATATTTAAGTCCAGAAAGAGGTGGGACCGGGAACATTCTTTTTGGAGGCATCGATCTGAGTAAATATGAAGGAGATTTGGTAACATTCCCATTAAGTGGGACTAATAAAGCTAATTTCGATCAATACCGGTTTGCCATTGATATTGAAAGTGTCACAGTTGGTGATCAAACTGTCTCATTAAATTACCCAGTTACCCTTGATTCTGGATTTACTCTTACTACCCTTAATCAAGAGTTTTATAATTCAGTTGCAAAAATCCTTAATGCTGATAATAATGGAAAATGTGATTGTTCACAACCATCTGACAAGTATATAACCTTTAATTTTAAAGGCTTAACAGTTAAGGTCCCATACAGTGATTTAACATTTCAACAAAACGACGGATGTTATGTGGGGATTGGGGTTAGTGAAAGCGAACCAGCACTTGGAGATAACTTTCTTAGACATGCATATGTGGTATATGATCTTGAAAATAGACAAATGCAACTTGCAAATCTTAAGTAGAGAAGAGGGAAAATGTTTTTAGTTTATTTGATTTAATGAATGTTTTATTGTTTGTACCATCACACCATCTTATACTATCTTTACATATTATTCCATCACATACTATTGCACCCATCTTTACATATTATTCCATCCTGCCTATCATCCTCTATGCACACTCCGTCACTATCGCGGACAATTTCATAACCCCTTACATCACTGTCCTGTTACAGCCATACCACCAGGTGCAAATTATTCCGGCAACACTAACGGAACTTAGCCATCCTATCAAAACTGTACCATCTCATCTGATCCTCCCACCTTGGCTCTCTTTACTTCACTCTCCCATCTCGTCTCCCATCACCTTTCATCCATCATCCCCCCTCTCTCATCACCCTCTCATCCCCATCTCTTCTCCGGTGAAACTACAACGTGGTAATTCACACCACGTCTTCAACCCTCTTTGGCCCTGTTCCTGCATGGCTCCCGCCCGCGAGCTCAGTTTCTGGTTTATTTTTTTTTCGCCAAAAAACGCCAACATGTTCAATATAAATACGTGGATAAATTTTTCATTCGTCACCGATTTAGATATTTTTCTTTCTCTTTGACTTTAAAAGAAACTCATATACTCGTACACGTACATATATACATATACATCTACAACCAAACAAAATGTCATTCAGTCACAAAGAAGATCCAAGCACTTTAGTATTATTTGATGTCGATGGTACTTTAACTCCAGCTAGATTAGAAATCTCTGATGAAATGAGAGAAACCTTAAAGAAATTAAGACAAAAAGTTGCCATTGGATTTGTAGGAGGATCTGATTTAAGTAAACAAATTGAACAATTAGGAGCTACCTGTTTACAAGATTTTGATTATTGTTTCTCAGAAAATGGATTAACTGCTTATAAATTAGGACAAGAATTAGCATCCCAATCATTTATTGGATGGATTGGTGAAGAAAAATATAATACTTTAGTTAAATTTATCTTGAGATATTTATCCGAGATTGATATTCCAGTTAGAAGAGGAACTTTTATTGAATTTAGAAATGGTATGATTAATGTTTCCCCAGTTGGTAGAAATGCTTCTACTAAAGAAAGAACTGAATTTGAAATTTTCGATAAACAACATAATATTAGATCTAAATTAGTTGATGCTTTAAAAGAAAAGTTTGCTGATTATGGATTAACTTATTCTATTGGGGGTCAAATTTCTTTTGATGTTTTCCCAACCGGTTGGGATAAAACTTATTGTTTACAACACGTTGAAAAGGAAGGGTTTAAGACTATTCACTTCTTTGGTGATAAATCTTATAAAGGGGGTAATGATTATGAAATCTATGAAGATTCTAGAACTATTGGTCATGCCATCAATTCTCCTGATGAAACCATGAAAGTTTTAAATGAAATCTTTAAATTATAAGTGTATAGTGATTATTATTATTAAATAGTGAATAATAACCTTTAATTATCTATTTACAGTTAACAGGATATGTATATGTTCTTATTGTCTTGGTTGTTATCTTTGTTGTTATCTTTGTTGTTACCTTTGTTCTTATTATCTTGGTCTTATTATCTTGGTCTTATTATACTCGTTTATAATAGATTACCGTACTATTATCAGTGGCTTCAATCATCTGGGTGAATTTCTTCCCCTTGATGCTCAATTCTTGTTTCAATTGTAATCTATTGTCAGGATCATTAATCTTTTTGGTTAATCTAGTTATGACTTTATCTTTATTATCATCAATATCTCTCACATCTTTTGGTTCAATAAGTTTAGGAATATTGATAGGCGTAGAACTTTTAACTAATTTCCCGTTCCCATGTTGTCCAAATTCATTATCTCCAAACATTAAAATATCTTTAAGATTTCCAGAATTATCTAATTTAATACAACTATGATTTAATCCGCTTGTCATTTCTTTAATACCAATGGTTTCAATCTTATTAGAAGTTTCATTGAATTCATTCATCCCAGTTAAAGTCTTGATCACTCCTGGAATATTGGAAACGTGTAAATATCTATTATTCCCTAATTGACCCTTTAATCCATTTCCAAAACTAATCAATCCAGTATTCAATTTAATTAAACTAGTTTCTTCATTACATAAAAGTTTCTCTACTGAAATATCCTTAACATTGGTATTCCCATCACTAGTCAATTTAATTAAATCATCATTGGTCAAGATTTTTTGGGGTGTAGATTGAATATTGGTTCTATAATTCACACTAATTCCACATTGTCCATATCCATTTTTCCCCCATGCCCAAATGTTATTGGCTTCATCTTTTACTAAACAATGGAATTTCCCACTACCGATATGAGTGAATTTTCTAGGTACTAATTGTTTTTTATTATCTTCAGTAGTAATTATTTCATTATTTAATAAAGTCATTTCAAAAACTTGATTCTTAGGAACTTGAGGGTTTTCAAGTGGTGAATAAATTGGAAGCCCAAATTGTCCATGATTTTCACCCTCACATGTTTTCATAGTAAATACTCTTCCATTATTACTTAACATTAATAAGTGATTATCTCCTCCACTGAAATCACTGATTTTTTCACTTCTACCTAATAATTTACTATTGGTATTAGGATCTTTGAATTCAATAGGAACAAAATTATATTTTTGATATGTAGATCCAAACCATCCTTTTGAAGTTATCATAGATGGTTGCTCTTGTGTATCCACTCTGGGAATATATCCAATATCTCCTTTATTAGTTAATAAATAAAGTTTATCTTTAAATATTTCACATGTTTCCACCTTGAATGATAATGGAATCAATTCTGGTTGTTTCATTCTTTTAGAATAATGATATAATTTCCCATCATCACCAATAACCACCAAATAATCATCAAGGATTTTAACTTGTTTTAAGGCCATATCATTGAAATAATCAATCCTAGTAGGTAATTTCCTATTGTTTTGATGTCCAAATACATATAAACCAACATGATCATTAGAATCCAATAAACCATTGATAAAATCTTTATTCAACATTCCAAGCAATTTCCCCTTTAAATAATCTAATTGTTTAACACTTTTAGTCCGAGATTTGATTTGATCATCATCAATTCCATAACTAGACTTGTTAAGAAGGGACATATACCAATCATAATGAGTAATGAATTGATGAGCCGATACAATTCCAAAAATAGCAAAGATCCCTACTCCAACAGCTTTCCATCTTTCCCAATTTTCTCCCTTTTTGTTTTGTTTCTGCTGGTGTACTTTGAATTCTTCATTAATTTTATGTAACATCTCCTTATATTCAGGAGATCCTACTTCAAATTGTTGTAAACGAGGATCATGTTCAAGCAATTGATTGATATTCATTAACTCTTCATCCATATACCTTTGAGAAATTTGAGAATGGATCTGATCAGTTCGATTAGGAATGGTGGTTTTGGCGTTATCCTTGTGAATCTTAGCATCTGAATTTACCTCCAAATTTTCAAATTTATGATTGAAATTATATTCAGTTTTGTTCTTATTGAACTCATCAATCGATGAGTATTTGGTATCGTTTTTCTTGGAATCATCAGCATATGACCGGACTTGTCTAAATACCTGTAAGCCATTAATACTTGAATAAGGAAAAGAACATTTCACCAGGTTCTTGATTCCTCTTGAAGTACCAGTTCTAATCATCTTGAATGTCAATTACAACTAGCAAGTATTATCGTTTTACCACCCACCATTACTGGTTCGGTCGGTCGGTCGCTCTTAACCTGATGCGCACTTTTTCCGTTACTTGGTGGCAGTCATAACAAGATTATTTTATATACCACATCATTTTATTCCATAAGCTATCATGATACCACGGACTTTCAAAAAGCCTTTACAATCTTTTAACCCTTTAAGTTCAATAAATCCTTATTCCCACTCAATAGGATTAAGAAATCTAGCTTCTATAACTAAATTCGATACCAAAAAGTTTGTTCAATCATTACAAACAAATGGTGGGTTTAATCAACAACAAGCAGAGACTGCAGTTAATATTGTCAATAAAGCTATAAATGATGGGATATATTCCATTACCAGAAACCTAGTCACTAAAGAATCGTTATCGTCTACTGCGTATGAACAAAAAGTGGATTTTGCCAAATTGAAAGGAGAATTACAAACCATGGATAAAGCAGAATTTAATAATCTTAAGAAGGAACAAGAGAACTTGAAAACAGATTTGACGAATTTGAAAAATCGAATCAAAGAAGAAATCACCAAGAACCAAGCGGGTGTTAAATTGGATTTGAATTTGGAGAAGGGAAGAATTAGAGAAGAGAGTTCAATTCATGAACTGAAGATTGAAGATACTTATACGAGAATTGATGAAGAGATTGCTAATATACAAATGCAAATCAAGTCTGTTAAGACCCAAGTGATGCAATGGTTAATAGGGGTATCATCAGGGACATTTGCCTTGTTGTTGGCATTTGTTAGATTTTTCGGTTAGTGTATAATGAATAATGAACGAATGAATGTGCTACCAAGAGGGTAGGTCATGTGATCTGTGTGTGTGTGTGTGTGTGTGTGATGGAACGTAGGACTGAAATCTCTGTGGTTGAAGATATGAATGATTGAGGTATTTGTTGTAGGGGTTTATGGTTGTAGAGAGCTTACTGTATAGACCCAAGTGTGGGTGGATCAATACGATCCTATAGAATATGATCCTATAGAATATGCTTATAGGACCCCTTCTTTATACCTACTCACATTCTCAAAGCCTCTGACAACACCGCGTTGTGACAGAAAAATGAACAACAAAATAAACCATCACTGATAATTATTATCTTTGCATGATATGAACTCATTATATAATCATGGGATTAAACAAACCCAATTAATCACCAAAGACTTATCAGCATTTGAGAAAAATGTTTCAACTTCCCCATTATCCTTACAAGGATCCATTAGTACCTCATTGACCTCTTTTAAAAAGACCATTAAAGAATATAATGATTTAATCAAACAAAATTTAAAGGATCAAAGTATCACCAAACATGAAACCAGACTAGAAAAGTTCAATCAAGATTTGCAAGATTTCACCAGAAAATTTGACGATTTAAAGACCCAAAGAGAAAATTCCATTCAAGAAACTAATCGACAAGAATTAATGGGACGTCGTCATGCTCATCAAACTCATTCAGATAATCCATATGATCACCACCAACAACAACAAGAACAACAAGAACAACAGCAACAACAAATGGCATATTCCGAAGGATTATACCATGAAAAAACCTCGTTGCAAAGAAGTACTCAGCAATTAGATCAAATCTTGGAAATGGGTCAACATGCATTTGAAGATATTGTAGAACAAAATGAATTACTACAGAAATTGGGGTCAAAGTTTGAAGATAGTTTGTTAACGCTCGGGGTAAGCCAAGGAACTATTAGAACCATAGAAAGAAGAGCCAAGCAAGATAAATGGTTGTTTTGGGGTGGGGTAGTATTTATGCTTGTATGTTTCTGGTATATCCTCAAGATTTTTAGATAGGGTAATACGCTGTCATAGTCAGCGCATTAGTAGCTTCTACTGTTCCCAAAGGTTACTAATAGTAATTATTTATTTAATTCACACTCCATTTTTTGGTTTTTCTTTTGTTTTCTGTTTGTAGTATTTCTGTCTCTTGGTATTTTCTACGCCTATTTTTTCCCCAACTATTGAAAAAGTTTATATTGAAACTTGCGGTTATCATTGTCACCGAGTAGATTCAAAGGTATGAAGTACCCATTAGAATCTCTGCATCATTTTAAGACTCTGATTCTACACCACACAAGAGTATATAACACTGTATCAATATGACCCACCGACCCAAATAGACAATACAATGTGAGGATTCTTTCACAGGAATCGGTTGTTATTATCATCAGTGAGTCGGTGAGTTTCAATGGTTGTCAACTGTTGTCAACTGTTGTGTGTCATTTCCAATGGTCTCCATGAATCCCATGGACCCCATGATCCCCATAAGATCAAACCTTCCTAATAAGATCAAACCTTCCTAATAAGATCAAACCTTCCTGGTAATATGTGCCCCGCCAAGCTTAAGTAATCGGTTCATATGGAGCTCATCACCACCAGTATATCGTAAATTACAACCGATAAATCTTAAGTTTCCTAGTAAAAACTTCATAACCTTATCCTAAATAGGTTACATAATATCAAGAAATATGTTAATGACCCATATTACTTAAAACTTTATTATACTAATCATGGTAATTCTCTGTAAAGAAACTTCCTCATTAGGATTGTTGCGAACAATTAACATGATGGCCGCAAAAATCCCCAACGGTATGAAATCGATTACTTTACCTAATTAGGCAATTTTTTAAGATGTGTCAAGCATTTTTTGCATGAGTGCTCATGTTATTTCATTGTTGTTTCAGGTATTATATAGCCGAACAACGGGGGGTAAGCCCGTAATTTCTGAACCATATAAGTACTGGATCTTCCCTCTGGTATTTTTCGAATCTTATTTATCCATCCCGTCCTTTTGTATCAACTTTTTGTATCAAATTTTTTCTGTTCTCCTAAAGGTTGAAGCTTTCCTTTTTCCCCTTTTGCAGCCTTTTTTTTCTATAGTTTTTCGTTCCCATTGGGATTACTTTTCAATATTTTGTTTCTGATACATTCCTTATGAGAGTTAATAAACCATTAGTGGCTTCTTTATTAGCTACTACAATAACTGGGGCATATATCGATAAGAGTCAATATAAGAGAGATCTTTTAGAGAATAATGAATTAGCTGGTTCTAATACCCATTCTCAACTTGAAGCTAGAGGGCTCTTTGATGATCTTCTTAATGGTCTTAAAAACTGGTATAATGATAATGATGATGATACTGCTTCTACGGCTGCGGCTCCTGCTGCTCCAACTTCTCCAACCACTACCACTTCCCCAACGACTCCTACTCCTGCTGCCAGCACCTCCAGTGATGATGATGATGATGGCTGGGATTGGTTCCCTCACTTCACTTGGCCTTCCTTCAATAGTAAGACTACTTCCAGTAGTACCAGTGTCCCTACCACAAGTACTTCCACCAATGTCCCTACCACTAGTACTTCCAGTCCAAGTACTCCATCAACTTTAGTTACTTCTTCAGCAAATCCAACCCCTTCCTCACCTTCGACTTCTACATCAAGTTCCTCTGGTTCTTCGGAATCTGGAAGTGGTAATACCGGTGGTACCACTGAAGTGGAATCTTACGCCCAAAGAGGTGGAGGTATTTCTTATTCTCCTTACACTGAAAGTGGTAGCTGTAAATCAACTGACCAAGTACGTCATGATATGAACATTTTATCTTCTTATAAACTCATAAGGTTATATGGAGTTGATTGTGACGGAGTTTCTAATACTTTAGCCACCATAAAAAGCTCCCAAAAATTGTTTGTAGGGATGTACAACATTGATGATCAAAGTGTCCAAAATGATTTAAGTACCATAAAGAAAGCAGTAGAAGGATCTTCCAGAAGTTGGGATGCCATTGATACTATTTCAGTAGGTAACGAATTAGTTAATTTTGGTAAGGCTACTCCCCAACAAATTAGTAATGGGATTCAAACTGCTAAAAGTTGGTTAAAACAAAATGCTCCTCTGTTTTCTGGTTCTGTTGTATCAGTTGATACTTTAACTGCAGTTACCCAAAACTCAGCATTATGTGACGCTTCTGATTATATTGCTGTTAATTGCCATCCATTCTGGAGTGGTGCCACTGCTCCTGAAGATTCTGGTTCCTTCTTACAAACCAGAATTTCTGATTTGAAAGCCGTTTGTGGTGATAGTAAAAGAATCTTAATTACTGAATCTGGTTGGCCTACACAAGGACAAAACTTTGGAAGTTGTGTCCCTTCCAAGGATAACCAATTAAAGGCAATCAAGAGTATTGCTAATGCTTTAGGGGAAGATGTATTTATGTTCACCACTTATAATGATTATTGGAAACCTGGTGGACAATATGGAGTTGAAAAGTATTGGGGGATTTATGGAGATCCTGCCGCATGATATCCTTTTATATATATTAACCGTAGAAATTATAATACCTGATCATATAGATGGTTAGGTTTATATATATATATAACTATTAAACTTGTGTAATAAAAATAATATCTTGTTGATTAATCTTTGCTGGGAACGTTTACTATTTCACTGACCAAAAATTGAGATATCCCTAAATTAATAAATTTAGCCACAAAATTCATAACTATAAACATGATATAATTCCCATATTGAAAAGTCATATATCCGTGGAATGCTTGATACATGAAGAAGACACCATTGGCCAATAGAAATGTGTTGGCCAAAAATAAGAATGCAAAAAACCTTTTAAATCCGCTGGTGAAAAGAAGAAAGGTGGTAATTCCTTGAAAGATTAAAAATGATCCAGTCAAAATGGTGGACCCAGCTTTATAATAGACAAATGTCCATCTGATTTGGATTAACCCCACTAAACATAAAACTATCCCTGCCAATACTAAAAAGTAGAGTGAGTAGTTGAATAAAGAATATGGTCTATCGATTTTATTCATAAACACCTTCAAGATCCGATTCAAATATACAAATGTAAACCCCGTACCCAAGATTTCAAAGAATACATTTAGAATGAACCACACATCTCTCCATGATTTAGTATAATATACTAATCCTAATATGGCTGCTAGAATTTGCCAAAAACTTGGGTATAATAATAATACATGAATATGAAATATTCTATTCTGTTTCAAGTACCCATAAGTACGGAATAATATGAATAAGGTAAGTAGAAGTGTAAGAAAGAACACTACTATCTCCACTGCATATATAATTTTCCAATCAGCTATCAACATTTGAATACGTTGAAAAGATGATGTTCTTTTCCAGTTCTTTTCCTAATCTAAGGACAGCGACAGCGAGGCCAGAAAACAGGGAAAGGTCAATTCCTTATATACTTAAGGATCACTGATCATATGGACTCTTGACCATAGTGATGATGGCCAAGACAATATCAAACCCCTTCCCTATTTCTCGTGTAGTCAACTCAAAATCATATTGGGAACTGTCATTGTTCTCTTTTTTTTTTTTTTTTTTTGCAATCGAGGGTGCAGAAACTAATGGGTGCAAAAATATGTATATGTGCAAGATATGAGATTATGAGGTTACTGTTTGAGATGGGCCGAATTCTATTGGGTCATGCCCTCCCGGATAACGCTCTACTGGGACTATAATATAGCTATAGGTGACTTGGATTAGGATAGTTATGTGACTAGTTAGTATTATATGGTGGTGTTCTGATTTACTCAACTACTAACCAAGAATACTATCCACTCATATTTGAAACTGGATGGCTGGTTATCAATTTCCGCATTTGTCATTTTTGCAATTGTTTGATCTCATGAAGACATTCGACAATAAACGACACAGGAAGCGGATCATGATTTATTGTACAGATCCATTGATGTTATAAAGGCAACTATATTATTACAGTCTTATGACTATTATATCTATATAACACCCTATAATGGGTTTGTGGTCCTATAGGGTTATGTAGTAATCTTTTAAGCCTCTCATGTGATGTGAGACAATAGTAGTAAAGAAGATGAGATTGGGTTTGGGACTATCAGAATCGTTTGAGAGAATTTCAAGGGTTCAAGGGTTAGAGGCAGTAATAATCACTAAATATAGGCTCTTTAGAGCCGTTTAACAATACCTGTTATGACCTTACAGTACTCTTTATGGCTCTTGATCATACCCTTGAACAGACTTTTCAGCAGCATCATTGTCATACTTTGATCAAGTGAGAAACATTCGTGGCCAGTCCAATTCGTCGAGATTTGAAAACCACTCGCGCATAATAACAGAAAATCCAAATGTTTTAGTTACTCAGGTTTATATAGTTAAAGATCTTATCATACACTATGGCTGATAGGGAACGCAAAAAGTTGACCCATAGATTAACAAATCTCGTGAATGGAATCTTGGAATTAAAAGATAACAGTGGGATTCCTGTTTTTGAAACGTTCCAAAGATTACCTTTAAGAACTGGAACCGATTATTATAAATTTATTACCCATCCCATTTCTTTACATAGTGTCCGACAAAAAGTAAAGAAGCAAGCTTATGTAAATGCTCAAGATTTTATTAAAGATATAGCTCAAATAACTTGGAATGCTCGGTTATATAATCAAAGAAAATCAAAAGTTTATAACCATGCATTAATCTTAGATAAATATTTATCCGAAAAGATAATTCCTAGATTAACAGCTGATAAAACGATTCCAAACCATGCTGAGTTATATTATCCCGATTTAGGTCCATTACCAGCAGATGATGATGTCCCAGGAGCCACCAATGATTTTGCTGCTGGTGCAGTGACTCCAGGAGCTGGTGATGCCACTGGATTATCTGGTACTTCTACCCCAGGAATAACTTCTGGAATGATTGGTTCTGGTGGAGTATCTACCCCAGACATTAAAGATGAAGAGTATGAAGATGGCCATCATTATAATATGGATGAAGATGAAGATTATGATGAATTTTCTTCTAGAAGATATGATATGGTAGAAGGACCGAATCGATCAAATTTTAATAATTCTCCATATTCGTCATCAGGATTAAAACAATCCCAAGCAGTTTCTAACCAACAACAATTAGAAAGTGGGATAAGACGTGGTAGACCTCCAACCGTTGATAAACCTTATGAAACTAGAATTAAATTGATTTTGAAAAACTTTAGGAAAATTAGAAGAATGGATGATAGTTCACCAGTAACAGCATTTGAAAAATTACCGGATAAAAATACTGATTATTATCGGATGATTGAAAACCCTATAAGTCTTTTTGAAATTAGAGGGAAATTAAGAACTAAGAAATATAGAAATGTCGATGAATTTTTGGGTGATTTAAAGTTGATGTTTCAAAATAATAAATATTATTATGGTAGGGAACAATACTCTTCTATTTATCAAGACTGTTTATTATTTGAACAAGAAGCTGAACAAATCATTGTCACTGAATTACAAAGACTGGATGAAGAGTTAATCGATTATGCTGCCCCTGGTGGAGATGGAATTGTTAGATTCCCATTAGATTCATTAGATATCAATGGGTATCAATATAGAGTAGGTGACTGGGTATTAGTAAACAACCCTAATAATCCTGATAAACCTACTGTAGGACAAATTTTTAGATTATGGTATACAAAAGATGGAGCTCAATATTTTAATGCTTGTTGGTATTATAGACCCGAACAAACAAGTCATAGATATGATCGATTATTTTTCATTAATGAAGTTTGTAAAACTGGTCAATATAGAGATCATTTAGCTACTGAATTGGTCAGTCCTTGTTATGTAATTTTCTTAACCAGATATCAAAAGGGTGATTTACCAAAAGGAATAATACCCGATGGATGTCCTTGGTTTATTTGTGAATTTAGGTATAATGAAACCACCCATGTATTTAATAGAATTAGAACTTGGAGAGCTTGTTTACCAGATGAGATTAGAGATAATCCAGAACCTCCAGTGGTGGCATTACTGGAACCTAGAAAATTAATTAAATATGAATCACCTATAAAATATTTATTACCTAGTGGATCAGATATTTCTATGGAAATCCCTGATGTTACTGAAGGTCCTGCTCCAAATACCCCTCCATTAGTAGGATCTGTATATTTAAGAGAACCTGAGCCTGAAGATGATTTAGGACAATATTATACCAGTCCAAATATCACTCCTAGTCCAGAAAATGATGATACCGTTAATAATAGAAAAGCTTATCTTTTCACCCCAATTTCCCAATCTAAATCAAGTGGCTATCCATCAACTACTATGTCAACTACTCCAGGTCCTAATACAGGATTAACTGCTACTACCACTGCAGTTGCTAATAATACCATGGTTACTTCACAAGTTAATCCTAATAATTATTATCCTCAAATACCCCAAGGGATTCAATCACCACCACGAGAATATAATGAATCTGATAAATCATTCCTTGCTGGAATCAGTCGTTATAAGCAACAACAACAGCAACAACAACAACAACAACAATCAGCACCAGTACCATCATCATCGTTCCAAACCCTAACACAACAACTGCCAGACCTTCATTCTTCACAAGCAATGCCCTCATTTTCTAGTTATAATACTTTCAAGCCAAAGCCAGAAATAACTAGAAGACAAGGAACCCCAACAGGTGGAGCCCCTTCAACATATCATACTACAACATCTAATTATTCTAGCTTATTATCAGGAGGAACTGTGTCGTATTCTATGGAAGATATAAGTAACCTTAAATCCGTCAGTCAATTGATAAGTGTACGGCCCAAACTCGATGAAGATGGCCAAGAAAAAGGACGTGAAGTAATATGGTATAGAGGACCTCCAGTATCTATAAGTAACAAAATTATTTCCCCTAGTAACTATAACTTAGGACATTCATCCAAATATTTAAGTTGGAAATTAAATAATGAAGCAAAATGTCGCACTACGACTTGAATCTCAAATTTTGTTGAAATGAACTTTTTTTATCCTATAAAGTTTTTGTTTTAATCAAAGGGGATTTATTTATATACATATACATATAGATATACATAATTATCACCCTACTAGAACATTTTGTATTGTATTAATAAATAAATAAACAAATAAACAAGCAAGCAAACAAACAAGAATAGAACTCAATGAATAAACTGATCTTGGAATTTCAAGAACATTTAACTAAATCAACCCGAATAGTGGCATTGGTAGGTGCAGGCTTATCAGTTGGGTCAGGATTACCTACTTTTAGAGGATCACAAGGATTATGGAAGAATTTTAATATGATAGATTTAGCCACTCCTGATGCATTTTACATTGATCCAGGGCTCGTGTGGCAATTTTATTCCTGGAGAAGATATAATGCATTAAGAAGTAATCCTAATGGTGGACATAAAGCATTAGCAAAATTATCAAAAACAGATTCAATAGACTTCATTACCATAACTCAGAATGTTGATGGATTGCTGATAAGAGGTGGAACCCCTAAAGATAAACTATATGAAATCCATGGATCATTATTTGATTTAAAGTGTACTAGTTTTACCTGTAATTATATCGATCATGATAATTTTACTCATCCATTAACAGAAGCATTAAGAGGCACCGAAGAAGAATATAACAGTAACAATAATCCTAGGAAACGAAGATTGGAAGCGACAAGTCCACCAGTTACTCCAGAAGGATCTCCTCAATTTAAACCAGTTAAACAAATAAATGAAGATGAATTACCCAAGTGTCCTAGTTGTGGAGATTTATTAAGACCTGGAGTTGTATGGTTTGGTGAAAGTTTATCATTACACTTGTTAAACGAAATTGATAATTTTATTGAACTGGGACCAATTGACTTGATTCTAGTAGTAGGAACGAGTGGGACTGTATATCCAGCTAATAGTTATGTGGATAGAGTAAAATATAAAGGGGGTAAAGTAGCCATCTTTAATACTGATATTGACCCTCACATATTAAATGGTGAAGATAAAGATGTATGGGGGTTTAAAGGAGATGCAGCCGAATTATTACCGATTGCATTAAAGCCTATAATAGGAGATATATAAACATTTATAACCATTAAATAGAATGAATAATGAATAATGAAACTGTATAAAGGAACTATATATAATATACAAAACGGGTAAATGGAACCAAATGGATTCAATTGGACTCAAATGGATTCAATTGGACTCAAATGGATTCAATTGGACTCAAATGGATTCAATTGGATTCAATTGGGGTAGTAGAATGGAATATAGGAAGAAATAATGCTAATGATGACCAAATAAAATATTACACAAACAAGAAGGAAAGTAAAAGACGAGTGCAAAATAAAATGATAATTAACCAAGATGGGAATGGAGGAAATGGATGGTGGTAAAAGCATGTAGCTAATAGAACTAGATTCAACAGAAGAACAGGCCAACCATAAAAGCATTATTGATAAATGTCATTATTTTCATTGTAATAGTTATAAGCAGAGTCATTATTAAAAGCAGGGTCATTATCATCATCAGTATCATTAAAAGAAGATTCCGAGGTAGGATTACTAGAAATAAATTCATCTTTACTAGAAGATTGAGGGACTGAAGACCTTGGTAAATGATTTACTAATTGTGGAGGGATTTTGGATTGAATTTGACTTGGAAGTGATTGATCTTCATTTAAGAATTCATTAGTGAATTCTTGTTGTTTATTATGTAAAGATAACAACGATTCAAATGAAGATACTGAATTATTTAAAGAAACCTTTCGCTTCTTAGATGGTGATTCAAGATCATTAATAGTTAATACGGAATTGGAAGATTCAAATGAGGGTGGTTTATAAAATGGGTTACCCAAATTATTTCGAGAATTCTTTTTATATCCAATAGAACCAGAAGTTAGTGAAGGTTTTAAAGGAGGTCTTTTAAAATCTTTCATATAATTAAGGTTTTTTAAGGGGTCTGATTTTGTGGTAGAGACCTTTAAAGAAGGAGCATGAGCAGGAGCAGGAGCAACAGTATGAGCAGCAGCAGCAGCAGCAGCAGAAGCAGAAGCAGAAGCAGGAGCAGGAGCAGCACTGTTATTAGCACCACCAATAGTGACAGTGGTAGCAGTGGTATTAGATGATAATGAAGATGTAGAACCAGTATTTCCAACACGACCAGTATTTCCAACACCACCAACATTAACACCATCACCATTCACATTACCCCCCTCACTTTTGGTACCAGTACCATTCAGCTTAGAAGCATTCACCAATTTCAACTTCTTATCATCATAAATAGGAATTCTAGGATCTTGTTTTCTTCCCGAAAACAGTTCAGAATTATCTAATAAAGGGGACGATAACGTCAATTTGTTAGTCTTTGAAGCAATAGAATTAAATCGAGAATTCAATGGTTCACTGATATCATTTGCTTCCTCTTGATCATAACTATCATCATCACCATTATTATCATTACAACCAGAAGAAAAGCATTGGTTACATGATTCTATATATCTAAGATCAAACTCTTCAAGCGAATCAGCTAGATGAATATTCATTGCTTATTTGATAATTTTATAATGATAACCTATTGGAATTGGTCCTAATTCCGTTATTGTAGGCTCAGTAGTCAAACCAAATGTTGTAGATTGAGATATTAATTAAAAAATTGATCTACTGATAAATCAATGAGAATTGTAGCAGTAGTGGGTAGCCGTAGTGGGTAGCAGTAGCACAAATAGCACCAATAATGGGAAATAACTTCTAAACAACCAAGATGATTCGATATAATAGAAAAAAGGATTAGATAAACACTTGATGATACAACTCTATAAAACTTGAAGTGTACTCTACCAAGCAAGGAGTAAATCCAAGACAATAGAAGGAGAAGAAAAAAACCAAAAAATAATATAAAATTTGGTTAGCCACTAGTGAAAAATTTGACCGATTAGGGTAATATTGATGGACGGGGATAGTTCACAGAACAATTCTGATGGGCCTCTTATGGTCTAATTATAATTAATGAATTCAGGGCTGATAGCAATATAAACCCAATTATACCTTTGTCTCAACTTTGCTACAGCTTTGTCAAACCGTTTAATAGTTAATGTAAATGCACTTGATTATATTCCTTTAGTACTAAAGATAAGAAAAACTGATCTGCCAGACGCACAGATATTTCACTCGACAGAAATTAAGAAATTAAGAGAAATCTATTTGGATATATATATAGACATCTAGTTATATATAAATAACTACTTAACCTCCAGGGCTTAAAACGAAGGGGTGTAGGTTTAATTTAGCAGAAGTTTAAAATGTTGCTAACGATTTTAATGAAATATTATTCTAAAAAAAAAAAAAAAAAAAAAAAAAAAAAAAAAAAAAAAAAAAAAAGGTTTGTGTAATCAACTCCAATACTCGTTGGAGAAATTAAATGAAAAAATGCGCGAGCACCTAAAACTGCAAACTAAATGAGTGGAAACCATTACACTAATCCGACACATAAATGGAACCATAAAAAATATTGTCCTACAAGTTAGTATAGTCGTATTGATTCGTGTGTATAATGAGAGAAGAAAACATTCCATTAGCCCTAATAATGTATGTAGTTGTAGGTGTGGATGTGGATGTGGGTATGGTGGTGCCACTATTGGTGGTGTTAGCACATTTTCGATAAAGTCGAACAATTAGGTCAAGTGGTGCCGAACCATATGAACAACCTTAGGCAAAAGGGGGAGAGGTGGTTAAGAATTAAGGTGAGAAGGGAAAGGTGTGAGGTCTAGGCTCTTTTTATGTATAGTAACCAATAGTGTCTCAGATCAAAACCCTTGAGGTGAGCAATATGATAACCATATCCTACAACAAAAGGATATGAGAGTTCTCTATTTTTAGAACCTTGACCTTTGAGTGGTTGAGGTAACATTACCAAGAAATCCTAGTGGTAAGAATTGGCTGGTTAAACCAGCACCTATCAAGAACTTGTAAATAACTTCGAAATGCATTCGTCAAGGTAATTATACCTGATTGAGAAATTGGTGGTATCAACTTGCGTTTCGGGCTTGAAAATACTAAAAAATAAAGACTGAGATGTGCCTGGCCCGGGCGTGGGGCCATGCAAGTGTCCGTACCTGGGTCCTAATTGGTGGTAACGCTGACATTGGCTTGCCCAATTCTTGCCTTGACCTCAACTCTTGCCTTGACCCCAATTTTTGCCCTGTACTTGTCTCGCCCTGACCGTTTGGGGTCTTAACCCACTAAATACGATAGTGATTTAAATTCTTCATTCCTCATTCCTCATTCCTCATTCTTCACTCCTTTACTAAAGTTTATCTCGGATGAAACTGGCCTGTCTCGACCAAATCAATCAGAAGGGATACGAAATTGGAAAATCTCACGGCCATTGAGGAGGGATAGCTCCCGTAAGAATATAACCCGACTAAACTTTAAACCGAACGGTATTCCCGAGGTGTGGACCTATTACAAGGCTAGTCACTTGAAATTGGTTGCCCACAAGGTTACGATCCTGGTTAATACTATATTACAGCAATTTGAATCGATAACGGTTACTAAAATCTGAGAAAAAATTTTCTGGGTTTATAGATTAGGAATTAAGGTTATGTAAGTTAGATGAGGATTGAATATTGCAAACAGAGGATTGGAGGGGTAAAGGATGTTAAGGCGATATAATTGGGACATTGTTCATGTCGCCATGATTATGAGGGTGATGATCTAATGATGGACGATGCACACGTACAAAAACCTGTATAAATGATAAGATAATGCATCATGTTACATATGTGATGGTTCTGTAGGGTGCTATTATTCGAAAACCTTTGGGGTAAATAAAAGGGATAGTATGCACCCTTTGGGAATGCTGATATAGTAGAGTACATAGAGAACAGGCAGTCAGTATGGCACATTAGTGTAGTAGTGTGCATTTTACCAGTATTAGTTGTACGCAGCACCCATTGCATCAACATCTTCGGAAACCATCCACCATCAACATCCATCGTCCAGCCACCGTAATCGTCCACTGAAACCATCATTCTTCTTCATTCACCACCACTACACCACCACTTTTCTTTATTGATCATTAATGGTTATCAGATCTCCACAATCTCTTGTAAAAAATAACTACATAAAAGATCGGAGTTGAGGATCGCTAACGAGTGATTGTCCACCAACAGCAGTGACATAACATGGAGTATTAACGGGTGCTAGCACAAATACAGGCTTAGAGTGCCATACCAGGATATCAGACAATATGTCAGTTGTCAGATAGGAGACTATAGTTTACCATAGTTTACCATTAAGAACAAAGTCACCTGACCTCACCTCGACCCCGGGCTTACACTTAGACCGTAGTTTAGGCCCTCACTCACAAAGGCTCTCCCGGTCATTACTAACCCTCAATTTATCCGAGCGTGGCCGTACCCATCGCGCATCGGACAATAACCAACCATTTTTTCATCCACAAGGGCGACAATTTTATTGGTAAATATACTTGGTTAATAATTAAACGGATTAAATATCAACATGTTTAAAAGCACCGCTAGATTTGTTAATTCCATCCGTCCTAGCTTTGGCCAATTCGTCAGATATAACTCTGGTAAATCGTATGATGTGGTCGTAATTGGTGGTGGTCCTGGTGGTTATGTAGCTGCTATTAAAGCTGCTCAATTAGGTCTTAATACTGCTTGTATTGAAAAAAGAGGTAGTTTAGGTGGTACCTGTCTTAATGTTGGATGTATCCCATCTAAATCTTTATTAAACAATTCCCATTTATTCCATACTGTTCAACATGAATCAAAATCTAGAGGTATTGATATTGTGGGGGATATTAAAGTAAATGTTGAAAATTTACAAAAAGCTAAAAAGAAATCAGTTGATGGATTAACTGGAGGAGTTGAAATGTTATTAAAAAAGAATAAAATCGATTATTTAAAAGGAGAAGGATCATTTGTTGATGAAACCCATTTAAATGTTAAACCAATTGATGGATCTGAAGATTATCAAGTTGAAGCTAAAAACATTATTATCGCTACTGGATCTGAAGTCACTCCATTCCCAGGAATTGAAATTGATGAAGAAAGAATTGTTTCATCTACTGGTGTATTAGAATTATCTGAAGTACCAGAAAAATTATCAATTATTGGTGGTGGTATTATTGGATTAGAAATGGCTTCTGTATGGTCAAGATTAGGATCTAAAGTAACTGTTATTGAATTTCAAGATGCTATTGGAGCTGGTATGGATTCTGAAGTTGCTAAACAAACTCAAAAAATCTTGGCTAAACAAGGACTTGATTTTAAATTAGGTACCAAGGTTGTATCAGCTGTTAGAGATGGTGAAACTGTTAACATTGAAGTTGAAAATGTTAAATCTGGTAAAACTGAAAATTTACAATCTGATGTTTTATTAGTAGCTATTGGTAGAAGACCATATACTGCTGGATTAAATGCTGAAGCAGTTGGGTTAGAACTTGATAATAAAGGAAGATTAGTAATTGATTCTGAATTTAGAACTAGCCATAAACATATTTATGTTATTGGTGATGTTACTTTTGGACCAATGTTAGCTCATAAAGCTGAAGAAGAAGGTATTGCTGCTGCTGAAATCATTAAACATGGTCATGGTCATGTTAATTATGGTAATATCCCATCAGTTATGTATACTCACCCAGAAGTTGCTTGGACTGGTGCTAATGAGCAACAATTAAAAGAACAAGGCATTAAATATAAAGTTGGTAAATTCCCATTCATGGCCAATTCTAGAGCTAAAACTAATTTAGATACTGATGGATTTGTTAAATTCCTTGCTGATGCTGAAACTCAAAGAGTGTTAGGAGTTCATATCATTGGTCCTGCTGCTGGTGAATTAATCGCTGAAGCTGGATTAGCTATTGAATATGGGGCTTCAACTGAAGATGTTGCTAGAACTTGTCATGCTCATCCAACTCTTACTGAAGCTGTTAAAGAAGCTGCTCTTTCAACTTTTGATAAACCTATTAACTTTTAGATTTAGTATATATACTTCATTTATTCTCTATATGTAATTAATTCAAGAGAATGATTTATCAATTTTGTAGAAATAATCAATAACGAGAAATAATCAATAACGAGAAATAATCAATAACGAATGAAACTGTATATTACAATAATAAGAGTATATATAAAAATGATCATAATGATCATCATCACCCCACCAATGTCTTTTGGTTACATTGATTCATAATCACTTTCATAAAACATTTTATCAATTGAATGGATTCCCACCACTTGGTCATATCAGTACTTAAATATCACATATATAGCATGAATAATCCCTGGAATATACCCTAAGATTGTTAAAATGATATTAATGAAAAAGGAAGAATCACAACCAGTTTCAAAAAAGACTCCTAATGGAGGTAAAATGATAGCTAAGATTAATTTAAATATATCAGAACAAGTAAATGCCATATTAATAGTATATGATGTCGGTGTGACTAAATTATAATTATTTAAGGTTTATGAGAGGGGGGAATAATGGTAATTTATATAGGTGAAATTTATCAGTGGCTCAGCCGCAGCATAATCCATCAGCAATAGAAAAATAAATTATCGTCAGGAACAGAAAACATAATAGCAACAAAAACGATTATGTCACAACTGCTTGTGAATCGAGTGAGTATGAGCGGGGATTTATTTTTAGAAGTAGGGTATGGACATATTTTTTGGCATAGGAAAAGAGATGATGGTAGAGGGCAATGATTACAAGGCAATGATGCTAAATGACTGATGATTTAGAGATGGTTCACAAGGAGTAGATCTATGTAGTTTGCAGATGATGAAGAGTGACGCACTGAACAGTGGTTACCAGAATGTCCTATGTCATATGCAGTCACACAGTCATACATACCCATAAACCCTTCTATCATACGAACCCCATAATCTAATTACCAGTTCTCTGATCCAAGTTGCAGCCTCATCTGGCCTCTCAAGCCTCGTCAATGCAATCAGTTAACCCTCGTTTCATTTACTTACTTACTGACCTAAGCTGTACTGAAATAAACTACCACGAGGGTTAATGTCAGACCGCGCGATCAGGGTAATTTTTTCCAGCTCTGACCGAATCTGAAAAATTATCAGGATCCTAGAAGTGAGTCAACTAATCATCATCATCATTAAAAAATGGCTGATTTACAAGTAAAAATCTTAAAGGCTGTCGATAAATATAATCAAATCGACAATACTTTAGAATGTCCCGAATTAAAAGATTTGGATGCCAATACTCTTCATTCTAACTTGACATCTTTATGGTCTAAAGAATTGATAAATTTCTCAAAAATTGAAATTGAAAAATGGGATTTAACTAAAGAAGCAGAAGAATTTATTACTAAAGGATCTCATGAAATCCGATTACTTGAAGAAGTTATAAAGTCCATTGATGGGTTAAAAATCTCCGACGTTAATGAAAAGTTAGGTTCCATTGGGAAATTAGGTCAAGGTAAAGCTTTTAAAAATGGATGGATTTCTAAAAATGATGATAAATTAGTATCTAAAGTTGATAAATTACCAGAAGATATTGCTGTAGAACAATTAAAAACCATCAAATCAACCGGTACTTTAAACGATAAAAAAGATTTGACCGAATTGAAAAAGAGAAAATTAATTACTTTAAATAAAATTGTGGGTTATAAAATCACCAAAACTGATAAATTTTCAGTGGAAATTGTTAATTTAGAAACTGATATTACTAGTGATATGATTATCAATGGAAATTGGAAAGATTTGAAATTCAAACCTTATAATTTTAATTCTGAAGGGGTATATCCTCAAAGTGGAGCATTACATCCATTAAATAAAGTTAGAGAAGAATTTAGACAAATTTTCTTTTCAATGGGGTTTATAGAAATGCCATCAAATCAATATGTAGATACCGGGTTTTGGAATTTCGATGCTTTATATGTTCCTCAACAACATCCAGCTAGAGATTTACAAGATACTTTTTATTTAAAAGATCCTAAATTTGGAGGACTACCTGAAGATAAAGAATATTTAAAGAATATTCAGCAAGTTCATCAAGATGGGAAATATGGATCTATAGGTTATAGATATCCTTGGAAACAAGAAGAAACTCAAAGAATGGTGTTAAGAACTCATACTACTGCCATTTCTGCTCATATGTTAAAAGAATTGGCTAAGAATCCTAGACCTTGTAGATATTTTTCTATTGATAGAGTCTTTAGAAATGAAGCAGTCGATGCTACTCATTTAGCTGAATTTCATCAAGTTGAAGGGGTTATGGCTGGTTATAATATTACTTTAGGTGATTTAATTGGGTTTATGGAAGATTTCTTTGGTAAAATGGGAGTCACTGGATTAAGATTTAAAGCTGCTTATAATCCATATACTGAACCATCAATGGAAATTTTTGCTTTCCATAAAATATTGAAAAAATGGGTTGAAATTGGTAATTCCGGGATGTTTAGACCTGAAATGTTAGAATCTATGGGATTACCAAAGAACTTGAGAGTTTTAGGTTGGGGATTATCTTTAGAAAGACCAACCATGATTAAATATAATGTTTCAAATATTAGAGAATTATTAGGTCATAAAGTTTCATTAGATTTCATTGAAACCAATCCTGCTGCCAGATTAGATGATCTTTTGGTTTGAGCGTTAGTAGTTATAGTTTTTATAGATCGTTTGTATGCTCATATCTATAGTATAGTATAGTATAGTATAGTATAATCATAATCATAATAATCTCAAATCACTCTCTTTTGTCACCCGCAGTCGCGATAATTCTGGACGAGTAGTTTTAGGGTTTGTTGCAATTTATAATGGATTCAATAAAGACAGAAGCTGACGACTCAATGGCCGAGTTTAAGTCTACACCACCTAATAGTGATATGGTTGATACCGACTACCCTGATACTACACACGGCGATACCGAAGTTCCAGACTCTGAGGTTAGATCTGATCCCGGTGCAGGCCAGGAACAAGGAAGTCAAACACAGAATCAAAGCCAAAACCACGATCAAGATGTTGAAGACCAACACAATGTTGGTAATGATAGTCAAGAAATCAAGGAAGAAGAAGGAGAAGAAGAAGAGGGCGAAGGTGAGGGTGATGATGAGGCTATTGGAGAAGGCGATGGAGAAGGCGACGGAGAAGGTGATGAAGATGATGCAGATCTGACCAAAACCTCAATCAAAAAAGAGCGTGAAGGATTCATTTGTAAGTGGAGTCAGTGTACAGAGAAACAACATAACAATTTATCATCCCTAGTTAGACATTTAAATGGAACCCACTTAAGTAAACCGCTACAAGTCGTAGGGGCTAGTGCCAGGTATGTATGTCTTTGGGAAGGTTGTTCGAGATGTGGAGTAGAACAACCATCACGATTCGCTTTAATAGCTCATTGTCGGTCTCATACAGGGGAAAAACCTTATTTTTGCCCAATACCTGAATGTGAAAAACATTTCACTAGATCGGATGCTTTGTCCAAACACGTCAAGGGAGTTCATGATTTACACGTGTTGAAAGATGCTGTGACTTTAAATAGAGATCGATTAAAGAAAGGTCGAATGGATCCTAATTTTTATAACCAAGAACAATCAAATGAGCAAGAATATTTTGATTTGATTGATCAAGATTATGAATTCAGAGTTCCTTGGTGGTTTTCTAATAACTTCTTGAATATATTAGATGATGATACTAATGATTTAAAATCATTCTTTAAAATCCCATTATCTACCAAACAATACAAAATTGCTTTGGCTCGATATAGATCTTATACCCATCCTACTGGGACCAGGACGTTTCCAGCTGGTGGACCTAAAACTAGAGTAAGACTGTCGATAAGTAATGCTAGTGGTGGCAGTGGTAGTGGTAGTAGTGGTGTATCAAGTGGGGATAAACCAAATGATTTATTAACCCAACCAATCAATAAATATACCAAAGAGAATCCACCAGAACCAGATGAATTGGCCCAAATAAATGGGTTACCAGCCCTCAAACAATATCACGAACGATTAGTTGCTAGACTATCCACTAGTACTAAAGTGAATAAAATTGTTACTAAGAGTCTAAAAGATGCTATACAACAAAAGAGAAAATTGTGGTTGATCAACCAAATTTTATTGGATGGAAACAGTGAATTAAGTGCACCTAAACCCAATACTGATCCTGAAGATGAAGATATGAATCTTACAATTGATAAATTTGATGATGAATTATTTAATAGCATTAATCAATTTAGTTAACCATCCGCACTATCCAATGCCCATAGTAATAAAAATCCATCCAATGCCCATATTAATTCTTTATCGCGATCTCCTCTTCGCACAATAAATTTTTTTTTCTCTCTTGCTTCTTTTATTCATACTGGTAGACATTGTTGTAATATATATATATATCAGTTATAATTGGTTTCTAGCATCAACAGTCATATCTCATTAAAAAATGGCTCCTCATAAACCTAAGGAATCAACCGTCCCAGAACTATCAGAAACAGAAAATATGTCAACTACAGAATCTATAGCCTCAGACACTACTCCTAATATCTATCAAGAGATGAGCTTGGATAATTTATTCAATCAGTTAAAACAAGAACAGCAAAATTCTAATGATCAAACTAATCAACAAGACGAACCTATAGATGAATTCACAAAGCTTAAAACAAGAGTGGAAAACTTACCCAAAATACAAGGAGAGTTGAAACCTAATGATTCTAATATGACTAAGTCTGCTAATTCAGATATAGTAAAGATTCATGATCCTATAGTTATTAAAGCCAAAAAGAGTAAAGATGAACCAGAAGATAGTGGAAGTCAATGGTTTCATATGAAGCAGCCAGAAATGACCGATAGTATCAAAAGAGATATAGCTATCATTAAACAAAGAAGTGCATTAGATCCCAAGAGACATTATAAAAAGGAGAAATGGAATACTCCTAAATATTTCCAAATGGGGACCATCATAGAGGGTAATACTGAATATTATTCTAGTAGAATGAACAAACGTGACAGAGGTAAAACTTTGGCTGATGAGATTCTTCATGATAATGATTCTCAAAAATATTTCAAACGGAAATATACTGAAATTCAAGCTCAAAAGACTAGTGGAGGTAAGAAACACTATAAGAACATTAAAAATATGAGGAAGAAATATTAACCAGTGCCCTTAATGGCCCTAATTTTAATCATGACGACGTTTATTTCTAACAAAACAATAACCATAATGAAAAAGAGGAATCGGAATTATATATGAAACTAGATAATTATAGAGGTGTATATGCTACTGGTATATGCTACTGTATATGCTACTGTCTATGTTACCGTATATCTTAATGTATATCTTAATGTATATCATACGTAATTAAGGAAAAATATATACAATTACTGATCAATGCTTCATGGATTACTATTCTTCTAAGCCAGCTCTTCTGAATACATCCAGTCTTACTTGATCCCATAATAACTTTTTATCCTCTTTGGAAAGTTTAGCCTTTTTGTCTTGAAGTCTTAACAGTTTTTTAATTTCATCTGACTTAATTTTGTATTCATAAGCAGTAGTAGCAGCAGCAGCCAAATTAATTAAATAATTTCGGATGGCGATTTCTTTATACTTAAACTTCAATACTGATTGATTATCAGCTGATACAATAGGAACGTCTTGAGTATTTGACTTATTACCGGAATTGATTTGTAATAATCTTGATTGTTTAACACTAATTTCCGCTACAGATCTTTTAAAGGTTGAATCCAAATTATGTTCTTGATAAATATCTGATGCATATAAGGTATGAATTAATTCTTTATCAGAAATATCTGGTGGGATAAGAATTATATGACATCTTTGTGCCAAATCACCTACCAAAAGTGGGAGAGAATTACTGACATAACTAAAGTCAGGAACGGAGGAAACCATTGGTAATTGGGTCAATATTAATCTACATCTGGTGACGTTCAAGTTCCAGTCTAATAATGATTCTGGGGTGTTTTGATAATTCAAATCTGACCCCAAAGAAATCTTCCCCCATTCATCACTATCATTAATTTGGTGTGGTTGTTGTAGTTGTTGTAGTTGATCTTGGAATTGTTTTTGGAAATAGGTTTCATGTAACTGTATGTCATTAACAAGTTGTTCTATGGTGGTGGAAACGGGTTCACGATCTTCAGGAATAGTGGCAGTGGAGGATGAATATAATGAAGGAGCAGATCTGGCTGATCGTTTACTAAATATACTTGAATTCAGGGATCGATACAGTTGCAGGAGATGATGATTGTTTTTATAATGCAGATATGACGGAGAAGATCGTATTGAAGATGCTCTTGACGAGGTGGAACTGGTGGTGGTATTAGTGGTACTAGAATTGGCGGTGATAAAACCGTTGGTGGCGTTGGTACTCGTAGGAGTCTTGGTGCCATTTGAAGGGATGGTAGAATTGGATCCTGACACCAGTGGTAACTGTTGATAAATCACCGATCTGGCCGATTCTTTAAAGTGGGACGGAGGTGTTGACAGACTCTGTCCATTACTTCTAACGTATCCAAACATTATTTCGTCTGGTAATACCCTCTAGGTGTTGTTATTTTAACAAAAAACAAGGGAACAACAACAAAAAAAAAGCGCTTGTCCTTGAGTTTTGTAGTTATGGAAAAATTTTTATAGTGCGTAAGTCCCCTATTCCTGGAAAATTTTTCTTAAGTTGTTCCGTAAATCTTCCGAACTACGATGAAAAAGGTGGGGTGCGCCGAATGAATGGAATGTAACTATGCGGCCTCAGTTCCTCCGGTGAGGACTTAATTGGTTAAATGATGTAGAGGGATTAGAGGATAAACAGTAGGGGGGTGTGAAAGGGGCAGGTAGATTAGGAAGTACTGATATGCCAAACAAGGGAGGAGGGATGAGGATACGATGATGACGGTATATGTAGCGTTAGGCACTTCAAGGTGGAGCCATGACCCATATAGGCAACATTGTCATACTATTATTTTTTGAAGCCTCGACTGTCACCGGTTGACAATTTGTGTGGGGTGGTCTCACTCACACGAGTTGGGATGTTCCCGGACTAAAAAGCGTGGATGTTACAGCGTGGGGGCGAGGTTCACGGAAATACTTTTTCCTTGGAATTGTCGTGCGAGAAACGGTGAGGTTAATCCCGTTCAGTTCAGTTCTCAGCTCTCAACTCATTGACGCGCGTGTACTCGCCAATTTGTTTTATGGTGCGAAAACAATTTCGAGTCTTCACAGATGAAGTAGTTGATTTAACACACTAATGGAGTTAATATCTGAAGACTTTGGATTCCATCTGTTGTCTGGAGACCAAGGTATCAAGGTCTTTGATGGTCTGTTTGATTTCAACCTGGTCCCAAGCTTGTCTAATGTTAACTTGTTCAGCATTGGGAATCAATCTCAAACCTATGTTATAACTACTGGTACCACTATTCGGGTTGGCTCTTTAGCTAATTTAAATAATCATAATGTTGCTGATGTAATCACCGAAATTTCGTTGGATGATGCTGTTGTTCAACTTGGATATAATTATAATGAGTCAATGGTTTACTTTTTACTTAAGAATGGGTCTATCAGAAGTCTTGATGTGTCTACTTATTCCGATGATTTAAATTCAACTGATGCTAATACTATCTCCAATGCCATCGGTATGATACCTTGTCCATATAAAGATGAAGTAGCTTATATATCATCAGATAATGAGGTGAAACTTTTGAAAGCTGCTGATACCACCTCTTCCATTGGGTCTGGGAATCAAGTGTGTTGGGATCCCATTAATCAAGATCAATTATATATCGCCAATAAAAATCAAATAAACTTGGTATCGACAACTGGCGAAATTGTTGGATGTTACATAATTCCTGAAATTGATGAAGTGTCAAACCCCGAAACTGATCTTCATGTTCTTAATATGTTTCCCTTACAAAAACGATTATTTGTTTCTTGTTCATTTGAAGATGATGGTGATATCAATTATAAATGTTTCTGCCTTGATGCTGCGAAAAGTGAATTCAATGAAATTGATGTTGCTGTACCATTTGCTGATGTCGATAGAACCAATTGTTATTATCATCAAAGTTTGACCAACTGGGTTAACAACAAGACTTTTGATTTCATAACTGCTGGTTTAGCCACTGATATAGGGACCTTATTATCAGAAGATGGTAAAGATCTTCAAATTGTTAGTCCTGCCGACGATTCATGGGCCCCTTCTTTCCCTTTGGCAGCAGATGATCTGGATTTATCACCTATAGGGTTCGCTATTGATTTATCTAATACTGATGTAAAAGCAGAAGATCTTTGTGATTCATTACCTGAAGCTACTGGACTTCCGAAATTATGGGTTTTTACAAATGAGTTTACTTTGCTTTCTTGGTGGATCTTTGATGTTTCTGCAGTTAAAAGCAATCTGGCTTCATTAAAAGCCGCTAGAGATGCTATAACAAAAGTTGGTGATTCAAAACCTTCTGTTGCAGTCAATGAACCACAAAATAAAAGTCCTGAAAAAGCTGGTGATAATAATAAGCCATTGTTTGGCTCATCAAATTTTGGGTCTGGTGAATCGAAGCCTTCTTTCGGTTCAACTGGATTTGGTTCTAGTGATGGTAAATCATTATTTGGGTCTTCAGGATTTGGAACTAGTGAAAATAAACCATCGTTAGGATCTTCAGGATTTAGTTCTAATGATAGTAAACCGGCATTCGGATCTTCAGGGTTCGGTTCAACTGAAAATAAATCATCATTTGGGTCAAATGGATTCAGCTCAGGTGCATTTGGATCTAGTGATAACAAAGATTCCAAGCCATCGTTTGGATCTTCAGGATTTGGATCAAGTGGCTTTGGATCAACTGAAAACAAACCTTCTTTTGGGTCAAGTGGATTCGGGTCCAGTGATAACAAAGAATCCAAGCCGTCATTTGGATCTTCAGGATTTGGATCAAGTGGCTTTGGATCAACTGAAAACAAACCTTCCTTTGGGTCCACCGGATTCGGGTCCAGTGAAAAAGATTCCAAACCATCATTTGGGTCCAACACTTTTGGTTCTGCTAAAGAATCACCATTCGGAAGCTTAGGTTCTTCAAATAAAAGTTCAACTGAAAACAAACCTGCCTTTGGGTCCAGTGGATTTGGTTCTAATAATAATTCCGTCGCAAATGACAAACCAAGTTTCGGTTCTTCTGGATTACAAAATTCCTCCCTAGCAACATCTAACTCAAATGGCCATACGTTTGGATCTACAGGTTTTCAATCAACAGCTCCCTTCAAAACACAATCTACCGCAAGCGTATCTGCTAGTGGAAGTGGGTTTGGAGCTTTTAGTGGGTCTGGTTCTCGATTAACCAATACCAAGAAAGATAATGTTTTTGGTGACTCTTCGTCTTCTAAATCCATATTTGGATCATCCGATACTAAACTGTTATTCGGCCAGGAAAAGAAAGAAGTTTCATTTGCATCTGGTGATACCAGTTCCAAAGGCACTGTTGGTTCCTCAACGCAAAGTAGACAAGAACCTGAAGCTAAAGCTGAACCTACCAAAATCGAATCACCCGCTAAATCTACATTTTCACTGCCATTCGGAAATCTTGAATCACAAAAGCCATCGGGTGGGTTGTTCTCAAACTCTCCTAATAAGACCTCAACAGGGAATTTGTTTGGTGACACCAGTTCAGGTCTTGGTGGATTATCTCTTGGTAATGATAACCACTCGAAGGATGGTAAACCTGGTGAAAAAACTGGTGATAAACCCAAAAATTTGTTTTCCTTTGATGCACCATCACCGATTTTTTCATCTAATAATAGTTCTTCTGAGCAGTTTGGGCCCTTTAACCAAAGTAGTAATCGTTTATTTCAAAATAAATCTACAGAACCTAGTCCGTTTGCTAAATTTGGTTCAAACCAAGGAGAAGTGTCTGATAAAATTAAAGAGATAGGGGATGATACTCAAACCAGTGGACAGGTAGAACTGTTTGAAGGAAGCTATGAAGAGGAAGAAGGAGATGATGAAGAAGAAGAGGGAGAAGAGGAAGAAGAGGGAGAAGAGGAAGGAGGGGGAGAAGAGGAAGAAGTGGAACAACAAGAAGAGGAAGAAGTGGAACAACAAGAAGAGAACGCAGCTGTGAGTGAGGAGGAGAATAATAACGCTTTCACACCATCAGTGGCACCATCAATGGCATCTACTGATGCTGCTATGAAACCAGTATTTTCACCACAACCCAAACCAAAGATACTGTCCACTTCATCGGGTCCTCAACCTATTCAAAAACCACAATACCACTTCTTTGAAGGGTTTACAAAACCATTACCTGTTACTGGAGATGCAATAACCGATAAGACCACCCAAATAATTAATGAACTTTATGGGTATTTAGCAGTATTCGAACAGAATCAACAGCAACTTGGTGATTATTTAGAGTCAAACAAGTCAGTAAATGGGCTCACTCTAGAAGAAATTACTAAAGATCCATCATTAATAAGACTTGAAATGGCCGGGGAATTGAAAAAGTCTCTACACCAAAAATTATCAGATACAAAAACTGAATTGGAAGTAGCTAAAAAATTCATGAAAGAAGTTGAAGAAATTGAAAAACTAGGGGAAACTAACCAAGTGTTGAAATATCAAATCAATAAATCATTGACTGATTTGAAACTTTATCATAAAAATATCACCGATTTCAATAGCGTATACATGAATTATCCATTAGATTACAAGAATCAACTCCTACAAGACTCTGTGAGACATAAACTTAATAAAGTCCAAAAACTAAAAGATGAGTTGATAACACTGATGATGCCATTGAAGGCACAAATTGACACCGACGATATTTCCGCAGATAAACTTAAAGAAGTCTTATTCAATATCAATGAGTTCATTTATGATAAAACCGACAAGTTACTGGCATTGAAGACTCGTGTTGATAAAGCTTTAGAAAAAGGACATCCTGACAAACAACTTGCCATAGCTGATTCTAGTTCTGAACATGTAGCCGAAAAATTAGACAGGCCAACTGTGAATAGTAGACTTTCACATCGGTTGAAGGTGTCTCAAAGTATACAACCAACTGCAAATTTCCCATATGTGACTAAGTTGAACTAGACGGCCTAGTTCTCACAGTAACTACAATAAATAGCATATTGTCACTAATCCATAATGATTGACTCCAAGAAATATGTAAAGAATTCAGTCGATATGCCAATATACATACATCTATCTATCTATATATCTGCATATATCTATCTATCTAGGTATCTACATACATAGACCCTTCATACTAGGCACTGCTCTCATCTTTCAAATAACCTTCTGAAACATTGCATCTCACGAAATCCGTTCTATTGTTTTAGCATGCGCATTATCTGACCAGACAACTGCGTTAGCGGTATTATTTTGCATTAAAACTCGTTTAATAAACTATTTTTTTTTTTTTATTTTTTTTTTTTTTCCTTCCTTTTCCTTCCTTCCTTTTCATTCCTTCTATCTAGCCCCTGGATCTTGCAAGATATCCATAACACGCTCATTGCTTTCAGGTAATCAGCAGTTCCAATCGTTTAGCATTTTAGTTGTGACAACCAAATTAAGGTTTTTCGTGGATCAAAACCCAAATCAGATCACAAAATCAATACCCAAAAATCAATTGTAAACAACATCAAACGTTTATGGCTAAGACATTGTAGTAATGACTGAATATATTGGTACCCAAGTCAATGTACCAGGGACCCGAGGAAAAGCTATATTGAGGTATCAAGGATCAATTCATGGTAAAAATGGAGTGTTTGCAGGGCTTGAATTATTAGGTCCTATAGCATTAACCAGAGGTAAAAATAATGGAGATGTTGAAGGATTCAAATATTTTCAAGTCCAGCATCCAATGTCTGGGTTATTCCTACCATTTGAAAGGCTTCGGTCTGTTAATCCAAACCTTGAGTTCACCAAAGATATGATCAATGAAGTTAATCATGACTTTCATAATGATTCATTAGATGATGAAATTTCTTATGTTCCTGACTATAATAATTTGAGCAGAAATCATTTATCATCACCTACTCCACAATTGAGTAGTCAACTCAATTCAAGTATTCCGAGACCTTATTCGGCAGATGTTTCCAAGACTAGAACTCAATCTCCTCTCTTATCTAATGGTAGTCTAACATTACCCAAAAGACAAACACAGGCCAGTATTAGTGGTTCCAATACTAATACTAACACGATAACCAATAACAGATCAAGAACCTCCTCGTTCAGTTCTTATAACAGAAGCCCATTACTTAACTCGACCACTAGAAGTTATTCCCTTAATCTTGATCCAAAATTCCATAGTCCTATAAGTAAGCGGTACAGTAATGGACTGAATTCCTTCTTAGAGCAAGAATTGTATGAATTGAGAAGTAAATATGAAAGAAATGAAAGAGATATGATTGAAAAGATGTCCATTTTAAACGAACTTCGTGAAACTGTCCAGGAGTTACAACCAATTCTAAAACAATATGAAAATGAATTATCAGAGAAAGATCGCAAAATTGCTAAAATAAGAAATGAGTTTGATTTAGCTAGAGAGGATTGGAGGCAGAATTTAGATATCATGGTTAATACTTATGAAGCCAATGAGAATTTCTATGAGTCAAAGATCAAAGAATTACAATTAAAAATAACTGAAAATTCACCTGTTCATTCACCTGTCCCTGATTCCACTCTACAGAAACAATTTGATTCTATAAATACTCAGTATAATCGATTGATAAAAGATAAAGAAGAACTGGATACCAATTTACATAATAAAATCCAAGAACTTGAAACTCAATTGGCTGAAAATGATTCAAAGCAATTAAACAATAAAATCCTACAACAACAACATGAGATTGAATCATTATCCAAAGAACTCATGGAAATCCACAAGTTTCCTAACGATGATAATTCGTCTCATCAGAAAGAAATGATATCCCAATTACAAAATGAATTAGAGAGTTTGACTCATGTTAAACAACAGGTTAGTAATTTAGAAAATGAGAATAGTCAACTTAAAAGCGAATTGGAAAGAAGACATTCTTTTGAAAAATTAGAAGATAAAAATAAAGAATTAACGAGATTACAAGATACCATAAATGAATTGAAAGACCAAATTTCATCTAAAGACAAAGAAATTATTGAACTTGAGGATAATTTAGATACCAAAATCAAAGAACTTAATTCAAAAGCTCCATCTGTTACTGATACTCCAAGTGATGAATTATCTTCACAAATCAATGAATTAAAGGAAGATATGAGTTTTAAAGATCAAGAGATCAAAGCGTTACAACAGCAATTGGATAAATCTAATGAGACCATAAATACTCAAAAGCAACGATTGAAATCATTAGAGGCCAATAACAAGAGTAATTCAAACGATGACAGTCATACTAACAATAATGGGTCTCCTGATGATAACAATCTGTCTATTAAAGATACAAGAATTAAAGAGCTTGAGCAAGAAATCAATAGACTTACAACCAATGACTCAGACTCCTCTAAATCGATTAACAAACAATTGGTTGAAAAAGACCATATAATCCAAGAATTAGAAAGGAAATTACAAGAATCATTGACCAGTGAATTAGATTCTCTAAATATTAACGATGCAGCTGCCATCAATGAAATGACTTTCAAACGAGATATTGACAATTTAAAAAGTGAATTGGAAGCTAGACCCACCATAGAAGAACTAACCGAACTTCAAGATAATATTGATGAAATGGTTAGATTACATAATAATGAAATCTTTTTTAAAGACGAAGAAATCCAACGAATTATTAATGAAAACTCAAAACTTCAAGTGAGATTGGAAAGAGCTCTTGAAGGGACGTCTATGGGCAATAGAATCAGTGATAATGCCAGCTATGAGAATACCTCAATAAGCTCTGAATTGCCAGTATATAGACCTGAAGTAGAGTTAGACCCTAGTTATGGGAAAGATAATTGGTGTGGATTATGTGAGAGGGATGGTCATAGTAGTTTAAACTGCCCTTATGAAAATGAAATCTTTTAGGGCCGTGAGTTGTATGAGGGTGTGTGGATGTAAGATAAGGTAGTGGTTTTAATGTGTGTAGAATGATATAGCTAATGTAATGATATTATCTAGTGTTGTGAGAGACTATTGATGATCTATAATCCTATTATGTAAAGATCGATATGGTTTCTAAGAGGCTCACTGTGCCCACTACTTTGCGTGTACTCTGTGCCCTGGGACGATGCCAAAGTGTGCGCGAGTAAATCGATCAACGAACTGTATTTTGTTTTCAAACTTCCAAGAGTTCACGTCATTAGACATCAATATATCGTCAACTGCACTGACTGAGTAGGTTGGAAAACACGCCAATTACTATATATCTCTTGAACTCCTACTCATAGCTACAGGTGATGGCTGACTCGGAAACTTATGGCCACGTGCCAATGCATTCTGGCGAGTCCACTGACGCTGTTCCAGAAAACGTTGAATCTGTCGATCAAACATTTGAACATCATGAAAACTCAGAACCTGTCAATTCGGAAATGGTGAACGATGACTTTAGTAACTATAATTATCAAAACATGGGAGATGATGGTGGACAAATTGATACCCCACATATGGTCTATCTGGATAATGCTACAGATTATAGTCAACCGGTTGATCAGTCAAACATGATTCCAGAGATCCCATCAGCTCCAAAGGAATCTACCCTGGTACGAGATTCAGAGCAGCAACAACAACTGACTGAATCAAATCCCATTGAACCAAATTTAATTGAGTCGAATGATCCCCCTATAACTCAAGATGGTGAAGATTTCTTTGCTCAATTACTGAGCAGTGAACCTGCGGATCACCCAAATGACAATACTGGTGAGGCACAAAATCCTGTTGAATCTGAACACTTGACATCATCAGCAGATGTGCAAACAGATGGTTGGACAGAGCCTGCGTTCAATACTGATGATCAGACACACCAGTCCCCAATGATACCCGAAACTGCTGCTCAAGAGGATATAACCAAACCTGATAACTCCGACACTTATGATTTTGGAAAACTATCCGAAGAAAAGTTTGATTGGGATATTCCAGTAGATGAAGAAAAAATTCCCAGTAATGAGCCATCAGAAACGGTAGAGCAAGGCTCTTTCCCTTTGGCGAATCAGCCGGAATTGACGGGAAACCCTTCAGAAATACACAATGATCTTCCTGAGGATAATCATTCTATAGCTGCTAATGATGATGATTCATTTTTTGAAAAGATAAACCAGCAGGTTCCTGAACAGAACAATGATGGCGCAGACTTTTTCAGTCAAATAGGTCAAGACCAAGATACTCAAGAGAATGGACACGTCGAATCAAATTCTCTTAATGAAGAGCCTCAAATTAAAAATGAACCTGAGATCACCCATGGGCAGCAATCTGCACCATCAGCTGAAAATGAGGTTTCAAAAGAGACCGGCCAAATGAATGAGGGCTTAGATAGTTTGTTAGAGGATGATGATTTCTTAGAGGGAGCACAAGGTAATCAAGAGCCCTCAGAACCACAGGACCAAAAGGAACAAAACGAACCACAAGAGCAAACTCAAACTGAAAAGGAACCAAAACTTAAAAACCTTGATTTTCTTGAGGATGATGATTTATTATTGGATGATGATCTCCTTGAAGATGACGGTAATGTTCCGGCAACGTCCAATAATATTGCTAAACTGACGACTCCTCATAACTTTTATAAACCTCAACCAGCCGTTCCACCTGTTGTTACCAAGGAAGACTTCTCAAGAAACTTGGAACAAGCCAAAAAGAAAAATGATGCATATGACTTTCCTTCTGATTTGATGCTTCCAACAGTCAAACCAGCTGCCAGAACTTCAAACAAATATGCTCCAACCACCACACCTTCACCGGCCGCTGGTGCCCCTCCAACTAACCATGCTGGTGTTCCTTCTCGTCCTGAGTCTGTATCTTCAATCCCAGGAAGTTCCAAGCCACTGCAGTATGCCCCAGCCGCTTCCAAACCTCCATCTGCTGGTCCACCAAAACGTTCTACTAGCGGAGGTTCCACTCCTTCTCGAACTGATACTGTAGGAGATCAGAAAAAGGCCCCATCGGTAACTTCAAGTAAATCATTTTTCGAAGAATTACCAATACAACCACAAAGTATCCAACCACGTCCTGCCAGAGCTGGAAATTATGCTCCTATGAGAACTTCCGCAAGTAATTCACCAAACATGCAAAGGCAATCACCCCAACTCATGAAAGCTCCTGTCAACCCTTATGCAAGACCAGCTCCAGGTCCACCGGCTTCAGGTCCACCGGCTTCAGGTCCACCAGTTCCAGGCCAACAACCAGGTCAACCAATTCCTCAAATGCAACAAACACAATCTCCAATGGGCTCAATGGCACCACCCCCTAAAAATTTAGGACCAATTACTCAACCAAGTCAAGCATTTCCTTCTGTCAATAAGACAGAGCCTTCTATCAGAAAACTGCCTAACCCTTCACCAGGAATGCTTAATACCAACTTAGCTAAGACAACTAGTGGTTCACAAAATAGTCCATATGTTCCTAATTCAGGTCCATATGCCCCTAGTAGTCACAACAGGGCTCATTCTAGAACTAGTTCCTTAATTGGGGGGAAAGGAAAAGAGGTCAATCCATATGCTCCTGCATTACCAGCAGTTCCTCAACCCCAAGTTTCTCCGGTTGCAACTGGTATAATTCCTGCTCCCGGTCCTGGACCTTCCGGAACTCATAATAATTTACAACCATCTGGACCAACTCCAATTGGACAAGCTCATCCTCATCCAGCTCCTAGACCAAGAGGAGTTTCTAATCCTAAAACTGGTCTTTATGGGAGAGCAAGAGCTCAATCCGTAACCAAAGTGCAGAATCCTGCGGCTTTACTTCAAAGACAATTTCCTATTTTCCATTGGAGCAATTCAAATAATGTTAGTGTCCTAATCCCAGCTGGTGTTACCGGTAATTTTCAAAGTGGAGTTGGAGCTATTCATGTAAGGGATGCTTCAAGTGCTTTTAAGGATAAACAGATTTTAACTGAATTCCCCGGCCCTTTACCAAAAGGAAAGAGTAAAAAGAAGGAAGTGGAGAAATGGTTGGAAAATAATATCCAATTGCTTAACGTATTGAATGATCCCAAAAAGGATAATGAATTATTATTAAATCAAATATTATTAGCATTAGCAAAAAATGATGGTGATGTCAAGTCAAAAGCTTTCTCTCAAGAGGTTTGTACAATTTTAAACCCAACCGTCAATTATAACTTGCCTATACCTGAATCATTACCTTCAACAGGAGTATCACCTAATGCATTCAAATTAGATCAATCAGGAATCAATTATATTTTTCTGTTGATTCAAGTTGGACGAATTGAAGATGCTTTAAATTTCACTGTTACTAAAGCTGATTGGGCATTGGCTTTAATATTAGGGGCTTCTATTGGGCAAGATAAATTTCATAAAGTTATATCAGATTTTTCAAGGATCTCATATCCATTCCAAAAGTCCAATAATAAAATTCATCATATGATGCCTATGGTGTTAAAAATCATTTCAGGAAGTGGGAAGAGTGTTATTCAAGACTTTTTAAACGTTCCAACCGAAGGTGAGTGGTTTTCGATTCACTGGAAAGAATTAATAGCAGTGGTATTAGCTAATGGTAATCCAGCAGCATTTGAATTCTTCTGGGAATTTGGTAAATATTTGAGAAGTATTGGAAATATTTCTGGTTCAGAAATTTGTTGTATGCTTACTGGAGCCCCTTTAACTCCACCTGGATCTGGGGATGGATTTTCATATGTTGGAACTTTTAGTTCATCATATATGTATTCTGAGCTTTATGAATATATTCTTCAATTAAACTCAGCTGCTACTCCACTCATTACAAATGGATTCCCACATTTAATACCACTCAAATTTAGACATGCTGAAGTGTTAGCTGATTATGGTGCTTGTATGGAAGCTCAAAAGTATTGTAATTTCATTGGTCAAACTCTTAAAAACATTGGTAAAACTCAATACTTTACTTCCGATGCATTCACTGAGTTCCAAAGATTATTAGTTAGGATTTCGGATGCTGAATCAAGTGAATCTGGTTGGTTTGGCAGTAAAATCAGTAAAGTTAATCTTGATAAGATGTGGGGGCATTTAGATAAATTTATCGGTGGTGAAGAACCTTCTAAACTGGCAAATAGTGGAGTTTTCAGCAAATTTAGTCCTTCTGTTTCAAGAGTTGGCTCTGTTTTAGATTTCACTGCTTCTTCACAGTATCAATCACTGCCACACATTAGAAGTGATGCTAATATGAAAGATCCTATCCAAGGCTCATCAGCTGGTCTTGAAGGTCCACCATCTGGTAATGATATTTTTAATGGCAATAGACAGTTTGCCAATAGCCGTTATTCGCCATCAATGGGTCAAGGAATCCCTAGACAAAACCAACAACCAGTTAGAACTCCTATGAGTGAAAATATGGATGCAAATTCCTTGTTTGGAAACTTTTCTCCTGGTGCAGCTCCTCCACATCCCGGTTCAGTAAACCCTTCTGGTTCCGTATATCCAAGTTCACGGTATGCTCCTTCTAACGCATCTTCACTGAACCTTGTTAATAATAATCAACCTCAATCTTTACCACCAAGCTTATCTGCTAATGTTCCCCCTGCTGCTGTACCTCCACCATTAAATAGAGCTCCTAGTAAATATGCTCCACCTGGTGTGAATGTTCAAACTGCACCAAGTGCACCAAATGTTCAAAAACCTTCAACTAAGGCTCCTTATCAAAATATGAATGCTGCTGTATCGAATCTGTCATTGGGTTCCCAACATGTTAACCAGCCAGCTGTTGCTCCTCCTCCAACTGGTTCATCAAAACCTCTTTCTAGTACAGATCCAGCTGCTCAATATAGCAAGAGAGGATCAATTTCAAGTGTTTTATCAACTGATAACTTCATTAATCCAGATAATATTAGAAATCATAATCACTCTCCATCTATTCAAAGTGAGATTAGCTTAGATTATCCAGCGGAGTTTAAAGCTGATAGAAGAGATAGTGATGCCATTAATCATGATGGTAAGAAACCTCCTCAAGTTCCTAGCAGCTTACCTGAACAACAGTTCAAAGAAGATAATAAAGAGGATGTAGAGGGACAATCTTTAGGGAATTCTAAGTCACAAACAACACTTGCACCACCAGCATCAGCTGAATTTAATCCTGCTATTAAAGAGCAAGAATTACTTAGTACTGTTGGAGGGAATCAAGACGAAACAAATCAAGGCTCTGAATTAGATGAAACTCCTACCAAACCAGCATCTATTCCTGGTCCACCACCTCTGGGTAATAACTCATCAGCCGGCCCACCATCAACTGGCCCACCACCACCAGGAGGAATTCGTGCCCCAGCCCGTCGGGCTAATCCTTATGCACCAGGAGGTACATCAAGAAAGACCACCAGTAATAAATATGGTCCACCATCAGGTGCTAATAGTTATGCCCCGGGATCCTCCAATGCTTTAAATCCACCACAAACTGATTTAACCCAACCTTCAGGTAATACGGGAACTGGAGCAGCACAACCTATTCAGAAACCAGAGGCTGCTCCCGACTCAATGCCAAATCATCCAAAACCTCATCCTCCAAGAGAGCTGTTATTTAGACCAACAAACATCGATGAAAGTTTTGATGCTGATGAAGATCCAAGACTTGCCACTCCTAAACCTAAGGGTGTATTGACTTTAAATGACAAATCTCCAAAGAACCAAGATTCCGTATTTAGTCCCTATCAAGCCGAATCATTAAGACGGCCATCAGCTTTTGGAATTGATAGTACTTTTAATGAATTTCCTATACCAGGATCTCCAGATTTGACTACTAGAGCTAATTCGGTTATTGGAGGTGTTGGGGGTGGTGGAGGATTATTTTCTTCAAGATTATCCCAATCACAACAATCAGCAATGTATCAACAATATGAAGTTCAAGATGATACAGTTGCAGACTATATACCATCGGTAGAAGAAGATGATGAAGATTCAGATGATGATGAACAATCCAAAAAGAGAAAGAGAGAAGAGGAGAAGAAGAAACAAGATAAAATAAAGCAAGCCCAAACCAGAGGTTCTCAAGGACAACAAGGACCAGGAACTCCTAGTAGAAGATGGTTATCATGGTTAAATAGAAATAATGAAGATGGTCCTAAACCAATAAGAGCCAAATTAGGAGAACAAAATAAATTTGTTTATAGTCAAGAGCATAAGAGATGGATCAATACTGAAATACCTATTGAAGAACAATTGAAATCTAATGCACCACCACCACCACCTAAAATGAAGAGAGATATAACTCCAGCCAGACCTCCAGGAGGTCCAGTTGGGCCTGTTCCTGATAGAGGACGTCCACTTATGATGGAATCTTCTGATGTGGATAAGAAACCATTGAATATTTCTAGTCCACCACCAGGACTTGGACCGGGTGGTGGTTCAAATGATGTAGTTACTTCTACTCCTGAAAATAATGATAAGAATAAAGCCATGAACCCTATGGGTTCATCTTCAGAACCAAACAATTCTGGGCCTCCAAGACCTCCAAGTAATACTGGTGCAAGTGGGGGACCACCAAAACCTGCCAGTCTTGCTAATGCTGGTTTAGATGATTTATTATCATTAGGAGGGGGTTCGAATGCTAGTGTTGCTAGTGGTCGTAAGGGTAAAAGAGGTGGACGTAGAGGTTATGTCAATGTGTTGGAACAAAAGTAAATTACCCGGCATATATAAGCCAAGCATAGGATGATAATTCAACGTTTATAATCTATTTACAAATAACAAAAAAAAAAAAATCTATTTAGTCATTATACAAAACAACGTATTGTCATTCTTTCAATTATCTCTGGTCATTATATAGTAGTTAGGTTTAACTACTCTACCACTTCTTAAAGTTCTATCCATGGGAGATGATTCTGATGGTCTATAACCTAATTTTTCATACCAATTATGGGCGATGTTATTCTGAGAAAACACCGTCAAACTGGTTCCTTTACAGGATAATAGTGGGTCTTCAAGAGTATCTAAATACTTAGCAGCCCTATGGAAACTATTAATTAAACTAGACCCCAATTTGGCATGTTGATAATGTGGATGGACGTGAATTTCATAAAGATAAAGTTTCTTTAAGCCATCTTCTAGCACCAACATAAATGACACAAACCCCACTATTTTGCCGTCTAATTCGTACCACACATATACAAGACCGGGCTCTTGAATCTCTACGGCTTTCTGAGCTTTCCAATCAACTCCTACTATTACTGAGTATAATTTACCTATAGTTATATCAAGTAACGATAACAATTGATCAAGGGTTTCCCAATTGAGTTTATGAGTAGGACAAACCTGTAGTTTTGCGGTGGCATTAGACGGAGTGGACTCAATGGTTAGGTCTTGAGGAAATATATGAGGAATATGACCAGCAATGGACTCAGCTACTTGAGTCATGAGAACCTTATCATCTTCATTAAAGCTCATCAGTCATACATACACTAGTCATAGTGAGAAGAAACAACTCATAGTGAGAAGAAAAAACCACCCATCACCAAAAACGCGACTCAAATAATTTAATTTAATCAGCTGCAACCAACTTGATAATTATAGTCCCCACAGAGATTATAGTCCCCAACAAAGGGCATGAGTAATACCCCCAATACCAATAAAAACCCCAAAATGATAGAGTGTGAGCCATATAGACAACCAGTTGAAAAGATCAAATGTCAACAAGCAGACCGAATAAAGGAAATGTACTATCCATTGCAGCAGCAACTCAGTCGGAAACATGAAAAACCCCAGAGTTTTAAAAATCATCCAGGCACCACTGGTGCTTATGATAAGAGGAACAAGTATAATCGAATGAATGAAGTTCGCCAAAGACACAAGATGGACAATATCAATTTGAACCGACAAAAGATTGACGAGTTTCAAAAGACTAAAGATTATCAGCAACAGAATGAGAGACAGGCCAATAAGTTAACGGTTGATATTGATCAATTGGTGAATGAAGAGAGAGAGTTAGAAATGATGAGAGAGCTTGAGAAGGAGTTTGAAGAGATAGATGAGTATGAACGAGAGTTGGAGGAGTATTTTAGTGAAATGGAGATTAAATAGGGAGTGTGGTATGGTGGTACGGGATTGTGCGGTATCGTGCGGTATCGTGCGGTATGGTGCTGTACGGTGCTGTACGGTGGCATAACTGCAGCACCAAACTATACTTCAACTATAGTATCCTTCAGTGGCCTTACTGGCCCTACCCTAGTCATACCCTCGCCATACCCTCGTCCCACTGATGACCATAAATACACTCAACTGGTCACAGATCAATGATTGATGGTATCACCCATTAAACCATCTCTTCCCTTGGTCTTCCTGGTTACTGCTCAACCTTTACGATGACAATTGTACTATGGCAGAAGTCTACGAACATTACGAGTATTTTACGAAAATCTTAAACTAGCAATTAAGCTAATAGCAATTAAGCTACTCTGGATAAGCCTTATATAAATCTGGAATATACGTGATAATAACCTACCAGTTGTTCGCCTCTTAAATAGGAATGCGATGCACCAATGCCCCTTTTAAGGGGGTTCAAACCAACTAGGTGGTAAAGCCACAGAGGACCACGGTGGGAAACTGCTGTGGGAAACTACGGTGTGAATCTACGGTGTGAATCTACGGTGTGAATCTACGGTGGGCCTGTGGTACCATGGTCCTAGGTTCAAGACATTAAGATCTCATGTCCATTTCCGTGGTTCCTGGAACAATAGCCCTAGACGGTCTCACTGTCCTCACTTTTCTTCTCCCTTCCTCCTCCCTTCCTTCCAACACAATACCTTCAACTTCGTTTCACCCTCTCAACAACTCACCTGTCTACAACCAGTCTACAACCAGTCTACAATCAGTCTACAACCAGTCTCCTACCTGCCCCCTATCTTGTTTACCCCATCACTGCACATGGACTCCCGTGTCAATTGTATTTCCTCCCAACGCGTGTCGTTATTTTTATTCTAAACATTGCACAAAATCAACTGATATTTCGGTCAAATCGCTTTTTTTTTTTAATTGTTCCGCCTGGTGTTATACCAGTGGGTTAACGAACAAATTCTGCGCAGAAAATCAGTAAAAAAAAAAAACAAAATAACCAAAGGGATATCTCTTCAGTCACTCGTTAATATTACCTATAAACAACCAATTACCAGTCACTCTTTATATTAGAGGTGATAATTGAAGTGTCACCAGTCCAATAAATTATTGTTATTTTTGTTGATCGGGATAATTCTGTGATCCTGATACCTGATACCACCGGTTCTTGATTTGATTCAATTTGATTTGATTTGATTTTTGAGTGTTCAAGTTAGTCGTGATGACTGTCGATCTATTGCATAAAATAATACACTTGACAGCTAGGCTGAAAGATGATGATGGATGTGATTCAAGTGATTCTAACTGTCAAATGCCGGTATCACAAGATCTGTTGACAATTGGATTAGCAGTTGGATTACCTGCTGCTGCAGTGGTGGTGATTTTAAGTTACTTTTTATTCACTAATTATCGGAAAAATAAAAAAGAAGACCAAGAACATGATCCTGATTTTGATGAAAATGGTGAAGCTACCGCATTACCAGATTTCCCTCCTAACTCCAGGTATGGTAGATCTCTTGGTATGGAAGATCCGTTTGATAATAGAAATAGTATAAGATATCCACCTCCCCATAATTATAGAAATGATGATGGTACCCAATCTTCTAATTCTTCTTTAGTACATGGAAGTACTGGTAGAGGGGAAAAATATGTTGAAAGTTTTGTATTGCCGTATCATCATCAGATTGGTTCTAAGGTTTCATTAGATGAATATGCTAAACAATTAGGGGAATATAGAGGGGCTTATGGTGGAACCCCAAGAGCTTCTGCGTATGTTCAATCTTATAATAATCATCCAGGTATGGGTACTAGAAACTCTAGTGCATCCAATCTTAATTTTTCATCGGCTCCAAAAAGTAATTCAGTATCACCACAAAAATCAAATTTGAGATATGAACAAAAACAAAAATATGAAAATATTCCAAATCATTCATTAACTGAGATTCAAGATAGTACTATTATATCAGATGATCATGATCGTGACAGTGACAGTGACCATCATCAAGATAATAATATTATTAGTGCTAATGAAACCGATGATATTGAAGAAATTTCTAATGATTCTGATTCATTCAAGCAATCAGCTCCAAATCCTAAATTTGAAATTAATTATGAAAATGAATCTGATTTAAAAGTTAATAATGCTTATAATCCAAAAAAGACTAGTCCATCTTCAAACATTTCCGATTCTCATCCATTTTCTGATCCAATTCCTGATCAACCTATTAATGAATCGACTGAATCATTTAATACTACCAATGATCAATTTGGAGGCTCCATGAATAATCAAGACTCTCAATCTTCGAACAAACCAACCCTTAATAAGTCATTCCCAAGATTTTCTGCTGATTTAGATCAATCTCGTGATGAAAATAATGCTTCACCATTCCATGATAATGCAGAAATCCTTACTGGTTCTAAATCTCTTGGTATTAATGAAAATGATGATCATATAGATGGAGACTTTGATTTCTCTAATGATTCAGGTAATTTAAGTGCTGTTAATACTGTTAATAATGACCATGAAGGTGAACAAATCACTGCCAATACTTCAGCCACTAATTTAGATGTTAGTAAAACCAATATTGAAGGGGTTGATTATAATCAACAAGATGATGTAATATCAGGGAATGACCAACATATTCCTACTACTATTACTACTAATAGTGATAACTTGACATTAGATCAAGAAAATCCTAATGGAGGAAGAAAATCTCCAAGAATTTCTGCATTTAATTTATTAAAAAATGATAGTGATGATGAACAAGAAGATGTTAATGAAGAATATGATGAAGATAAACCTATTCCACATGATAAATTGAGTCCTGAACAAGAAGAAGAATTGAAAAGAATGAAATCGGTTTATAAATTATACTTTGATAGAGATAATTCCATTAAAAGAAAAGATTCTATTAAAACTTCTAATGAAGATGGTTATGAAGCGAATTATGAATTCAAGGCTGATCCTGATCAACCATTACCAGAAGTTAATGTTGATCAATATTTGAAGGTTAATAAGAATTTAAAGGTTGATACTAATTATGATAAAAGATTAACAACTACCTCATCAATTTATACTGATCATGAAGATGATTTTTCAACTCAGCAACAACAATATAATCATTATTTACAAGATCAACAATTCCAACAATTTTATCAACAACATGTACAAAGTTTACCACCATTACAAAGTTTACCACATCCATCAGATATTAGACAATCAACCATTCAAACTTATACTGATTATCAACCAAGATCTAAAGGCCCTGGTGCCATGTCACCACCAATGCAAAAACAACCATTTAATCCTATTGATAATAATGATGTTTGGTCCCCAAAAATGAATAATCAAGCTACTTTTGGTAATGGTGAAAATAGTCCTAATGGAGGTCAAGTATCTCCATCAGTTCCTTCAGCATCTCAATTAGCTAGATCTTCTGTGGTAATGTTAAATCCTGTTACTGAAATTACTAAACAAAGGAAATTTAAACCTGCTGGTTCATTACCAACTGCTCATAATAATAATCATGCTTATGCTCAAAACTATGGTTACCCACAATCTCAACAATATCCTCAACAGCAATATCCTCAACAGCAACCCATGTACCATCAACCTCCCAATGGCCAAATGTATGCTCATCAACAGAATAGTGCATCAAGTGATTTGATCCCTGGTGGTAAAAAGAGTGATGTTAGAAAAATGATGAATAATAACTTTTAAAACCATCAACTTTAATTCTTCCATACTTTTTACTTCTATGTTTATTTGATCGTACTTGTCTTGTTTGTTTGTATTTAGTGTGTTAGGGGTAGATTGTTTTAGTTATAGAGTTTTGAGAAAAAAATAAAAACAAAAATAGGTGTTGGTGTTGGTGTTGGTGTTGGTGTTGGTGTTGGTGCATTAATAGGTGGTTTATATAATAACTTTATTGTCATACATCGAAATTTTACTAATGTACATTAATTTCTTCATACAAAAATTACATATGCTATTTTCATTAATCTAGTTAAGGTGGTCCGGTAGGAATTCTCTAAGTTAATTCGTAATCGTCAATCTTATTTTTATACTTGAGTAAGTTTCTCTTGATCTTAGAAGTATCAACCCACGTCAAATAATCTTCTAAATTTCTAGTGATAAGAAAAGCAGGATCAGTTATAACATTTGGCCCCACTCTCACATGACCTTGTTCAACAAATGTAATAGCATCTTTCAAGGTTTCAGCCATCTTTAATCTACACATCACCACCCCAATTCTTCTACGACAAATAGCACTAACCGTGACTTTGTTCTCAAGATCAGATATCTTAGATTTAGTAGATAAGATTCCGATGGAGTATAATTTTTCCAATAATAACTGTTCATGTTTGATTCTGAAAGGATCCGTAGGGGATAATAATGATAACTTATTGGCTAGTTTCCTTATATCACCACACATTCTATTGTATTTATGATAATCTTCCCGATTTTGTATATGGTACATCCTCATCACTTGAGTATCACGATGACCTTGGTCTTGCTTCCAGTCGAGGAAATCGACTTTCTTTAACAACTTTTTTTCGTGGTATTTCAAATCTCTAACCATGATGACTGAATATATCTATAGGTATATGTATTATTATTAGGACTTGAACCTCAGAACTCACAACTCAACAACTACTGTATACCTGCTTTAACTAGTAGATAATTATTGAAATCTTATAATAAATTTTTCAAGATGAGATTTTTTTTTCGCGCGGAGGTTGTGAGAGAAAAATTTATGAGAATGTTCAAATTTTTCATTTGATCAACCAACCGTAGTGATTATTTATTACCCATTGATATCATGTTTCAAATTCCTAGGGTGATTCCTAGGGTATCTATAGGGTTAAAGGATTCCTTTCTCATACCTAATTGTCAATCACGGTTATTCAGTTCTACCATTACAACCTTCTCAAACATAGGGAAACAACCCATAAGAATAACTCCAGATACTCAATGTTCAACTGAAAAAATCCCATTAGAATTTTGTAAAAAATTCACTAAAAGAAAAGATACTATAAGCTTAGATCAACAAGTAATAATAAAAGGACCAAGAGGAGTTTTAAAAGTAGCATTACCAAGTTTTGTCAATATTGTTAATAATTCTGATTCCATTTCTGTTACAGTTCAAGACCCTACTGATAGAATTCAAAGATCTATGTGGGGGACTTCCAGAGCATTAATACAAAATAACATTATAGGAACAACTGAAGGACACTTAGCCATTGTCAGATTTGTTGGGACTGGGTATAGAGCTATTTTGGAAGATGACCAACATGGTAATAAAATGGTCTCACTCAAATTAGGATTCCCATATACTCCTAAATTGAAGGTTCCAGAAGGGTTAACTGTTAGTTCACCAAACCCAGCCAGACTATTAATTGAAGGGTTGGATAAACAACAAGTTAAATTATTTGCTGCTCGAATTAGAGAATTTAGAAAACCTGAACCTTATAAAGGAAAAGGGATTTTTGTAGATGGTGAAACGATCAAATTGAAAGAGAAGAAGATCAAGTGATTTTGAGGTTTGTGGTTCTTTTTGTTTCATGTTATGTTTCACATTTGTCACGTTGCCATACCTTCCATTTCTTGTGTATAGTTAATATAGTTAATATAAGTCAAATAGATTTCTACATATAAGTGAGCTCAGATGGGCCTCACTCTCACTTTTTCTCTCACTGTCCTGCTTGGCTCACATTTTCTCACTCTCACTTTTCACTGTTTTGTCTCACTGAAAATTTTTAAAAAAAATTTCATTCACCTTGAGTAAACTTTGATTAATCATGTACTTTAATCGGTTGCTGATATCAAAGAATATCATTAAAAACACCCTACATTTCCAAAGAGGAGCTGCTCAACTCACCTCTATTCATGCTATACCATCTATTAAAACCAGTCCCCCAGAACTAAACCACTCATTAGCAGCATCCAATGAACGTAAATCATTATTAACGAGACCAGGATTATTAGGAATTAAAAGAGGAATGATCACATGGTTTACTGATAAGGGAGAACAACATTGTGCCACTGTAGTAGAAATTGATTCATGTGAAGTCGTTGGTCATAAAACTCCAGAAACTGATGGGTATTATTCAGTACTTTTAGGTCATATTGATAAACTTAAAAATATCACTGAAAAGAATTTAAAAAAATTTGAAGAAGCAGGAGTTTCACCAAAAGCTCATACCGCTGAATTTCGTCTTAGAGGTGAAACTGGGTTAATACCTATAGGAACAGAATTGAAAGCCGATTATTTTGTCCCTGGTCAATTAGTTGATATAAAAGGAGTCACTAAAGGTAAAGGATTTGCTGGACCTATGAAAAGACATGGATTTTCTGGTTTACTGGCAACTCATGGGGTTTCTAAAGCTCATAGATCTCATGGGGCTATGGGAGGTAACCAAACTCCTGGTAGAATTTTACCTGGTAAAAAGATGGCCGGTAGAATGGGTGGTAATAATTGTACAGTATTTAACAATGAAATCTTATATGCTAATGGAGATGAAGGGATATTAGTAATAAAGGGACAAATCCCTGGTCCTAATAGATCATATGTTAAGATAAGAGATGCTGTTAAGCTTTATGGAAAGTCATTATTAAGATTAAGACAAGAGTAGATGAAGTTCATGTAAATAGTTATGAATATAGAAACCCTACTAAACGATGGAAAGAATCAAAATCTCTAGTGACTGGTTCATAGTGACTGGTTCACCAATCAAACCCTTTCACCAATAGCATTTCTGTTACTCCTTATAATTGACAGGCTTGACCTCAAGCAACAACAATTAAAAAGAATATCAAAAATTATTTGATGAATCAAAATAATTATATTTGATATTTTGAAGAAAAGTCCAAAAAATTAAGAATACACCATTAACAAAGACAATACCCGGATGTTTCTGGTAAAAGGCAAGAAACATGTACGAAATGATATTGATCTTCTGGTGATTAAAGAAGTAAAAAAAAAAACTTTTCGAGGAGAATGAGCAGTGTTTAAATAGTGAGAAGGTGGTCGTGGATGAGGTTTATAAATTTTCCTATGTACAAATAAATTATTTAGTTCTTGTAATAATAGAATTAGTTAAAAATTCTAATGCACTTCTAGCATCAGATTCAGGTAATACTCTTAAATTCTTTAATGCTTCATCTCTATATGAAATAGCCATTTGTCTAGTCTTTTCTAACCCATCACATTCTATCACTTGAGCTCTAGCCAATTCAACATCTCCAGGTTGATCAAATTTTCTAGCAATTAAGTCACCAATTTCAGGTCTTTGTTCCCATGCAAATAATATAGGAGCAGTAGCTAACCCTAATTTCAAATCTGCTTGACTTGGTTTCCCAAAACTTGAATCACTCGATGTATAGTCTAACATATCATCAACTATTTGGAAACATAATCCTAAATTTCTCCCAAATTCATAACAATTTTCAATAATATCATCATTGGCTCCACTTAATACTGCAGCAGCTCTTGACAGTTTAGACATTAATGAAGCAGTTTTTAAATAAGTTTTATGTAAATAATATTCAAAAGCGGCATTAACATTAGTGGCGTGATCATTATTAATGGGTTTATTAATAGAATATTCGTGTTGTCGAGTTGGAACTTTATCAGATGATTCAGGAACGGTTTTAAATTCTCCATCATTTTCGATACTATTAGTAGGATCTTGATCAATGACAGTATTTTTTAATTGCATAAATTCTCCTTCCACTAAATTAGCTATAGTGGTTGATAATAATTCAATAACTTCAGGATTTCTTAATCTAGCAATAGCTACTGATGCTCTTCCCAATAAAAAATCTCCTGCCAATATAGCCATTTTATTACTAAAAGCTATGTTCCCACTAGGTCTACCTCTTCTAGAATCAGAGATATCTATGACATCATCATGTAATAAAGTAGCAGTATGAATCATTTCAACGATTTCTGCTAATCTTCTTTGTTTAGGTAATATTCCAGTAGGGGTTTGAAATTCTGGTAAATCATTCATTGGTTTAGATAATGGATCCAATATCACATTAGGATTCATTCCATGTAATATTTGTAAAGGGGTTATAGAATCATCAACTGATTTGCCAGCAATAGATGTGGATTTTGGGGTTCCATTAAATGGTTCTTGAGTGGTAACATCTTCAGTATCAAGTTTAATTCGGTTTCGTTGTTCTATAGGAATCTTCAGTAATGATTTAGACAATAATAACACAATCAATGGTCTAACATTTTTCCCTTCTGCTTCAAAATAATACGATGAAACTCGATTTAATATTGGATGTCCTGATCCAATTAATCCTGAAATTGATTTGGCTAAATTAGACATTTCATGACTTACAATTGAAAATGGATCTTCAAACAATTTGGTATTTGGTTGAACTAGCTTTTCTGCTGCTTCTACTGCGGTTTTAAATGATGATGAATCTGCTTCATCATTCCCATGATTGCTCATGTGATTACTAGTACTTTGGGATCTTTGGGAATTTTGTTGGGAATACATCCTGGTACTTATTCTGGCCCCAATGATGGTGCTGTTCTTAAGTATCCTCCTAGGAATCATCTTGATAACTTTTTTTTATTTTGAACTCTATTGTATTAGCAGTGTATCTGGTTGTTATCTATGGTGACAACAACAATTGATGAACCCTTTTATGCGTATTTGGTAGATGTTGAATTGCAATTGTTTCTGAGCAATAGGAAGACAGTGCGTAGTGGAAGTGGGAACTATCCAGGCTTAAGGGTATAAGTAGTTTAGGTCCTTGTATAGTTCAACACACCTTTATAAAGAATTGGTTGAAAATGTCTTCTTCTTTTTCTAATTTTTTTTTTTTTTTACAAGCAACTAGTTCGGAAGAAGCAGGTTATTGGGTGTGGATTTTTCGTTTTTTTTTCCAAAATGGCTTGAAGTCTCACAATTTTTTTTTTTTTTTCTTTTATTATTTTTTTTCCGGATTTTCACCGATGACATCAGTGAATTTTCCAGGTGACATCAGACAATTAATGGGCACTGTATAAGAAAACATGGGAATGTGCAAGGGATACTAATAGGTATTTTATATATATGGATCAAACTATAAACAAATCTATGAACAATTCTGTGAGTCTAGGTGGTTTGTAAATGGGTAGCATGTAGTAGGTGCTAGGAAGTAAGGGAGTGGTATTGACATTGCGATTGAGAAAGTCACGTGCGGGTTCAATCCATCTCTATTGATACAACTTTCTTTGGTCAGGATGCATATTATTCAAGAATACTTTTGGTGATGTTAAGGTTCCCAAGTTTCTTGTGGCATGAAGATTTAAAAATGTTAACCCAAAGAGATAACTAGCATTAACCCAACCAAATCCTTCAGTAGCAACCCCTTTAAAATCAGCCCCTTGATTACCATATTCAGCATCTACCTTAGTGGGAGATTCTCCTTCTACTACATTATACTTCTCTACCACCACTCCATTATAATCAGCGAATGCTTTGGTCATTAAATATAACCACCGATAAACTAACCTTCTAGTAGTACCTTCATATCCGTAATTAGCAAATCCAATCCATGCTAAAATTTGTTGAGGGGCCCATCCATATGGGTAATCCCATTGTCTTGAAGGTCTATCTAAATTAACTGGACCTCTTGATTTTTCAGTTCCCGCAACTAATCCACCAAATTCTTCGAATTTTGGAAGTGAGTTAATAGTCAATTTAGCCGCTTGATGTTCAGTAGCTACTTTTGACCATAATGGCCAAAACGTAGTAGCTGATTCATATCCAGTTTGTTGATGAGTTTTTATGTTATAATCATAAAAAATTGAATCTTCTTCATTCCATAAATACTTTGAAATATTTGATCTTCTAGTTTCGGCTCTTTTTAACCATTCATGATTTGATTCAATGACCCCATCATCCATTTCTAATTTATTATTGAAGAATTCTTCTAAAATGAAAGCAATATCCACCTCATATTTATATAATAATGAATTTAAATCTACTGTGGCTAAATCGGCACATTTTCCTTCTAATCTATAAGAAGTATCATGACCACTTTCTCTAACAGCTCTATCATGAGTAAAATATTCATCTAAATCAGGTTCACTTACTTGATCTGTATTATACATTTCAATGAATTCTTCATGAGTAACATTATATTTCTTCACATAAGGTTTTAAAACTTCAATGAAATGAGATGATTCAGTTTCCGGGGGGATTCCTGATCCATCTGGATGATAACATGATAATCCACTAACTTCATCATATCTTGGTTTAGCAGTCCAAATGGTTTTATATTCTTTTATAGCTGCTTTTACAGCTCTCTTTAAAAATTCCATTGAATCATGTAAATCTTCTGGACTAACTTCTACTAATTTATTAAATACTCTTAAAGACATATCAGTTAAAAATGGTGGTTGAGATCTTGCTAAATAATATGATCTATTAGCATTTAAAATCTTCCCATAATGATTAATTTCATAAATAAAATTTTCAGTCATCCCCTTAGCTAAGTATAAATTTGTTTTGTTTTCAGGACTAACATTTACTAATAATCCTAAAGATTCCATATAAGAATCCCAACCATATAATTCATTAAATCTACCTCCAGGGACAACATAAGGTTCATTAATTAAATCATTTGGATCGTTTGGATTTGGCCATGATTGTAATGCTAATAATCCTGGTTTTTTATTAATAGATCTTACAAATTTAGCATCAATTTTCTCTGGTAAATATTGAACATCTAAACCAATATCAGGATTATCTTTCTTAATAGACATAAAATAATTATATTGATCTTGACGATTATAAGGAATATAAACCCGATGAGTTTCTTTATTAACGATTTTTTCCCCCTGTTCATTAATATAATCTTCTTCAATTTTAGTGTCTCTTGACATTTCTATAATATTGTCTTTAGAAAGTTTTCTAGTTAATTTAGGCCAGAATTGAGTATTAATTAACCGTTTCATTCTTAAAACTGGATTTTCATTTAATCGTTGTTCGTCTAATACTAATTGAGATTTACCTAATCTTTTAGCTATAGTTAATTCTTGTAATAAATTTGATAACATATATGTTCCTCTTATATCAAATTGTTTAAACCCATTAGAATTGGCCGTACCTACTTTCAATACTTTAGGACCAGAATCTTCAATGGTAATTTGAAAGTTATGATCAGTATCTTCATTACTTAAAAGTTGTTGTAATGTAGCATCAATATCACTAATAAAGAACTTCCTCGGTTTAATAGAAGCTCCATCATCCCATGAACTTCTTCTTAAATGTAATTTGGATAATCTGTTATTAACTTCTTCGGTACTTTCGATATTATCTAAATCTGAGGTTGAATTAGCTTCTTTATCATAAATAGGAACAATTGATGGCCTTTTTTTGAATTCACTTGAGCCATGAGGTGCTAATGGATTTGTTGGTTTTGATGGATTGTTGGCAGCTAATGGAGGTGCTAATGGATCATCAGCAGATATGTCATCTTCATTTGATTGAGTAGTTATTGGCCTAGGCACCGGTTGTGGTTGCAGTTTTGAGATAGGTTGTGGAGTAGTTGATTTAGATGCAGCAGCAGATGATGATGAATTTTCATCAGAGTTTTCTCTAATGGAATCACTGAAAGCAAATTTAGATTTGGAAGTATTGTCAATTACAGAAAATGTTCGAACTTTATTAAAGCGTGAGTTACCTTTAGAATTGTAATAGGATTCAGGGATATCAAAAGGGTCGTCTTCCGAAGAAGTACTGCTTGATCTTGACTTATGTGACATTAACAGATATAGTTGGATTGAATTGAGGGTTGAGTTGGTGATTGAATTGAGGATGAATTGAGGATTATATAAATAAAAATAAATGGTAAGCGATAAAGAAGTAACAAAGAAACAATTAGAAGAATGATCAAAGCCGGAGTTTTCGTGAATTTATTATGGGTGAAAGGATGTTCTCCGCGATTCATGAAAGGGTTTATTGCGAAGAAGCGAGCAACTTCGAGGGAGAAGGAACGGGGACTTCGAGAGGAGGGTGTGTGTGGGAGAGGAGAGGGTGAGAGATAGTGACAGAGTGATAGTGACAGAGTGATAGTGACAGAGAGATGGAGAGAAAGAGTGACAGAGACAGAGTGACAGACCACTTGAATCTCTAATTGATATCTGCTATCACTAGTCTATGGAATCTGGTGTCTGAGTTATTATGGAGCTGCTGGCTATGATTGACCCTTCTAATGTCTTCTAATGTCTTCCACTGTCACTGTCTGTTTCTGACTCCTACTGCATCCTTCTGCTTCTACAAATATCAACAACCAACCCTCATACACCAGACCATTGACTATGTTTCTTATCTCCAGGCCTCCATTCTCACCACCCCCCATTCTCTCATGCCCATACCCCACGCAACCACAACTCCTATTTTGCAGCTAATCATCACCACCAACTATGACCACACCACTTTGATCACCCTCACCGGCATCGATACACGACCGACCCAGCTGATCATATGGGACCCTAACCAACTCATAAGAATCTTGTGAATTACACCCTCGGCCTCTCTAGGAACTCTCTTACACCAGTACTTCCCTCTACCCGATAGGATCATCCCGGAAATGGCTATCACAGCATTGATTCAGTTCTATAGTAATCCTCAAGTATTATTCAACTAAAATTCTATACCATTGAAATCATAGCAATGTTTGGCTCACCCTGTGGGCCTCCCCTCATTCACCCTAATGCCGGATTGGTGGGGCCGTATATGAGTGAGATTGAGGCATAGCTAGTCGAAAGAAAAGGATGTGAATACAGGTAGAGACATGGACCAATGGGTGACAAGCAATGGTAATACATAGTAACTAGATTAACAAATTAACAAATCAACCATTCAATCCACCCTCTGATCTGGTTAACCCATTCGTAATAATATTCCTCTCAGTCGTGTTGGCATATGTTTGCACAACAACCTACACCCGGGGTCGTGCTGGTCCAAAACTCTGGGGTAACGCTCGGTGACAGGAATGGAAAAAAAAACTATAAAAGGGGATTAATTTGTCTATATAAAATACACATATTCAAATTAAACAGAACCCATATATTTCTATCTATAACAACATGAAAGTTACCGTTTGTGGAGCCGCTGGTGGTATTGGACAACCATTATCCTTATTATTAAAATTGAATAACAAAATCACCGACTTATCATTATTTGATGTGGTTAATGTCCCAGGAGTTGGTGCTGATTTAAGTCATATTTGTTCAAATTCCAATACTAAATCCTTCTTACCATCATCCAAAGAAGATAAAACTGCATTGGCAGAATCCTTAAAAGGGAGTAACTTGGTTATAATTCCAGCCGGAGTCCCAAGAAAACCAGGGATGACTAGAGATGATTTATTTACTATTAATGCCTCAATTGTTAGAGATTTAACTCAAGGAATTGCTGAAAATGCTCCTGATGCATTCATATTAATTATTTCTAATCCTGTTAATTCTACGGTTCCAATTGTTGCCGAAACCTTAAAAAAGAATGGAGTATTCAATCCTAGAAAATTATTTGGGGTAACTACTTTAGATATTGTTAGAGCCAATACTTTTATTAGTGATTTATTTCCAAAAGACTCTAAACCAACTGATTTTAATGTTAATGTGATTGGGGGACATTCTGGTGAAACCATTGTGCCATTATATTCTCTTGGTAATTCTAGTGATTATTATAACAAATTATCCCCAGAAGACCAAGCTAAATTAATTAATAGAGTTCAATTTGGTGGTGATGAAGTGGTTCAAGCTAAAAATGGGGCTGGTTCTGCTACTTTATCAATGGCATACGCTGGTTATAGATTAGCTGAATCAATTTTAAATGCGGTTGATCAACTGGGTGTAGTTGAATGTACTTTTGTATATTTAGATGATTCAATTCCTGGTGCTTCTGAAGCTAAAAAATTGATTAATAATTTACAATTCTTTTCTTTACCTTGTGAATTAAGTAAAGAAGGAATTAAAGAAGTTAAATATGATGTCTTGAATAAGGTTAGTGATTCTGAAAAGAAGTTATTATCAGTAGCTATGGAACAATTGTCTAAGAATATTGAAAAGGGAGTTAAATTTGTTACTAGTTAGTAGAGAAGTTTAGTTTAGGCTAGTTTTATAGTTTATTATTATGGTTTAGTATGATGTAGTAATATACTTTACTTGAAAGAGTAACAATTGTAGTACAGGGTTCGGTGTTGACGGACTCAGAGGTGAAGTTTTCACCCCTCCTCCTCATCAATGAGTCTCTTATTGTTGTCGAACCCGTGTTCCCGTAATGGTCTCTCTCATTCTACTCCCTCATTCTACTCTCTCATTCTACTCCCTCATTCTACCCTATTCTCGTTCTACTCTATTCTCGTTCTACTGTTTGGTCTCTCCCCCTTGTCCCTCCTCCTTCTATTGCGCGCGCTCTCCCTAAAGAAAATTTTTCTTCTCATTTGTTTAAAAGATTACAATTAAATCTTTCTATACATCTTACCGGTAAACCCCTCCCAATATTGCTACTCATTAACATCAAAAAATTCAATTGGTAGGTCGTATAAATATTTTATTACGTCTTAATCATACATTTGATCAATCAATCTCTGGGTATCATTAACGTGAACTTGATTGATTTAGGTGTCTGTGTGTGTGTGTATTCTATTGTTTTGTTTTGTTGTGTTTTGTTGTGTTGTGTTGTTCTTTTTTTTTTTTTTGTTCATAAACCGATAAACATATAAACCCTTAACACCATGGATGATATATTAGATTTATCTAAAGATTTGGATATTGGGCTATTTGATCAAATTGTTGAAACCTTTTATAAAGGGTCAGGACCTGATCAACAAAAGGCTCAACAACTTTTAAATCAATTCCAAGATAATCCAGACAGTTGGAAAAAATCCGATCAAATTTTATCACAATCCAAAAATAGCCAAGCTAAATATATTGCTTTAAGTTGTTTGGATAAATTGATTTTATATAGATGGAAATTAATCCCTGAAAATGAAAGAATCGGAATTAGAAATTTTATTGTTAATATGATTGTATCCTTATGTGATAATGATGAAATTTTTAATAGTGAAAAAGCTTTAATTAATAAGATTGATTTAACATTAGTACAAATTTTAAAACAAGAATGGCCCCAAAATTGGCCAGAATTCATTCCTGAAATCATTTTAAGTTCAAGATCAAGTTTTAATGTTTGTGAAAATAATATGATTATTTTAAAATTATTAAATGAAGAAGTATTTGATTATAGTCAAGATCAATTAACTCAAGCTAAAATTAAATCATTAAAATTAAGTATGAAGGCAGAATTTGAAGAAATCTTTAAATTATGTTATGAAATTTTAGATAAAACTACCAAACCTTCATTAATTATCTCAACTTTAAATTGTTTATTAAAATATATTCATTGGATTCCAAGAAACTATATTTTTGAAACTGATTTATTAAAATTATTATCGAAAAAATTTCTTAATCCAATAAATACTAGAAGTATTAGTTTAAAATGTTTAATTGAAATTAGTTCTTTAAACAGTTCTAATTATGAAAAAAATTGTTTGGAATTCTTCAAAGATTCAATGGAAGAAATTTATCAAATTGTTCCACCGGATACAAATTTAAGAAAATCTTATAATAATGCTAATACTAATGATCAAAGTTTTTTACAAGATTTAGCAATGTTTTTATGTGCCTTTTTAAGTAATAATTTATTATTATTAGAACAAATTGATGATTATTCTGAATTATTAAATACTTCATTATTTTATTTAATTGAATTATCAAAAATTGAAGAACGGGAATTATTTAAAACTTGTTTAGATTATTGGTCACAGTTTGTTAGAGAATTATATGAAGAAATTCAAAATTTACCTCAACATGAATTAAGTCCATTAATGCAATTAAATTATTCAAATACATTAAGATCAAGTGGATCCTCTGGAATTGGTGGAGGTGGAGCTCCAGATCCGGCTATATTGGCAAAATTTCCTTTAAGACAACATAGATATTCAACAATTTTATCTAAACTAAGGTTAGTAATTATTGAAAATATGGTTAGACCTGAAGAAGTTTTAGTGGTTGAAAATGATGAAGGAGAAATTGTTAGAGAATTTGTTAAAGAAAGTGATACCATTCAATTATATAAAAGTATGAGAGAAGCATTGGTATTTTTAACTCATTTAGATGTAGTTGATACTGAACAAATTATGAGTGAAAAATTAGCTAGACAAATTGATGAAAGTGAATGGTCATGGCAAAATATTAATACTTTGTGTTGGGCAATTGGTTCAATATCTGGTACCATGAATGAAGATATGGAAAAACGATTTTTAGTATCAGTTATTAAAGATTTATTATCATTAACAGAAATGAAAAGAGGTAAAGATAATAAAGCTGTGGTTGCATCTAATATCATGTATATAGTTGGACAATATCCAAGATTTTTAAAAGCTCATTGGAAGTTTTTAAAAGTGGTGGTTAATAAATTATTTGAATTTATGCATGAAACTCATGAAGGGGTTCAAGATATGGCTTGTGATACTTTTATAAAAATCACTCAAAAATGTAAAAAACATTTTGTAGCCATCCAACCACAAGAACAAGAACCATTTATTAATGAAATCATTAGAAATATCCAACAAATTACTGAAGATTTACAACCTCAACAAGTTCATACATTTTACGAAGCTTGTGGAGTAATTGTTAGTGCCCAAAATATCAAAGAATCTAGAGATAAATTATTAAATGATTTAATGGCATTACCAAATATGGCATGGAATGCAATTGTTCAACAGGCTGGTAAAGATCCTGAATTGTTAACCAATACTGAAACAGTCAAAATCATTGCTAATATTATTAAGACCAATGTAGCAGTTTGTAAAGCTTTAGGACCAGGGTTTTATTCACAATTAGGATTGATGTATGTGGATATGTTATCATTATATAAAGCTGTTAGTACAATGATTTCAGACTCGGTTGAAAAAGATGGCATTATTGCTACTAAAACTCCAAAAGTTAGAGGATTAAGAACTATTAAAAAGGAAATTTTAAAAATGATTGAAACTTATATTAATAAAGCTGATAATTTAGAAGAAATTGTTAGAGATTTATCACAACCATTATTTGGAGCGGTATTACAAGATTATCAGAATAATGTTCCAGATGCTAGAGATGCGGAAGTATTAAATTGTATGACTGCATTAGTAGCTAAAGTTGGACATATGATTCCTGAAGGAGTTGTATTGATTTTACAACATATTTTTGAATGTACTTTAGATATGATTAAAAATGATTTTGTTGAATATCCAGAACATCGAGTTGAATTTTATAAATTATTAAAAGAAATTAATGCTAAATCATTTCAAGGGTTATTACAATTATCGGGTGATGCATTCCAAAGTTTAATTAATGCAGCCTTATGGGCTTTTAAACATAATAATAGAGATGTTGAAGAAAATGGATTATCATTAACATTGGAATTAATTGAAAATGTTGAAAAATTAGGAGATACTCCATTTACTAAAGCCTTTTATGAAAATTTTTATTTTCAAATTCTTTCTGATACTTTTTATGTTATAACTCAACCTGATCATAAATCTGGATTTAATTATCAAGCTCAATTATTAGCTCAATTGGTTCATTTAGTTGAAGATGGAATCATTAAAGCTCCATTATATACCCCAGATCAAGCTGCTGAAGGGACTTCTAATTCTGACTTTTTAAAACAATATTTGGGGCATTTATTATCATCAGCCTTTGAAAATTTACAAAAAGAACAATTGTTAAATTTCTTACAAGTTTTAACCACCGTTTATAAAGATTTGAATAAATTTAAAGCCACTTTAAGAGATTTCTTGGTTCAAATTAAACAATTTGGTGGTGATCCAACGGATTATTTATTTGCTGAAGATAAAGAATTAGAAAAACAAGAACAAACTAGATTACAAAAACAAAAGGATTCTCAAATTGGAGGATTACTTAAACCTTCTGAAATGGATGATTGATGATAGAGCATTAATTATTTAGTTCAGAGAAACGAATTCATATAATAATAACTTATATAAAAGAATGTAAAAAAAAAAAAAAAAATTGATAATGATGACGTAGTAGTTGTAGTTGTAGTAGTGGGTGAAGGCTATTGGGATATGTATTGGTAAAGGTAAAGGTACATCTATAGGTATATTGGTACATCTATTGGTACATCTATATGTATATCGCAGTATCCCAATTAGGAAGTCTAGAGTTCGCAATTTTTTCATCAAGCTTGAGACGAAAAAAAAACCATCAAAAAAAAAAACTGACAGGAAATCAAAATCAACACAATGTCTACTGAAGAAACTAAACCAAAGGTCGAAGATAAAGTCGAAGAAAAGACTACCAACACCACTCAACAACCACCATCATCTAACGTGTTTTCCATGTTTGGAGCCAAGAAGGATAAAAAGGAAGAAGGTGATGATGACAAAAAAGATAAAGAAGAAGATAACAAAGACAAAAAAGAAGAAGATCCAGAAGATTCTAAAGCTGAAGAAGAAGAAGCCGATGTTCATTTTGAACCATTAGTTCAATTAGAAAAAGTTGATGTTAAAACCAACGAAGAAAATGAAGAAGTCTTATATAAAGTCAGAGCTAAATTATTCAGATTTTCTGGAGACTCTAAAGAATGGAAAGAAAGAGGAACTGGTGATGTTAAATTTTTAAAACATAAAGAAACCTCAAAAGTTAGATTGGTGATGAGAAGAGATAAAACTTTAAAGATTTGTGCTAATCATTTCATTTCTCCAGATTATGAATTAAAACCAAATATTGGATCTGATAGATCTTGGGTTTATAGTGTTACTGCTGATATTTCTGAAGGGGAACCAGAAGCTCAAACTTTAGCTATTAGATTTGGTAATAAAGAAAATGCTGATAAATTCAAAGAAGCTTTTGAAGAAGCACAAGCTTCAAATAAGAAGTAAATAGTATAATATATAATTGATCATGAATGATGGTGGGTGATTGGGTGGGTGAATGATGGTGGTGTAGTTAGAGCTGGTGTGTATGAGTCAGTATATATTAGTAGTCATGGATGCCCATACCCACACCCACACCTATACCCACACCCACACCCACACCATTACATCTTCATCTCTCGCGTCTCAACTGTCTTCCCACCTCAATCGTTAGTCGTAATCTTAGCCCTCTCTCCCTCTCCATTGCGGCCTCTCTCGCCCCATCTCATTGCACGTGGTGCTAAAATTGCGAACCCATTCGCCATATTCCATACACTCTTAACCATCATTATATATATATATATATACGTACATCATACCATACCTCCAACAATTTCATTCAACATCTCCCGACAGCTTTATCCAATATTTATTTAATTGGTAAATGAAATTTGGAAAATACCTCGCCTCTCGGCAGTTAGAATTGCCAGAATATTCTGGCCATTTCATTAACTATAAAGCATTAAAGAAATTAATTAAACAATTAGCTATCCCATCCACTGATACCAATAATAATCAACCGTTATCCCAAATTGATGTTCAAAAGACCTTAAAAGAAAACAACGCTTCATTTTTCTTCAAAGTAGAAAGAGAATTGGAGAAAGTGAATTCCTTTTATTTAGAAAAACAAGCCAATTTATCAGTAAATTTAGACCTTTTATTAGTACAAAGAGACGAATTATTTATTAATATTAAACGAATAATTTCCCAAGATAAATCATTTGATTCCGATAATTTGAATTCTAACTTTAAAAATTCCATCACTTATTTAAATTTATACCAAAATTTTAAAAAGATTCATCAAGATTTATTAAGATTACAACAATTTATTTTATTAAATGAAACTGGATTTCTGAAGGTTGTTAAAAAATGGGATAAACGATCGAAATCTCATACAAAAGAATTATTTATTCTGACGGCTGTAAATGTTCAACCGGTGTTTTATAAACATGAAATCAATGAATTGAGTGATTTAGTGACTACTTCATTATTTGATTTAGAATCAGTGATAGATGGGGATTTATCACCTATTAAGAATTTCACTCCTACAAAGATCAAGAATATTAATAACCAGTTATTAAATAATCATGTAGCAGAAGTAACAGGAACATCACCACCAACCACAACAACAGCAACAACCTTACCCCAACCATCACATTCACCACATTCACAACCTTCATCAAATATTCAATCAGATATCTCCCACTTATATTCTAGAACTGGTTCATTAGGTAATTTGGCAGGTGATAATAATTCAATTTTCCCCTTACAATCTCATAATACTGAAATTGATGAATTATATACAAGTTTTGTTAATATTGTTAGTCTTAAAGATCCTGATATGGAATTATTGAAAAGATGGATGAATAAAGTTAACAATTCTTGTAAATCATCTGAAAATAATGAAAGTGAAGTTGATGCTAACCTTGTTAAATTAAAATATTCCCGAGTATTTCTTTTATCGATTACTAATTTAAAAATATCTGATAATGGATTACAACCATTTTTAGAATTGATTGATTATAATATTGACATATCTGAAATCAAAGATAATTTCAATAATAATAAAAATGTTCTTCATGAATGTTGTTCTATACCATCATCATCGACTCAAGAAAGTAATGTTATTATAAATAATGGAGTTAAAGTAATCAAATCAACTGATTTAATAAATCACTCGAGAGTTTTCATTGTGAAAACAATTATTGAAAAGTCTCCAGATTTATGTAATTTATTAATATCAAAAGATTTTAATGGGAGAAATTGTTTACATTATGCTGCTCAATATAATCGAGTAGATTTATTAGAGATCATTTTACCTAAATTTCCTAAAAATCATTTAGATGATTTAGATAATGAATCAATGTCTCCATTGTTACTAGGAATTAAATATGATAATTTTCAAGTGATCAAAATCTTAATTGATGGGGGTTGTAATATTTATCCAGATACCAATGATGATAAACTTCAATATTTCCCTATCAATTACTCATGTAAAATAGGTCATTATGAAACCGTTAAATATTTATTATCAACTGATGTTCCCCTTTCAAAATATATTAATAATCAAGATGTAGAAGGATTACTGCCATTACATGTGGTGGCAAGAAGTGGTCATCATCATTTAATTCCTTTATTAGTTGATAATGGTAGTGATATCAACCAAATTGATAGTTTGAATAAATGGCCTCCTTTATTTTATGCATCTCTGGAAGGTAATCTTAGATCTGCTCAACAATTACTTCATTATGGGGCTAGACTTGATATTATTGATGATGATGGTTATAATGTTCTTTATTATTGTGTAGTAGAAGGTCATATTTCATTATTAAATGAATTTTTAAAATATTATCCTAAAATTGTTGGTGGGGGTGACAAATGTCAATTAGTTAAAACTCTTAATAATGATGGTCATAAGGATAAAAAACCAAAACCTTCTACAACCCCCACCACTAATTCCAATTCCAATTCCGATACTAATGGAGGTTCTAATAATAGATCAACCAGAAATAGGGCATCATCTCTGGCTATTTTAGATGTAGAAATTGATTCTGAAGATAACGGGGAAGAATATATTGAAAAAAATGTTGATAGTATTCCTGATCTTCAACTCCCCCCACCAATATTACCGTTAAGAAGATATGGTCATAATTTCTTGGAACAAAAAGTCCTTATTGAATTGGTATTTCCTAATAATGCTACTTTTATTAATTTATTTAATTCAAACTCAGACTTAAAACCTGGTAGAATCACTTTATCTTCGAATATTTCTGATGTAATTCCAAGAAATATAATGTTACCATCAGCTGATGAAACAAGGGTTAGTAATTGTATTTTCCAAACTGATGTTGATTCCCTTAGTAACTTTAGAATTGATTTTGAAATTTTCCCCAAATTTGGTACTAGATTAATTGCTAAAACTACAGCATTATCATTTTCTCAAATTGATACTTCTTCACCTGAAATTAATTCGATTCGATTACCATTATTTGATTTAAGATTAAGAAATATTGGTGAAATTAAATTTAATTGTCAAGTAATCTTCCCATTTGCTGGTACTTTATTGGAAGCTTCTAAATTTGATACTTATTGGAAATCATCTACCAAATTTATAAAAGACAATGTAAATCAACCTAATGGTAATGGTAATGGTAATACCACCACTCAATCTCCAAATAGTTATTTATCCCCTTCAAAAATTTCCCCTCCTGAAAATCATGTATTAGGTGGTACAAATTTATCAACTACTAATGAATTAATTTCAGGAAGTTCATCATCTTCATTTGTCACCGCTACTTCTTTATCAGGACAATATTTAAGAGTAAAAGTGTGTCTCCTTAATGATGGAACCCCAGTAGTTTGTCCAAATTGGTCTATTTCTATTACCGACAATATTGATTTATATTTACCTAATTTATCATTAGAGCAATTAACTTCTATAACAGAAAATTTATTTGATTATGATAAAGTTTTAAATGATTTATCAAACATGACTATAAATGATATTCCAATGATTACTAAATTATTACAAATCATTTATCTCCCATTAGATTTGATGTTACAAATAATTAATGTCGAAATTAATTTGAATATTGAAATCATTTTTCCATCTGAATATGAAATTAGAAATTTACCATTTGTGGCTAATGTGTCTCTGACATTAAATGCATTTATAGATTTAACTTTAAATGATATTTTTAATCATTTGAGAGCCCTGAGATCAAGAACTAAATCTAATAGATCAATTATATTTTTATCGTCAAATTCATTAATTTGTAAAATATTAAATTGGAAACAACCTAATTATCCAGTATTTTTAGTTATGAATGGAATTTCTTATGATCTGGTTTCTAATAATTTTGAATCCAGATCTACTAATGGATTAATAATTGTTGATGGAAGTGATGATGAAAGTTCATCTAGTGATAGTGATGATGCTATGTTACATGAAAAAAATAGTGATCCGGATAAATTAATAGAAAATGATCAAGAGAAAACTTCTAAATCAATTAAAGATGCCGTTAACTTTGCTGTTAATAATAATTTAATTGGATTAATTACATCTATTCATTTATTAAGATTAGTGCCAAAATTAATTCCATTGATTAGATCAAGAGGATTAATCTTGGTGGCTAATAATGATTCATCCCAAGATCAAACTATTGATTCTATTAAAGAATTGGATACTTATACTAGAACTGAAATCAATGGTTTAAGATTTGATGATGTATTAACTTTTAAAGATGATGTTTCCATGTGAAACCCATATAACAAAGGTAAAATGTAAATTATCACTATATATAATAAGTAGAGATTAATGCACGGATATAGAACTAATACTGTCAATAAATATATAACTAATAATGTCAATAATATTAATATCAATAATAAAACAAGAAAAAGAAGAAAGGATCATCTTCGTCTTCTTCGTGGTGGTGGTGGTGGTCCTGATTTATATGACAGGGGTGATACGGGTGACAGGGGTGATACAGGTTCTGGAGTTATAGCACATCGTTGTTGAACAGATGGAGAAGTATATGACGGTGTAGGAGGAACTGAATGAGCGGAACGTTGAAATTGAGGAGAATGTTGAGGCGGTGGTGGTGGTGGTGGTGGTGGTGCCCGTTTTCTTAATGCCTTCTTTAATAATGCAGACCGGTCTGGATTTTTAATAGGATTAGGGGGGTCAGGAACATGTCCATTGTTAGGATTTTTACTAGAAAATTGATTAATATTATCACCTTCAGATCTATTTAAATACTCATGAGGTAAATCAAGGATATTAGATTGTCTGGATTGTAAATTCTGATCAGCATGTTCATTCATATCTAACTTATTAAAACTTTCAAGAAATATATTATGGTTATTATCTATAGCAATATGATCAATCGAATCATTATGACCAGCATTATGTTTCGTAGTATTCAAATGATAATCATTTCTACTAGAGCCCCTAACAGATGCTACTCTTGTAAATGAACTAGCAATTGATTCACTTGATGAAGTATGATCAAAAGATGGTTTTTCATTAGTTAAAGAACTAACTGATGATGATGATGTGTTATATTGACTTTTTAAAATGTCCTTTTCCCTTTTGTTCTTCTTCTTTAGCCAAGGAATCAGAATACATTTTTGAGCAAGATCATGAATCTGTTGTAATTGAATTTGACCATTTGAATTTAAACTTGAAACATCATCTTTTATGATTAAAACATTCAGAATAATGTGACTCAACGTATTTAAAATTTCATCCTTTTTATAAACATCATCTAAATCACATAATTGAGAAAATATCATCATAGGATACATAACCTTTAAATAAGTGATCACTAAAGTTCTATTTTCAAGATGACCATGATCCATATATTCAATATCATTCAATTCTCTAACAAATATATCCACCAAAATCTTTAAATCATTCAAATAATATAATTTAGAGGTATAAGATGAAGTAAATACTAAATATAAAAACTTCAACATTAAAATCTTTATGATTTGAGATTCCTCTCGATTTAAATGAAATACTAATAAATTCATGAATCCAGATATCCTAGAATTAACCGATTCTGTGGTTTCTTCGTGTTTCAAATTTTCACCCATTAAACTATCAAAGACTTTATTTCGAACATCCCGACAAGAATATGATTTCATAAGATATTGTTCATTGATTAATAGAAGTAACTTAAATTCTTCATAAGCAATCAATTTTTCTTCATCTTGCCAATCTGAATCATTAATATCATAATCATGGAAAGATTTATTTTCTAGAAGATCTTTAACTAATGTATCAATAAATTTTGTATAAGATACCAAGTTTTCAAATTCTCCATCTGACAATAATTCCACGTGATAAAGGTATTCAAAAATTATATCACTACTGAATTTTAATAAGATAAATGAGGTATTGGTATGTTTAATATGACTAACAATAAAATTGGCAATAATAGTAACAAATGTATAACTTTTTAAAGTATCAAATAACTCTTGAGTATCTACACAATGATTAAAACTTCGAAGATTGAATTCGTTACCGACGTTATCATCATTATCATCATGAGAATTTTTGAATTTCAACAATAAAAATATCGTAATACATAAGAATTCTTTCATAATCTTATCACCATCGGATGAGCAAACTTGACCGGTTTGTACTTCATAAGATTTAATGTTGGTGAACACAGTGAAGAGTCCTAAAATCTTCCCGATACACAACTGGTAATTTTTTATAAATAAGTTCAGGGTAATCAATTTCATGGAATATATGGATAATAGATGGTAACTACTTTCATTGACCCTTAGACTTATGATATCTACTACCAGTTTGATATAGGTAGATAGATTTTGGTTACACTCTTTAGGATCACTATTTATCAAGCATAAGTGTAATTCCTCGGCCAAAAGCTCGTCAACTGCGGGAAATGCTTTAATTGTTTCTGAATATTTTCTTTCTTTGACATTGAAAGAGGTATTGAACATTTAGGGTCTAATGGGTTTATATTCCTCGATCGGGTTTGGGGTTCTTATCCACAAGAGATCTAAATTGGATTTAATCGCACCACCGTTAGTAGTTGCTAAACCGCGCTCTTTACCTGTCTACCTGTCTACCTGTCTACCTCTCTACCTCTTATATTCATTAACTATAATCTATAAAATGTGTTGACTCATAACCCTATGATCCCACAGTTTTAATATAAGCATCTGTCCCCCAACCCTGATAGGTCTGGATTGTTAACAGCCCTTTAACCCCAGAATCTACTTCAATCTCTTCAGAATCAGATCCTTGAGATGGTTGAACATTTGCTGGAATAGTATCATTGAAAATCTCTATATAATTTTTCAGTAATGGTAGTCCATACCCCATACCAGCTACAGAATTACTAGCACCAGGAGGTTGGTTTAATGTCTTATAAGCTTCTCCTTCGTGAGATTCAAAAGTAGTAAAAGAATAATCAAACATATGTTTCAAATTTTGTGAATCAATTCCTTTACCTTTATCCCGAATTCTAATCTCTAAATATGATGGTGAATGACTCACTGATACGGTAACTTGTACAGGGGCATTAACATTATTTTCAATATGAGCCCGGAAGGAATTCTTAAATAGTTCAGTAAGCATATAATCAAGGTGATAATCAATATAAGGGAATATGATTTTATTATTCGATGATTGTTCACCATTTAAATCAGGTTCCAGAATACTCCAATAATTATTCACATAAAGATTATTATCAATCTTAACCTCTACAGATTGATCATATTTCATAAGACAAATATCATTAACTAATTCAGCGTTTCTTTTAATAACCGAATAAATATCAAGAGGTTTTATAACTCCATTATATTTACCACCTTTTTCAAAAGTCCCATCTTTAAGGGCCTTGGATAATTCAATATGTTGATGAGCTATTAACCTCATACTTATTCTTTCTTTTAAATGAGCATCAAGGAATTTCTTGATTTCATTAGGGGATATAAGATGAAGGACTTCATTAAATCCTTTAGATAACCCTGGTAATGTATCTAAATGAATTTCTAAAAATTCTCCCAATACATTTTCTACAAAATCATAATTATCTTTTAAAGTTATGGGTGGGTGTAGGGATGCCATTATTAATGATGACATGGTCGTTAAATAACTATTATATGATTCGGCAATTGATGGATTTAATACTACAAGATATGGTAAATTTCTGAATTGTTTTAATCTTCTAGCATTATAAGCCAACAAAAATTCTACAGTCTCTTGAGCGTTTTGTAGAATAAATGTCGGTGATAATTTCTCTGATTGATGATATAGTTTTTGAATGGAGAATTTTGATAATGGTTTCTGGGCATAATAATATATGTGCCTTTCTAATGATGATCTTATCTTATACTCTCGCAAAAATGCTTCTTGTTGACTCTTGGTAGAGTTATATCTTTTGGTGGGGTTATTTAAGACTGCCCCTGATGATAAGCATGCATGAAGATGTCTTGTCCTATGGGATATTATGGAAGGAGATGCTGATGTTGGTGTTGGCCTTATTAGCTGCTGGATAACCCTGCTCATTATAGGATGGATGGGGTTTAATGGTAGTATTATGTGGAGGGGATCTGTTGATAATTTTGTGAGCAATCTCAAAGTGAGAAGAATGAGAAAGTGTGTGAGTGTGGAGGTGTAACACCAGTGAGCGTAACACCAGGAAATACAATACCTCCAGTAACTCCAGTGAAGAGTATGTTATCTAAGCTCTTGACAAGGTGTCGCTACAAATGTTTTTGAAACCCTCCATGAAGGAAATGGATAGATGTAAATATCAAATAATCACTTGTTTGTTTCATGTTATGGGACCCACTGGTTATGGCTGTCCATGTCTGTAATGGTTATTTCAATGGGTGCAAAATCGGTTGTCACAAGTAACGGTTCAGTTCAGTTCAGTTCAGTTCAGTCCAGTCCAGTTCAGTTCAGTCGAGTCCAATCCACTCTTATTCTGTTGAAACTTACTATTTTAGTCCTTGTATATTTTGTATCTCTTCACTTGTTGACCTAGCATAACACATCTGAACATATCCATACAGACTCTTGTCTATGTATTTTTAGTCTCTTGGCTTCAAGTGAATTGTTGCAATGCTGCAAATACTTTTTCTGCGAAAATGAGAATGTCAAAAATCAGTACTCAAAAATCTCACATTAACAAACTAGTGAGACTTGATAAGTTGATTATCACTTGAAATCATGAAGGAATCAAAAGAAAACTGTCCTATATGCACCAACAGCCCATTAACACAAGAGCTTCAATACTCGGATTCATCTTGGATACAATGTGATTGCTGTGGGAAATGGTATCATGCAACATGTTTAAAGCTATCTAATTCAGACATCAATGATATACTCGCGTATCATTGTAATGAATGTCTGAAGAGTAAAGGCCCTTCTGAATACAGAAGACGACTGAAACGATCAAAAGTTAATATAGACTATGTGGCATTGAACGATGGTAATGTTTTTGCCGTGGACAAATCGGTACATCCCCATGTTAATAAATTTATGGAATTCGAACCTAATGCTAATGATATCGAGCTGTCTAAGAATATTTATATTGATATTTCAGATCAATTGACTTATGAATATGCCACCAGGACACATTTAGAGAAGCCGATTTTGATTCCTAATGCAGACCTTACTAAAGTAGGGATGGAATTGCCAGCCCCAAAAGAGTCAATAACCATTGATTATATTCTTGAAAAAGTAGGAGAAGATACCCCAGTAGAAGTAATGGATGTATTATCACAACAAGGAGTTTCGCCAGGATGGAAAATGAAACAATGGAGAGATTACTTTGTCACTGAAGAAAGCTCTAGAGATCGGATACGAAATGTTATATCTTTAGAAATTAGTCAAGTTGATGGGTTAGGTAAACAATTCAGAAGACCTCAAATGGTAAAAGATTTGGATTTAATTGATAAAATATGGATTAATGAAGATCAAGGTCATCAAAGACCTCAAGTAACTAAATATTGCTTGATGTCAGTTAATGGTTCATTCACTGATTTCCATATTGATTTTGGTGGTACTTCTGTTTATTATACTGTTTGTACTGGGGCCAAAACATTCTTGATGATTCCTCCAACTAAGCAAAATCTTGATTTATACACAGGTTGGTGTTTGGAACCTGACCAAAACTTTATGTGGTTTCCTGAATATCTGAAGCCCATAAAAGGTAAACTGGTATCACCCCAAGGTGGGTTTAAAGTAACATTAAACCCTGGAGATGTATTTATTATTCCAAGTGGTTGGATCCATGCGGTTCATACCCCGAGTGATTCTATAGTAATTGGTGGTAACTTTCTTACTATGATGAATATGAGTACTCAATTGTATATCTATAATATTGAAAAGACTACTCATGTACCTATGAAGTTTAGACATCCACAATTCAATAAGGTATTGTGGCTAGCTAGTTGGTACTATATGAACCATAAGTCAGAGTTTTATAAAGATGTTGGTATATTAGAAAAAGAGGAACTTAAGCAGGAACCTAAGCAGGAACTTACGGATATATCTAATGGCACCAGTGAACCTGGAATCAAATTGGAACCAGTAGACCGATTGGAACCAGTGGACCGGTTGGAGGCCGCATTCGGTCCTAGGTCGGATATAAAAGACCTTCTTCTTGGCCTATATGACCATTTGAAAAATCACTACGAATTAAGTAAAACAAACCAAACTGCCCGCAAATCCATTCCTGTAACCACAATCGGTAGAGATATCTCCAAATACCTTGAATGTTTCTACCGATGGGCCAATAACTTCTAGATGATTACTTAGTCTGGGGTTCTATGTGAACCTAATTTGTTCCCGGACCCTGCGCACTAGTGTCAGCTTTGTTGCCGATCCTTACTGGTAATCGCTAATGCGGCTGAATATTTCATATTGTAACCATAAATAAATAGAAGAAAAAACTCTTGTTAATCACTAAATTCAACAACAGGTATTGTCAGCCTTGGTTCTAAAATCATGTCGACAACATTTGAAAGCCGACCCGATGATCCCAATCTCGATGATTTATCACCCAACTGTTATTATGAAACTGATGGTAAAAATAATGAAGCTACTGAAGAAGTTGAAAGCAAACCTTCATATACGAGAAAGATCTTGACTAATATAAAGCCAGATTATATTCTCCAACATCTTGACATAAAATCCCTTAAGAGTGTGTTCAGAACATGGATTCAAGTTTGGGCTCCTGTTATTTTGTTGGTGGTTCCTGCCACCAGTCATTGGTTAGGAGCAGGTGCTTATTTATTTCAAATTGTGGGGTTCATTGCACCATCAGGTAATTCTCCTATTATTTTAGATACTTTCATTGCTTTGATTTGTTCATTTTCCACGGTTATATCTTGGTTGTTTTCTATTATCGCCATGAAGATTTCAAATAAACTTCGTGGCTCTCCTACAATAGATCAATTAGCTCTTGAACTTATCAAGGAGGGTCTGTGTACTCAGGAAAATATTCAACAATGTTTAGTACTGCAAGTATACACTGGTAGGTATCTTCAAACAAATTGTACGGTGATATTTGCAATTGCGTTGATTTTAGGTACTATGATGCTTGGATTATCCCAGAAAATCCATCCTTCCTTTAGATTGGTTTTTGTACTTGGTATGATTATATTAAGTATTAACGTCTCTTATAATGTGTTTTGGCCTGTTTTCGAACCATTACTTATCGGATTACAAATCGTGAAAACCATTTGGTTTGCTTTGGCTTTTAAAATCATTTGTTCTATAGTAATTTTCCCCGCCACTTCAAGTTATTGTTATTTCGAAGGAATCAGTGGGATATTAAAAGCTTTAAAAGCAGCATCTGATAATAATATCCGGTTTTTTAAAACTATGAAACCTTCAGATCCTACATTTTCTCGGTATAAGTTTTATTCATCTGCTGTGATTGATATTCGAAATAAAATCACTCCTTTAGAAACACTCGCTGGTATTACTAAGTATGAAATTTCATATGGTAGACTTGGTCCAGGACCCATTGGGGAATTAAGAGCACATGTAAAAAATTTAATCAGTGCAAGTTCGTCATTTGAATATTTTTATCAATTGGTTGATTCTAGACAAAATTTATCTCAAGGAAAATCATTCCATGATCGAAAAGAATCAGTAACAATGTCTGGTAATCACCATCATAAATTATTTGGTTCTATCAATGAAACTTATAAACCAGTAGGAGCTTTTGAAAATAATGAGAGAAAAGCTTTACTTCGAGAAAGACTCAATCAAGAATCATCAGTAATTAAACTTAAGGATTTAGATTATATTTGTGATGTTTTAAAACCATTTATTTCTCCTTATATGGAAGCAAATGTTAAGGGTATATCTTTGATTATTGAATGGATTGAAACTGCTAATAAGTATAGAGTCAATTCAATTTTTGTACCTGGCAATCATGCTCTGAACCAAGTTGAGATGCATAATAAAGTGGTGGATTATCGAAAACAATTGACTAGTATAATTTTAAAACTTGAAGATTATACAATCTTTGAGAAATATTTATCCCATAAAAGTAAAGATGAAGAAACTATGCTTAGTTTAGTCAGTCAATGTTCATTAATGACATTCTTTTTAACGGAACAAGCTCGTCTGATTTTAAAAACTATGGATATTCTTCTTACTGTTGATGAATATGTCCCAAAACCTATCATTCATACTTATTTTACTAAGAGTGTCTTTGAAAGTGCTAGAAATATTTTTCTGTCTTTAGAATATGAAGTTCCTCAAGAAGGGATTCCTAAATTTCATAAAGTTCAAAGTATTCAACTTCGAGATCCTGATGCTTCACCGGCCTCAAATATTTTCCATTTGATTGGGGCTAGATTTGTGGGATTTTATAGACTTTGTTTAAATCCAGAATTGTGGTTTTGGTTTAGATCTGCTTGTTTGGTTACTATAAGTGCAGTTCCTTATTTTTGTAAAACTACTGCTGAATGGTATTTTAATAATCGATTAATTTGGCTTGTGATAATGACGGGGATTTCAACTTCTGAATATACTGGAGAAACTATTTATGTATTTATAGCTAAATTAGTTTACAGTTTTTTTGGTTGTCTTGTTGGTATGATAGCATGGTATATATCAACTGGATCTGGTAATGGGAATTATTACGGGTTTGCTGTGGTTACGGCTTTTCTTTACTTATATCTTTGTTATTATAGACATTATTCCATTCATTTGACTTTACTTCCTGCAATTCTTTATCCAGTTAGTACTGCTTTGGTTTTAGGTACTAGTTGGGTAGATGCTAAATATAGCAATTTAGCTAATATAGGATATGGATTTAAAGTAGCTTGGCTTAGATTTGTAAGTGTATTAATTGGACTTTGTATTGGATTTTTGGCAAGTATATTTCCTAGACCTAAAAGTAGTAAAGTAGCAATTAGAAAAATCCTTTCAGCTGTTTTAGAAGAAGTTGGAAATATTCATTGTGATATTGCTGCTTTTGGAGTTCAAAGGCTTGAAAATAAATCATTACATATTGTTTCTAGACATGATCCTATTATTGAACGATTTAGATTAATCTTAATTAAATTAGCAGGGATTTCCAAATTAATGATTCCTATTAAACATGAAGTTTCATTTACAGGATCTTGGCCTGGTGATAAATATAAAAGATTACAAGGAGCTATTACTGATTTAATTCAACTTTATCAAATTCTTCATATAATATTTGATAGGGTGGAGGAACCAGATAAATGGATTTCTCATATTCTTCAAAGAGCTGGATGGTATGATACAGAATTGACAGCAGATTTATTTTCAGTAATTCATATGTGTTCAGGATCTTTAAGATCAGCCACTCCTTTACCAAAAATCACTCAAGCCACCGTTTCACTTAAACATTTTAATGTTTTAAGAGAGCAATGGGGAATTAGTAGATATTCTTTAAATGAGAGGTTTTATAATGTTGAACAAAGTGATGAGGCAGAAGATAGTTCAGGTAATCAAGATATGGAAAAATCAGAATTTCAATCAGAAATTAACTCGAGTTATATGAATCGTAAAGATAGTAATTTGCATCAATCTATGGTGAACAATTTAGATTATAGTAAATTATTTGGACATGATGGAAATTTAAATGTAGTGGCCTTAATATTATGTCATACCATTTATCAAAAACTTGATGAAATTTCCATAGTAATAAAGTCATTAGTAGGAGAAAAATATGATTTGACCAATGATTTACTTCGCTCACACTTTGAATCATCAAATCTGGATGATTATAAATTAGAATAAACTTTTGAAATTGTTACGATATTTATTATTGATTTGAACGAACTATTTGACATATTAAGTAATATAAAAAACTAATGATAATGGGAATAATGTCTATAATTATAATTGTAATGGAGTACCCTTTTCTCTAGCAGCTTCACCGTATTTCTTAATTCTAATGGCTTGAATAGCTATAAATCCAGAAGTATCTTCAGGAGAAAATCCAGTTAATTCATCCATAGAAGATTCAGTAGCATCATATAATTTTTCAGTATCAGAAGATCTTCCCAAGATACTTAAATTACCTTTGTAACAACAAGCTCTAACTACACCATTAACAGTTTTTTGAGATGGAGCAATCATGTCTCTAACATATTCACCTTCAGGAGTGAAATACATCCCGTTATATAAAATTTTAGCATAGCTTGGAGTAACAAATTGATCTCTTAAAGCACGAACTTCACGATCTAAAGTTAATCCTTCTATATCCACATGAGTAGATCTTAAAATGGTTAATCCTGGGGTTTCATAACATCCTCTTGATTTTATTCCAATAAATCTATTTTCAACTATATCAATTCTACCCACCCCATTTCTTCTAGCAAGAGCATTAGCTTCAAGGAATAATTCTACTGGATCAGTTACAACTTTTTTACCATTATCTAATACTAATTTGACTGGTAATCCTTTTTCAAACACTACAGAGAAATTTTCTGGAGTATCAGGAGCATCAGTTGGATCAGTAGTTAATTTCCACATATCTTTTGGTGGAGTAGTATCAGGATCTTCTAAAATACCAGCTTCAAAAGAAATATGGGCTAAATTTTCATCAGTTGACCATGGTTTAGATTTGGTTTGGGTAACAGGAATATTCTTTTGAGCAGCATATTCTAATAAATCATTTCTACCAGCAAATCTATTGAAAAATTCTGGATCTCTCCAAGGAGCAATAACTTTAACATCTGGTTTTAAAGCGTAAAAGGATAATTCAAATCTAACTTGATCATTACCTTTACCAGTACAACCATGAGATACAGCAAAACATCCATTTTCTTCAGCTACTTTTATTTGAGCTTGTGAAATAACTGGTCTAGCTAATGAAGTTCCTAATAAATAAACATTTTCATAAACAGCATTAGCTTGAATAGCTGGGAAACAAACATCTTCAACAAATTCTTTTCTAACATCAACACAAACAAATTTAGTAGCTCCAAGGGCTAATGCTTTCTTTTCAGCAGCTTCAAAATCTTCTTCTTGTCCAATGTTAGCTAAGAAAGCTATAACTTCATATCCTTGTTCTAATAACCAAGCTAAGATAACTGAAGTATCTAATCCACCGGAATATGCTAAACAAACTTTACCTTTTGACATTATTTTTTTTTCTTCTTACGTTGTATACAAATAAAACTAATAAACTTAGTTAGACTTGAAAATTGGGTTTAAAAAATTATGTTGGTGAAATTTTTTCAGTCCTTCCGGTACCCTTTTTATATTTGGCCGATAACGAAGCGCGCTTAAGTGTCCGATTACCTGTTTAGGAATGACTCATAGATGGAAATGTATTTCATTGGCTAGTGAAGGTAATGGGACAATGGGGTAATAGTTCAAGTAGTTATTACTCATATGTGGTGGCTTGGTTAATTAAGGCTATTTCTTTTGGTTTGTATGGTGTTGACTTATGGGATCAAAACAATAGAGTACATACTTGTGGTTGTTATATTATGTACATTGACACCATCAAACTGATGAAGAAAAGGAACTTTTTCTTGGGTGTTTACACGACCTTTTCTTTTTTTTTTCTGTGATGAAAATCGTATCGCTGAACGTCGATCAAAGTTACCTGAGGTACCTGAAGTATCTGTGTTGCCTACGAACACACTTTTTAAACCAAAGTATATACACTCTGGTTGCTATATCTATCAAGTACCACTTAATATCTCCTTACATACACATGCCTTTACACGTAAGAGACTTTAGACGAATGGACCTATGAAAAGATCAAGGTTTCCTGCCATTGGAACTCATAGATCAACAACAAAAGAACCCATTGAGCCCGAACCAATAGAGAAATAATCTTGTAATATAACAAAACTAGATGTGAAAGTCTACGTACGGAAGCAGACCAGTGAAAGTATGGGTAATTAATGATTCTGGTGATTCAATTGATTCAAAATGACTGTCGCAGTGACTCAAAAAAGTCGTCGATGACTCAAAGTCATTAGTAGACTCAAAGTCATGGCTAGAGACTCATAATAGAATACAGTTATATAGGTGTTCAAGAATTCTTAGCTATATAGAACAACCACCCAGCTGAATCCATGAACACCAACTCTCATATACTCTCTACGTAACCCATCCAAGTGTTGTACGGGTGTGGTGATTTCATTCCCACCCCCCCTATTTATTTAAGGCCACACAACGCGGTGGACTCACAAATCCTCATAAAGCGGGAGCGGACTAACCAGAAAATTTTGATTCAATAGTCATCATAAGTCATTAGTCACTCGGTGATTTACCACAATTTATCAACAAAACATGAGTGATAACGCCAGTGTTACCAGTATTGACCGACATTCCACTTCACCACAACCACAAGATCAGACTAATAAACGAGCTGGTGTCACTCATGCCATTCGAAATAAATTAAACTTCTTAGATGAAAGACAGTGGAAACGATTCTCCGCTCGTAGGTTAGAATTAATTGATACGTTAGATCTAAGTTCCAAAAAAGCTTCAGAACAAGATAATGAGATAACTAGAGTGGCAGAAGCCTTAAGAATTGAATTTGAATATCCTCTGAATTGTTTTGAAGATTTTGATAGACTTGTACGAGCAGCAATTCAAAGTGTTAGAAGGAATAGAAAGAGATCATCTAAATCTAAACGAGTAGGAGATAAATTTCCCAATAAAATCCAAAAAACCAAAGAAAAAACTTCTAATTCTATTCAAGATGGGTCTTCACCAGAAGGTAGTGCTACCGGTGGTACTGCAGTCGCCGGTGGTACGGCCCTGAGAGATTATGATGATAATGAAGATTATGATGGTCAAGAACGTAATGAAAAGTTTGTTTCAGAAATAGCCAAATTTACGTCTGATTCTCAAGATGAAATTTTGGATTATTCAAAGAAAAAACAAATCACTGATTATGATAAGTCTAGAGCAGCAATTGAATCCATGGTACAGCCCAGAATTGGTAAAAATAAATCCAGTAGAAATAATTCTTATGATTCATACAATTCATATAATTCCTATAATTCTGAGTATCATCACAAATATTCATTACCCCCACAATTACCATCCCTTGAAAAATTGAATGTTCTCTCATTGTATGGGAATTCATCAGCTGTTAAATCTCGATTATTGAATTATATTGAAAGATCCAAAAGTTGTGAAGAAGCTACTTCCAAGAAAACCTTAAACCTTGAATTCTTAGGTAGAGGAATAATTATGGGATGTGTTGGGTTTGTATTTGAAAAATCATTTGCTACAGCCAATGAAAAATCATTGGATTATTTAAGAAGTAAAATTACTCAAGAATATTATTTGGCTAATCTTTATAGAGATTTAGATTCTTTTTCATCTAAGAATAGTCAATTAAATGATGAAACTGCTGTTACTACTCTTTATGCTATTCTAGGAGCATGTATAAAAGATTTTGGATTTGAAGCCATTATGATTCCCTTGTGTGAATTATTCTATTTAACTATAATAAAAGAATATCCATTAATGGCCCAAAATTCTGTTCCTTTTAGAAGTTCTGATTATTTGAGTAGTAATAATAAGTTTATACCGGATCCTGAAGCGGAGAAGTCTGATTCCCTTTTACAATTGAATTCATTGGCAGCAGTTGCAACTGATATTAGACAACAAGAACAACGATCATTACTTCTGCCTAATAGATCAGCAACTCAATCACCGGTAATTGGTCAAAGTCTGGTCCAATGTGGTTCTGGGTCTGGGTCTGGACCTGGGTCTGGTCATGGCATTAGCCCTGACTCTAGGAATCAAAGCATTTCTAGAGATACAAGCATTACTACTCCCTCATCTTCTAGGGTATCTAAGAAGGCAGTTTGTCTAAGATTTCTTTCATCAGCCTTAAACTTTACATTCCCATTAAATAACTCGGCCACTCCTAAATTGCATGAACTTCTTGAAAATGCTAGATCTGCTTTCCATTTATCCTCTTACAGTGATTCTCAAGTATTAGGATTGAAGAATATTAAAGATGGATTCATTGTCAAATCAGATGTTGATCTTGAAAAAATCTTCACTCTTGAAGATTCTATTCAACTTGAAGTATTTACTCAACAACCTCAAGATGTTCCTATATCTGAAATCACTTCAATGGTGATTCCTAATAATCATTATAGAGATGATACGCAAAAGATTATTTTACCCCCACCAATTCCTGTTTCTGCCAATAGATTAGGTGGGCATATTCCTCCATCATCAGATCCAATCCCTTTGCGTACAAATAGTGGGAATAATATCAAGTTTTTATCTAATATGGATGAGACTCCATCGCCAAATCAATCAGGACCTCCGGCTCCGCCAGCTCCTGTTCTTCCTAGATTCCAACCACTTCTTTAAAACTGGTATTGCATTGATAGCTGTTAAATAATGGTTATCTGAAGTGGTGATTAATTAAAAGTCAAGGTACTTCTGTAGGTATGTAACTATATAAATGTAATTTAATTCCTGTACTTTAATTTTTGGATCATTGAGTTATTGGGTCATTTGATTAAGTAGAGATTGGGAGATTGCAGTTATAGCTCCTATAGATGCTGGCAGCCAGATAATAAGTCAACTGTTGGTTGAGGTCTTCATGGACAGCAGGTATTTAATATTTAATATTTAATATGTCTGGGTTGACCACGACCAAATCCTCAAACATTCATACCAACATTAAATGACAATCCTCATTACCCTAATACATTAATACCCTAGTTCTCCAATACTACATTCCTTGAATCTTCCAACATCCATGGAATTGTTAATGGATATTGACAACCAAAGGGGAGTCGAGTCCCGTATGTCAGTGAATGACCTTCTTAAGATCCCTCAAACCAACCAACAAATTGAAGATGAGATTGAACAAGTTGAAAACTCTATTGAACCTATATTGAATCGAAAACCTCCATTAGTCCCACCTTTGAATTTCTCCTTGGTAGAAGACAGAATTTATAGATCAGGGTTCCCTATAAATGTAAACCATCCATTTTTGGAACAGTTAGGATTAAAGACCATTATTTATTTAGGAGATTTAGGGCAGGAAAAAGTGAAGCATAAAGATAAAAAGAACAAGGAGAAGGATAAGGAGAAGGATAAGGATAAGGAGAAGGATAAGGATAAGGATAAGGATAAGGATAAGGATAAGGATAAGGAGAAAAAAGATAAACATGGCAGTAAAGAGCAAATATGGAATGAATACAAAGATTGGATATCGACCACCGATATTCAATTTCATCATTTGGTAATGGAATCATCACAAGAACCATTCATATCACGTGCTGAACATGAACAAGCTAAAGAATCATTAAAGACTGCTTTACACTTAATGTTGGACAAGAATAACTTTCCGATGTTAATTCATTCTAATAAAGGTAAACATAGAATTGGAGTATTAGTTGGACTAATGAGAAAAATCTTTCAAGGTTGGTGTATGAGTGGAATATTTGAAGAATATGAGAAGTTTGCTTTAGGAAAATCTGAATTTGATTTAGAATTTATAGAATTATGGCAACCAGAACTTTGGGTAAAGAAGGATAGTCGACCTGAATTCTTAAGATGTTAATTGATGAATTTATGAGTAAATAATGTATATGAAACGAACTAAATATATTATATACAAGTGTACCAGTTTAACTACAAATTAACTAACCTCTGTTTTTCATTTCTCGAAGTTGAGTCATGACATCATCTGGATTAGTTGCACCAGTAGCAGATTGAACCGTTGAATCATTTAACATCATAAAAGGATTAAATTGTAATTCATCTCCAATAGTAAATTGACCAGTAACCATTTCATTCTCATTAACAAATTTACTTAATTTATCAATAGCAAGATTTTTCAAGATTTTGCTAGAAAATTTCAAATTTGACTTGGTATATTCGTGACCTGGGAAAACATTGGTATCTAAAGGTAATTTAGCAAGAACCCCATTTAAAGCATGATTCATTTGAGCTCCATCTCCTTCAAAAAATCTACCACATCCACTAATAAATAAGGTATCTCCAGTGAAGACAGCTCTCTTATTAGTTGCTGAATCATTAGCATAATAACAAATAGAATCTTGGGTATGACAAGGAGTATGTAAAGCAGTAATAGCTAATGATGACCCCAATTGTAATACTTCTTCATGAACTGGAGTATAACTAACCAATGGAGAATCTTTCCCAGCAATCACTGGTAAGTTAGGATATTTTTTATGGAATGCAGCATTACCATCTGAATGATCATAATGATGATGGGTATTAACAATCCCTTTTAAATTGAATTCAATTCCTTTCTTGTTAATATAATCAAATACTTCATCTGGTTGGGCTGGATCAATAATCCAAGCGTCTTTGGTGGGGGTATCGATTAAAAGGTAACAGTAGTTATCACCTGTGCCCCATCTCATTGGAATTGGTTCGATATGCATTTTTCTAATTTGATTAATTGAAGGTTTAATGGAGAATAACCTTTTAGTATAGGAAGCAATAAATCTCATGTAGCAAAGGAATTCAAATCAAATGTCGCGAGTGCTAAAAAATCCCCACCGGTTGCAACTTTATTAGTAATGAGAGAATAGTGATAAGAGAATAGTAATGAGAGAATGGGGTGGGGGTTGACCCCCTTTTTATAGTAGTTGGGGATCAGCTTCCGGGTAATAAGAACTGATACAACAACAGAGTAATGACAATGTTATCTAATAAGAGAATCATAGTAATCCTGGTGTATGACTTGAACGGCACCGTATTAATGGCTACATAAACGGGGCCCGTTTTAGATGCCGTTTTATTCGGTGATAAGCCTAATAACAGAATTATTTTTTTTTTTTTATTATTTATTTAACTTGACTATAAAATTATAAGCTAGTATATAGTTAGTTCTCTGAAACTTAACAATAACCATCATACTAAGAGATGTGATCATAAGGTTGTTTCAGTACTTTTGTTCAGACGTAATATTATAATGTTTTGCAGCCACATCATAAGTCTCATTAAATTTATACCCTCTTTCAATTCCTCTACCATTTCTTAGCCTCCATTCCTTCAGGTGGAGATGGCTCAAATGTCTTTCCTTTTGCATCATTCCAATCAGTAGTTAAAACAGTCCCATTTGATTCAGTAAATGACTTCATCATAGCCTTTCTAGTATCGTCATCGGTATCCTTAAATAATTTGGCAAAGAAATCATTTTCGTTCTGTTGACTTTCATCATTATCATCATCTCCTACATTAAAATTAGCCCAATTAATGGATTTTTTGGCTGATGTTGGATATTCTAATGGCTGTTCACGTGATGATTCATTGTTATCACTATTACCTTCTAATGATGGCCATTTTCCTTTTTCTATTTTAACTAAAGTGATTTCAATTTTTGTGCTTTTCACAACATGACTAGATTGTTTAGGATCAATTGATGAATATAGTGGATCAAGATTATAACTATATTCGGATCCAATTCCATTAGGAAATGATACACTAACAGATCGTTCATTATAGCTGATTTTCAAAGTATCAGCATTGACATTTTTGGCATAGATAGTTATTATGGCTTCTTCATTAGTTTGATACCAATCGTCTCTAATTTTAACTTTCAATGGTGCATGTTTGTTGATGGTATCGATGTTGGTACTTGTACTGGTACTGGTATTAGTACTGGGATTAGTACTGGTACTAGTACTGGTGACTGTATCCTTACCTGAGTTCTTCGTTGTTTCATTCCCTTGCTTAGCACCCATATCCTTGTTCAAATCATAGTTAGGATCTTCTCTCTTAACATCAGCTTCTGCTTTTAATATCCATGTAGATATAGATGGTTCTTTACAACCATATTTTTCAGCATTCTTTAAATTAGTCAAAGCCAACTTGAACAGCTTTTCGCTATAATAAATTAGTCCAAGTCTGTAATAACATTCACCCAATTCTTCCCTTTTGCCTCTTTCTTGGGCTAATGCAAATGCTTCTGATATATCAGTTCTAGCCCGATCATAATTTTTAAATCGTTGATATGCGGTAGCTCTTTTAATATACGCCTTGAAAGCTTTGGGGTTTTCTTTGATGGCCGATGTATAGCTTTCTATGGCACTAAGATAATCCTTATTATCCAATTCCGTATCACCTTTAGCAATAGATCTTTCAATGGCCATGCTTGTAGGGCTTAACAATGATTTAAGTAAAGATCAAAGAGGAAGAAAAACCTCGATCGCAAATGCTGCGAAATCCTACAAATAGAACAATTGTCACAGTACACCCGTTAACTATACCCATTAACTATATAAATCTATTTACCATCACCACAATCTCTGCAACAATGACAAATTAGTCTGACCTCTCTTTCTCCTTTCTGTATTAGGAAGAGAAATCCAAAGGAATAACATACCAGAGTAAAGAATGATAAATGCTGGTAATACTACAAAAGGACCTAATGACTGGGACAATAAACCAACGATAAATGGAAATAAGGCCCCACCAGAAGATCCAAAGGCTGTAACAATAGTTAATGATACCACTTGGATTTTACGAGGCAATAAATCAGCACTTAAAGTAATCATCAATGGATAATTAGGACCAATGAATATCCCAGCAATTGATACAATTATCCCAGCTGCAAACACATTAGGAATAGCCCAGGTTAATCCTACTAAAACAATAGAAACAATTGACAGGACAAAAACACTTCTTCTAATTCCAAAGTATTTATGCATTGGTCTAGTCAATACAAGACGTCCGATAGTTAATCCAGCCCAAAATCCTGAAGCTACATATCCAACACTACTTGGACCTTTTCTATAATCTAATAAAAACGTAACAATCCATCCAGCTAATGAAACTTCAGATCCTTGATAAAATAATATGAAAAATGCAAGTAACCAAGTAGTACTGTTTTTAATAGCTGCTAAAACTACTGTATCGTTAGTAGCATCTTTCGCATGAGATTTCCTCCGTTGTTTATCAAAAGCACCATTTTGATCTAAATCAATCAATCCAATTCCTTGTTCATCAATTTGGTGGTGTTGTTGAAGTTGTTGAAGTTGTTGCTGTTGCTGTTGTTGTTGTTGTTGTCTTTTAGCTCTTTCATCAGATTCGTCATGATCCCATGGAGCAAGGTCTTGATCAGCTCCTTTAAATGCAAAATAAAACAGTACTGTATTAATAGCCATCATTCCTAATAATATTAAATAAAAATAATGCCAAGGAATTCCTGCTGTAACCATAGTTGTGGCTAATAATGGTGATATGGTTGCACCAGCTCCATAAGAAGCATGACATAATGATAAATATTTAGACAGTTTATCTAATCTAGATAAAAACACATTAATTTGAGCCAATACCGTAGCTAACCCAATTCCACCAAAAAAGAATCCTACTACTATAACTGGGAATATTGTTCCACTCAGAACAATACCATACATAACAACTGAAGATAAGGTTCCATACATTAAAGATTTTTTTTTACCAAACCATATTTGAATTTTATGGGAAAAGCATGCTACCACTATAAATCCCAATGCATTAGACATCCAAATTAATGATACTAATGTATAAGTTAATCCATATTGTTCTTCCATATAAGGTAAAAGAGCCCCAGGAGCAGCATCAGAAAATCCTCCAGTAATTTGCCAAAAGAAAGTGGCCAAAATTCTATAAATATTTAATGGGGGGTTTCTGGACGTCATTACATTTTCTTCTGGTTTAGTTTGATCTGGTAAGGCTTGTTGTTGTTGTTGCTGGGTCCCTAAATTAGTCAAACTCCCCACATCTAAACTGGAATCTCTAAGTCCAAGTTTTGGTCTTTGAGGTCTTTCTACCGACACATTTTCAAATAATCTACTGGGAGAAATTGGGGAGGTATCATTAAAACTTCTAGGAATTGATGAATCTGAGCTATTCCGATCATAATCCCTTTCATGTTCGTATTGGTTATCTGATTGGTTTTGGTGTGGTTCAACAGTGATGTCAGAATTCTGTCTTCTTAAATAAGACACTCTTGCTTCGTCTTGAAGTTTAACGGGACTTTCAGTCATTTTATTGTTTTATCCTAACCTATATGATTCTTCATTACTTGACAGGCAAGAAAAGAAAGATGGAGAAATAACAAAAAAAAAAGAGAGAGAGAGGGAGTGAGAGACCAAGGAGGTAGATATTGAAGTTGCTTTATATTTGAGGCTTTGAACTAATGTGGCTTCAATAATTGATGCTCGGTATTAAGGGAACAATTAATCCGGATTTTATATCGAGGTTAATTGAAGCTCGCAAAAACCCCAGAATCAGTGAGGGGGAAGCTTATAAATAGAAACAGGACGAGTTGGAAATTATTTCTTGACCATTGGATGATATTTAACACAAAGAAGTTGATCAGAGGCGTGGTGAGGTGAGGTGATATTAAGCGAGACCAGTCATTGCAATGGACATTTATTAGACTAATATACAGAGAGTGCTTAAGGTTATTTCTTGATAGTGTGATAGTGTGGAGATGTCAGATACTTTCCGAGTTCATAACGTTAGGGCCTATGAGTCAACCAGCAAGCTGGTGTAATGGTCGGTAGGTTCATGATTTCCCGGCAGATTGTACCAAATCAAGGAATTTCTCCTTTGACATCTCATTGAAAAGTTCTTGTTTTTTGACCTGCCCTGCTTGTTCTTTATTTATAGCTTGAGTGGATCTTACTTGAGTAGATAATACCGCATTAAACAATCTAACCACCCCCTTCTGAGCAACTTTCTTTAATCGTTTTTCATTTTCAATTACTTGTCTAACATTATCTGATTCCCCAGTTGGTAATAAATTCTTTACTCTATGTTTATCATGCAATTGTTTCCGTTCTGATAATAATTCTCTTTTAGCTTTTAATTCTAATTTTTCTGATTCTAATTGTTTTTGGACACTTTTATTTCTGGCCATAATTGGAGCTTTTCTCTTATAAGCTTTTAATTTGGATCCCATAATACTGTTAAAAGCATTGGTGAATGCTTGAGAACCGTCTTCATCGAGTTTTCTCTTTTTCTTTTTGGGTATATCATCTGGAATATCTGAATCATCTTCCGATTCTGGGGCATCTTCTAGTTGTTTATCTGAGTCGGCTTCTGAGTCTTCGGAGTCTTCTGAGTCAGCTTCGGAGTCTCCTGAGCCTTCTTCGTCGCTCCCTTCGTCATCTTGTACATCTACTTCTACTTCTCCAAGATCATCATCTAGTTCTTCTTCAACATCTGCTTCAGCCTCTTTTTTTTCTATAGGCACATTGACACTTTTTTGTTGAGCCTTGGCACCTTTAGCTGGGCTATTGCTTTGTGGCTTTATTGAATTCTTCCCCATATTATTATTATGATATATATATACTTGTGTGTGTATATATGAGATGGTATTATTCAATGAAAAATTATGATGAGATGGCGATGAGCACTAGTAACTGTGGTCGTGTTATTACCATGTATTTTTAAGCCCTGTAAATTATTGATTGTGATATATAGGGAGTACATTCTATTGGTTTTTCTATTTCTACTTACAATGATCAAAAAGCCAAACTACCGTGACATGTGACCACTAAAATGATCCTGATAGTTGATGGTGACTGGATTAGAGCTGACAGGTCTGAGAGTCTGTTTTCAAAGAAGCAAACAATACATCTATTGGATACGTACGTAGTTTAACATTGAGGAATCACCATTATCCCCTTCAGTCTCTCTATTCAATCGCTAACATCTTCTTTCTTTTAATCATCATCATTGCCTAGTTCTCTACCTCCACTATTACAACCCTATTATTACCCCTAATACATTGGCTGCAAAACTTGGACCCACTATTTATGTGTGGTTCCGGGCACTACCAACTAATCTCACGGTCGCGAGTTGTTTGTTTATATAGGTTTTTCGATTTGCAGTAACCTACAGAATACCAACATTTATGAGTCAAGAATCAAAATCCAGAACCCATGGGGTTATGGATAATACTCTGGACCAACGATTGAATCGAGAATCTCTGGTTGCTCCTCCTGGATCGCCACACAAAAGAAGAAGGCTCGATCTAATCGGTAAAATAGAGCCCAAGAATGATATTTACCACAAAAGTTATATTCCTGGAAGATACAACAAAGTGGATAATTTGCATCGGTTAAGAAGATCCGCTGACCAAAAGGAAGATGAAATTAATGGTGCCAACACTGTCATTATGACGCTAAAAACCAAGAAGCATAATATCGAGTTTGAGCATTATAAATTAGAAGATGAATATATTAAACTTAAAGAACAGTTGAATACTATTAATGATGAAATCGATGAGCTTCAGTATCATGAACGTCAATCTTTGAAAGATCTCGATTCCAAATTAGAAATATCCACCCTGGAAATGAAATTGAGTCATGAGTCTCGATTACAACAAGAAAAGGAAAGAGTCAGTAAAGAAATTGAACAATTGATTGGTGATATCCAACAAAAACATATCGATCAGAAAGAAGCATTACTTAAAGAATGTCATGATTTAGAAGTTAAAATAGCTCATCAAGATGGTGAAACGGAAAAAAGTTTATTGGAAGTTAAAGAAAATCATAATAAAAAGTTGAAGCAATTAGAGAACACAATAGATGAAACTTTAGATCAATTATCAAAGGATTTGGTACAAATTGATCAAGATCAGGTAGATAAACAAACATTAATTGATGATACTCAGAAAAATAAGTTATTGCCATTAACACAAGAAAATAATAAACTAAAAACCACTCTCGAATCTGTAAAGAAAAAATTCCACGGGAAAGAAGTAGAAATTGATTCTTTATCTAATAAAGCTGCATCATTAACATCTAAAATATCCACCACAGAAAGTTCAATTTCAAATAAGACTAAAGAGATCAATCATAAGCTGGAAATGATCATGACCATGAAACAGGATTTACTCAATCTGGAATTTGAAAGACGGTATCTTCATAACAAATTACAAGAATTGAAAGGGAATATTAGAGTATTCTGTCGGATTAGACCTCCTGGAAGTAACCGGATTTCGGATGCTCATAAAGATGCATTGACTTCGATTGAATATCCCTCTGATGATAACGATATAGATGAATCATTAAGCTCACAAAAAATCACTGTTGCAAAAGATGCAGATGTCACTGGTCTGATATCTACATCACAAAATCAATCACAATCGCTTCATCTGCAACAACAAGGATTACTGCGAAATAAGACCTCATATACTTTTGCCTTTGATAAAGTATTCAGCCCCCATCATAAAAATGCTGATATATTTGAAGAGATTTCCCAATTAGTTCAATCAGTCTTGGATGGTTATAATGTTTGTGTTTTTGCATATGGTCAAACAGGATCAGGTAAGACTTGGACCATGTCACATCCTAAAGATGGAATGATTCCCTTAACGTTTAATAAAATCTTTAATGATATTGAAGAATTGAAACAAAGTGGTTGGGAGTATCTGGTTGAAGGACAGTTTTTAGAAATTTATAATGAAACCATTCTTGATTTATTGAATAATAATAGATCTTCAGGAGATGTCAAATATGAAATCAAACATGATGATAATGATAATAAGACTCATATTTCAAATATGAGCTCAATTCCTTTAACATCAGCTAATGAAGCTATCAGCACTTTTAATAAATCTTCAATGAATCGATCTACTGCTACCACCAAATCTAATGAAAGGTCATCCAGATCTCATTCCATATTTATAATTAAAACCAAAGGTTATAATCGTCAAACTAACAAATCTTGTGAAGGATGTTTGAATTTAGTTGACTTGGCTGGTTCTGAAAGGCTTAATACTTCGCAAGCTAAAGGGGAAAGATTGAAAGAAACTCAACATATTAATAAATCATTATCTTGTCTTGGAGATGTAATCTATGCATTAGGACAAGCATCCAAGTCATCAAATAATAATCATCATATTCCTTATAGAAATTCCAAGTTAACATATTTATTAAAACATAGTCTTGGTGGGGACTCCAAAACCTTAATGTTTGTTAATATTTCTCCTTACTTAGATAACTTTGGGGAATCTTTAAATTCTTTCAGATTTGCTACCAAGGTCAGTAATACTAAACAACGATTGGTCAAGAAGTAGTTGTATCAAAATAAAACAGAATCAAACAGAATGAAACAGAATGGGATAAGAAAATGCATGTTATTAAGGGTTTCTATTTACAGTCTATAATACAAATGAGTTGATTTGATTTTACTTCACTTAGTAACGGAAGTTGGAGCTTCCATAAGAATATTATTATCTGGCATATAATCATCAGTTCTTTTTAAAAGCTTTTTATCAACAATATTGTCCCATAATTTCTTGTATTCAATTTTAGCCCATCCTTCAATTTTATCTTGATCATCTGAAGAGAGACATAGATTATACATTGATACTAAAGTATCTTGACCAACTTCTAAACCATAATCATCCATCTCTTTAGTCAATTCAATAGCATCTTCAGGTAATCCATGATATACATGAGCAATCAAATACTGTTTGAATATTTCATAATTAGGAATAATTTTAAAAGTCGATAAATTATTCCAGAATGATCTTACATAGTTAATATCAGCATAAGTATAAGTTTTAATCATAATTTGTATGGTCTCTTCATTAATTCCTTTGGCACCTTCTATCTGACCTAATGGTGATAATGATAAGAAGATATCTCTAGCTTTGCCAACTTCTTGAAGATTAGAATAAGCATTTAAAATGGAATTAGCTAATTCAATATCTTGTCTTGGTAAAGAAACATCCATTTTAAAATATTCATGAATTTCTTCGACTCCTTCTTCATATAAATTATCACCAAATTCTTTGAATAAATACATATACATATCCTTCAGAGGTGGTAAATGATTATGATTCCCATGAGATTCATATAATCGTTTCACTTGTCTGAATATAATCAAAGCTGCATTCAATCGATTATGTTGACAAAAGAATTTCATAGCTGGTAAATAAGATTCAAAGGGTACATGGAAATATTTATGAAGTTCTCCATAAAGAACCCAATTAGTTTCATGGGTTGATTCATTGTTATAAGTAATGATGAATTCATGAAGGGTATCAAAAAGATCTCTGTAAGCGAAACCAAATGGTTCATTGACTGGTAATTTTATAGGAGAATCTTTATCGATTGAAGGTAATTCTCTTTTTAACATCTCAATACAATCACCAACATATTCTGCTTCTAACATCCTCTTAGAAAGGGCTGTAATGGTATAAATATTGGCAGTATCATTAACCATCTGTTGTTTTACAGTGACAAATAAATTGAATAATTCACCGATATCCTCAATATTCTTACATCCAAGTATAGTCAAATCATTTAAAGTTTTTAATACAACAGGATTTGATTCGTGTTGAGAAGACCATTGAACGAGTTTATCATTACTTTCTTGAAATATTTCAAATGCTGATGATGTATTCATATGGTGAATGGCTCTATCTACTCTTAATTTATAAGAAGATAAGGGAAGTTCCATTCCTTCGTTTCTGAAGTATTCGTTGAATTTATTCATGAAGATTCCATTTGGGGTGACCTTATCTGAAAGGAGAAGTACATCAATGGCTCTTTGATATAAGGTTATTAACTCTATTGATGCTCCTTCTTCTATTGGTTCTCCTTCTTCTATTGGTTCACGTTTCTCTGAAGAACGAACTTCCAGTTGAATTATACTGATAACCTTTTCCAATATATCTTTCTCCGAGATCTCAGAAAGAAAATATATTTGGCTCTGAATCACTCTGTCTTTCAGGAAAAACATGGGATTATCTTGAATTGATTGCATTAATGAACTTGACAACATTGAATAATTGTTCAGTAAAGTAATAGCCAAAAAACTATCAAGCAAAGATTCATTAGCTATTTCTTGACGTAAAAATGCATCAGTTATAATGTTATGATCAAGACCATTCAAATGGTTTAAAAGTTTATTTATAACACTTTGAGATTCTGGATTATGGTTTACTGATTGTAAATCATTGACGAGTTTTAAAAGTGACAATAGAGTTTCAACTTTTAAATGTTGTACAGGGCATTCATTTATAAGTGATAAAGCACATTGTTGAACTCTAAACATGTTAAGTTCTAAATTTTCATATTCATGTACTTTGGGTGTTCTATCTTCAAATAACTTTTCAATATAATTAATGATGGACTCATAGAATTTATCATTCAATTTAAGAGGATAATCACTATTAATTTCTGAATTGAATTTCCCTATAGTTTCCAAAAGTTGGAAATTAAGTGATCCTTGCAAGTATAAAGTATCGACCAACTCATTAATAAATGATTCACTTTTAACCTTGTTGCTTTTAATTAATAACATTAACGTATCATCGAGATTAAAATGGTTATTATTTAACCGGGAAGAAAATAAAGTTATTTTAACCAACGTACTATCATCCAAGGAAATATCACTAGCCAAGACAAATTGAATTAATACTGACAAGTATTCTGGTAAGAATATTTGGGGTGGACTTGAAGGTGAATGTGAAGGTGACGTTGGAGACGAGGATGTTGTTGTTGTTGATGATGAACCATTCATAAGCTGACTCAATGACTTATCTAATAAAGTAATGGAATCATCTTGAGAAACAGGGACTTCATACTTATTAAGTTTATATAATTCCATAAATACCTCATTAATTAATGTTACCATAGGTAGACCAACAAAATCGTGATCCTTGATGATTTGTATTAATTTATCACTCAAGATTTTATATCGTAATCGACTAGGCATATCATTTGTCTTTAATAAATGTTTGATATCACGTAACTTAGGATCGTGTATGTTGTCGATCCTGGACTCATTAGATTCGGGATCTTCTTCAATTAGCACGGGGTTGTTATCAGAAGTTCGAAGGGAGTTCTGCCTTCCAGTTCTTTCTTTTAATGAAGTAAACCATGATTTATAGCATTTGATATGGAATCTTCCTAAGACCAATGAGAATCCGGTGTCAGAAATCATATCATGAGAGATATTTGACCTCATTAACCTAGACTGACTTGTTAATATTCGAGGCCTGTACCTTCGTGATAAGATTCTAGTGAACATTTGTATGAGTGCTTATGGAATATCTACTAGAAGAATAAATCAAAAATTTTCTCATCTTTGAGAATTGCAACTTTGAGAATTGCAGCATTGAGAAATGCAGCCAAGAGGACAAAATAGCTGCAACATCACAACCGTACATATATATGGCATTATAGCAGACACGTATATTATACATACATTCCTGTGACATATACATTTTATGAATCGGTCAGACTCTAATAGTCATTTATATACTCACATACCTAGTCTCATATATACAGTCATATTATACAATTAATCATGATCATTAAATTCGGGTAAGTGTTTTTGAAACCTTCTAATAGCCCAATTTTTACCAATGAATTTGACTTCAGGAGCACAAGCCCCTTCGGTTTTGGTATATTCTTTCCAAAACTCAGGACTTTTAAATCTTTCATCTTCAGGAGGGAATTGTGATAAATTATTACGAATCTCTAATACTGATTGTCTTAATAATAATGCAAGGTCTGATCTTAATTTTTGAGCTTTTTTACCATATTTCAACTCGTCTGATAAATCATTAGGGTTTTTAACATCATGATATTTATTAACATAATCTCTCCAAGTAGATCTAAATGATTCAATAGTATCAGAAGGAATTTCATTACCAATATGAATATGAATTTCTGCCCCTATATTATTAGGCAAATATCGATTAATTCCTGCTTCTGCAGTATTTTCTGGAGCGATTTTTTCAAATCCATAACTATAAATTGGAACCACGATAGGAGTTCTGGTACTTTCAAGAATTAATCTTGATACTCCCCATTTAAAGTACCTCATTGAATTATTATATGGAGGCTCTAATTGTAAAACAAATCCTTCCGGAAATACATGAAACCATGAAGTTTTAGTTCTTACAAATGGAGATTTTGACATTAACACATTGGAACTTTTCTTAATGTTGGTAGAAATTTGTTTAGAATCAATATTATTTAATTCTTGAATAATAACTGATTTAGGTTTTTTCCCGTAATTAGGAGATAATTCCAAATCCAACGTATCGTCTGGTGATAAAATCCGTATAGCGGCATCTAATGAAGATTGATAAGGACCATAACCAAATCTTTTAGTTCCTAAAGTTTTACCCAAATTGAAAAACCATGAATAAAATTTATTAGAAAAGCAAATGTTATCAGCTCCAAATGACCATCTAATGGTATCAATATCAAAATGATATCTCCACGGTAAGGCAGCATAAAACGTTGGATCATCAACAACTGACATATGATTCATCACTGTAATTAATCCCCGATTTTGGTCTCTTGCTTTTTGCAATGCATTATCTAAATTCTCAATATTATGAACTTGTGGTTTATATAATAAGTTAAGTAAGAACTTGGATCCTGCAATCATACCAAAGCAGGTAGCATGAGACGCTATATTCCATAGTTTTGAATCTCTAGGGTATTCGGATAGAAAATCCTCTCCTCTGTTCAATACATCATCGAATGACATTACTGAGTTAAATAAATTGGTAGGGCCATCACGTTTCTCACTGGTTCTCACTGGTTCTCACTGGTGCTCTCGCTGATGTTCATCGAAAAAAAAAAAAAAATCGTGCCAATGAGAAATTGTATGGGAAGGTGATTGTTGCAAGCATGGGATTTATTGATCTCTATATGATATTGAAAGTGAATGATTTCTAACCTACTTATTGTATAAAGAGCTTTTATGTTTGAAAATAATATGGGTAATATGGGTGTATGAATGTGTTAGGTGTGGTTGGATCTGTGTATCATCTCTTCCTTTCACTGAATATTTGGTCATACTCCATTCGAGTAGATTTCGCAGCCAAATTATTCCTTAATTCATCCATATGGTAATTGAAAGCATTCACCATGGCATCATTTGGGTTATAGAATTTATAAAGAGGTGGAGTAGACCGATCTAGAAACCCCGATAACTCTCTCAAGATATCCAGCTGATAATCTATGAAATCACATTCATGGATATATATTTCCTTATTAATAGGAATGTTATATCTTTCATTCAAACAGAATACTCGATTAGTGACCATATAGTTTTTCCGGTTTGTGTTTCGTCTATATTCATCAAAAGTTATGTTTGCTTTTTTTAAATCCTGTAGAAGCTGTTTCTTATATAAAATAGTTGTGGCATCCAATCGAATATCGGGTAATTGATGCTTGGTGATATCTTTAAAAAGAGTGCTATTAGTAGAAGTCTTTCTGATGAAATTGGATTCTGCCATGGTGGTTTTTAATTGGATCTCGTGTGCCAACTCATAATGTAACCTTAAATGTTCTGTTATAGGGAACCTCTTATCATTAGTCTGGAATCCAAATGTCTGTGTTTTCTTTGCTGTTTCTGGTGTGGGCATGGTGGTACAAACAAGTGGTGGTCTCTAGAAAATGACTAAATTTCGCAGCCTTTTTTTGTTTTCTCCATTTGGCTACCACAAAGTTGCAAAAATTGGCAATTGAGAGCTTTAGTTTTCTGTGCCATGGACTTCGAGTTAAGATTACAACAAGAAGATTTGAGACTTAAAGAGTTGCTAGAAGTATATTTAGAGTCCTCGGTCAATACCAGTAATGTCATTTCTCAAACAACTTTGACATATTTGATTATCAAAACCAATAATATCTTCACTGACGATGAATACAAAACCATACTAAAGTTGGACAGTGGCCACTCACATTCCCTAATATTTCAAGAAATACTTAGAGTAATAAAATCTACAGCCAAGTTGATTCTTGAAACATTTGATTTTGATGATTTACTTGAACTCCCGTTGACTAATCTTAAGGATATTTCGTATCAAATTGCATTAAAATTTAAGGATATCTTCCTAGTACCTATCCATGGATATGTGTATGATTTTAACATATGTCCACAGATATGGGGAGATTCTTATAGTCTGGAGAATTCTGCTTCTAGGATAATTAAATATGTCTCGAAGTTCAATGAGATGTGGGTTATTACTTCAATGTTACATCGAGAGTATCTGAGACTTGTGCAAGGACGGATAGTTAGCGAACAGACGTTTGATGGATCAGAGGTGAAAGGGGGTGGATGGGTACGGTGGTGAATGTATCCAACTTCTATCCATAGTTAATATCAGTCAGTGTTGCTATTGGTCTATTCCTTATTTCTTATGGCTGCAAATATTGGTTATGTCACTACTTGCACCACCACCATTTTTTTTTTTTTTTTTTTTTTTTTTTTTA